>JAAGEH010000392.1:25107555-25144648 GCA_011751065.1 Lasiurus cinereus | reverse complement strand
CACACACACACAAACATACTCACAGAGCTGTAATTTCAATTGTGTGGCTTACCATAGAGGCAGTGTAACAAAATGCCTCAGAGCAACTCTTGGGTTCAAATCTCAGCTCTGACATGATTAGGTGTGCACTCTCAGGGAACATTTAACTTTACTTAGCCAGATAAAAATTTTACCTTCCTCTTAGATAGTTATATGAAATATTTAGCAGAATGAGTTCAGTAAGCTCTCACCCAATATAATTTTTTAAATGGACAATAAGGTATGGATTTTCAGACTCCTTGTATTTATTTCACAGTCCTCTGGAAATCCTTGATACCAACCAAAGTTGGGAGTTGCTGTCTTAGAAGTAAATTCCATCAGTTAAGGATTTATGTGACAGCTACATGTTCAGCATTGTGCCAGGGCCTACAAAGCCAACACAATACCCAACAACTAAGAGGACAGTGCAGAGGGTGGATGTTGGAAGGACATGGGATTGTTGCAGAGGTTAAAAGGAGACTGAAACTCAAGCAGGAATTTAAAGTTGGAAATGCTATGGGGAGCCAAAGAGGTCTGGTCAGGGAGTAGCATGCTGAACATTTGCTTAAGAAGACTACTCATGGGTAGCCTTTAGGGCAAACTAGAGTAGGGGACACAACTCTCACCACTCAGAAACAACCAGGAGACTGGGCTCAAATCTCTAAAGAAGGTTCCATTCCTAACCCGCACTGATTCATACTGCTGGTCACTTACACTGAGTGGCCAGGTTATTATGATCTCTGAATGCATAATAATCTGGCCACTCAGTGTGTGTGTGTATGTGTGTGTGTGTGTGTGTGTGTGTGTGTGTGTGTATTAGAGACCCAGTGCATGAATTCATGCATGGATATAGGATATACAGTGAGTGGTCAGATTATTAAGCATTCAGAGATCATAATAATCTGGCCATTCAGTGTAAATTGGTTTAAGCAATACCACTTGTTACATTAACAGCTTAACTAATGTCTTCATAATACTTAGAAAAAAAATTACCTAAAAGAGCACATGTAGGCTTAGTAAATATTTGAGCTTCAGATTCAGTCTAAGAAATTGGAAAAAGGGAGACCACCTGCAGAAGAGTCCTCAGCATTAGAAAAGGATATACAGTAGGTAGACCAGAATTTAAGGGTTCTCATCCTCAACCTCAAATCCTTGATCTACCCACTCTCCTGCCAGTTTTCAAACACTTGTTTATTGTAATTACCTTAAACATAGTAAAATATATGAATAACCAGAAATCAATCAGATGTCCAGTAGTTAAAACTCTAATCTTTTTTGACTCTCCATCTAGCCAATTTCAATTTCTCTCTAATGCTAGCGCTTTAAGAGCGGGAGTTTGAATCCCAACTGGGCACTTCCTAGTTGTGTGATGTCAGGCAAATCAAACTCACATGCTTCCGTATGCATATCTGTGAAGTGGGGATAACCAGTCAGAAAGTAGTTGTGAAAACTAAATGGTTAATATCAGTCAAGTGGCTAAAACATAATAAGCACAATATGTATTAGCTATTATTATCATCTTTATTACAGAGTAATATTGGCTACCACCAGATCTCCAGGAGTACAACTATCACATTTTTTTCAACAAAAACACATGGGCAAAACTATTTCATTGTCAGTGAATCGCATACAGCACAGCTAGATAGGACGCTGTGGTCAGCCCCTACCAGTTGCAACACCTAAGAGATGACTGTCACAAACTAGCCTGCACATGAGGCCCCAACATGTAGGACTGCTCCTCCTGAACTACCTCAGCCCAGAGCTCATTTCTCTGGAAACAACCCTAGTATATGTTAACAGGAATCTCAGAAGTTCATGAAATTTTAAAAAGTTTTTGTGATAAATGCTTTAAAAAAAAAAAGTATTTCCTGGTCTGTGACCGATAGCACTACTCTGTCATTTTCTCTTTTCTATCTAGAAATCTGTGAGACGGAACCAAAAACAACAAGAAACTTCCTGCCCTGCTTCCCAAGCATTAGCAGGTAAGCGGCCCTGAGGTGACTCCACACTCATATTCCTAGATAAAGGGTCCTTTCCCTTCCCCCCGCCCAATCCCCCGCTCCCCACTCCGTGCACTAGGGTCTGGTCTGCAAAGAACTAAAATCTAATGCATCCTGTAAAGCTTGTAAAGACACGGGCTCCCGTCGCCTGCGGACAGGTGAGAGGGTCGCCTTGCTCCGGTGTGCGGACCACATCCCGTGCAGGACATGCGCTCCCACACCCCGGGAAGACCAGAAACACTCAATGCAGTGAGCGCACTCGCACAGCCACATCTGTCCGCAACCTATCGGGCAGCACCGCCTTCTGAACCGCCCAGAAAACTGTTCCCGGAACGCGGGCAGTCCCAGCCAGCGCCAGATGCACACGTGCTGGGCGGCAGCAGGCCCAGCTCGGCCCCGCCTGGCACTCACCTGGCCCGTGATGCCAGTGATGAGCGCCACCTTCCTGGACTTGCCCATCTCGCCATCCCCGGAGCCCCTGGCGCTGGGGCAGCGTGCCGGAGCTTGTGCCGGAGCTTGTGCCATGTCCCCGCGAGGCGTGCAGCAGAGAGCAGGGAGGAGCGACAGCGAGCGCAGTGGAGGCGGCTGTGCCAGGGGACGTGGGAGTGTAACCCGCGCTCAAGTTGCCTAGCCCGACTGCTGCAGGGAAGTGCGCACCGCGCGGCCAGCCGCCACAATCTGACAGGGAGCTCGGAGGCGGGTGGGAAAGGCAGGGGGCGGGCCCAGCGGCGAGGCAACGCGGCGGCGCGGCTGCAGCCAGGCGGGCGTGGCGTCATCCCGTAGGCCCGCAACGCTCCCTCCGCGTTAGCGGCAGGCCCCGCCCCCCGTCAACGGCCTGGCGGGAGGGGCGGGGCGCCGGAGGGCGGGACTTGCCGCTGGGCGCTGCGGCCTCTGGTTGGGGGCTGACCTGCAGCCTCAGGAAAGGAAGTGATACTGGTCCAGCTCCGGGGTTGGCCCTGGGCCAAGGCGAGAGTGGGCGGGGTTAGCCTTCCACGCCCGGACGCCGCCGTTTCTCCCTGGATGGACCGACCCCTCCTGTCCTCTCCTTCTTTGTCTGAATCCTAACAAGAATCCGAGAATGCGGGGAGAAACTATGAGCAGACCTTTCTGTTAGGAGAAAGCCTTGAATTCCGAATCTGGATGTCGCGGGACCTGAGCCAAAAGCTTTGACAATAATTTTTTGAAACTTTTGAGGAGTCGGATTTTATGTTTCTTGAAGGTCACTAGCTTTACAGTCCCCTGAATGGGTAACAGAGTTGTGGGAAAACAACTCACCTCACCTCTAGCCTGGCTTTCTGGCTTTTTTCACATTTCCCAGAGTTCAGAGTACTGATAAGACACAATAAAGTCTCTGGCCCATACACAATAAGGAAATGTTGAAAATAGTAATGCACACAATAAGGAAACATTGAAAAGAATGCCAGATCAATAAACCTGAACGTTTTCTATCTAGAAATCTGTGAGACGGAACCAAAACCAACCAGAAACCTCCTGCCCTGCTTCCCAAGCATTAGCAGGTAAGCGGCCCTGAGGTGACTCCACACCCAAACAAAAATTCAAATGCAAGGTGGTGGCCTGCCTTGACGTCTATTTAATTTGGCTTCTATGGGCATTGAGCCAGGAAATACAAAGAAGCCAGGAAAGGAGCAGAGGTGACTGGGACACTGGAGGGACAGCAGGTGTGTGTGCATAAGCAGTTGACCAGAATCCAGGGGGAATACAGAAACTTCCTTAACACTACTGCTCTCCTTATGGCAGGCAAGATCATCACTTTAAATCGCAAATTAAGTAGTTAGACAAATCAGACCTCAAATTCCAAAATCAGAAAATTTCAGGAATAAATTAAAAATCTCTTCCCCCACCCTGGCCATATGGCTCATTTGATTGCAGCATCCTCAGAAAAGAATTTTAAAAAACAATCTTTATTCCCTAAGTGACTCAGAAATGCTCCTTGGCTTCATAGATAAGCTTGTCTTTGATTTCACACCTTGCCTCTCCTCTCTTCATCCTATACAGAGAATGACTGAATAAGTGTTATTTGCAGTAGCACGAGGAACCTCTGAGTGGTGAATGAAAAAGCCCCGTTGTAGAGACTGCACGCTTCAATTTAGGGAAAATCACTGTAAGCAAGTAATGTTTTTGAGCTCTTCTAAATTACCTTAATAACTTATTTTTATTTAATATTAAAATGCTTTGAACTTGCAGATAAGTCATTTAACATTTTCCCAAAAATTGTTGGGAAAAAGTGGATACTCAGAGAGGACATGCCAAGTTTATCCTGTAACTGTGAGACTTCCCATCATGCTACTGAACACTGGACACTTGCCTGTCCTAGAAAGAAGAATGACACGTGAATACCCATAGAAAGAAAATCGATAATATTATAGGGCCGGCAAATAAAATAATTACAAAATATTGAGGTAAATGGTAGTTCAGAGATACAGTGGAAGGTTTTTAAAAGGGGAATATTTCTCTTAAAGAGTTCTCCAAAAATAAAGGTAATAAAAGAACAATACAGGCAGTTCTTGAATTACTTCAGACTTGACTTATGTCATTTAGTGGTTACTTGCCATCTCCCATTTACAGTATTTATTTTAAAAAGTTCCATCATTTTGACGTATGTATATATATGCTTTATGTTTATTACTGTATTTACCACAAGTAAAGGTCAGGAATTGTTATCTTTCTTTTAAATTTTTTTATTGTTTCACTTCATTACTGCTGTGTATGTGCTTCATGTGAGTGACATAGGTGTTTATGTAGGTGAGTTCTGACTTACAGCAAAAATCAAATTACATTGCACAGTAGGAACAGGTCTCCGACGTAACCCTATGACTGCCTGTGTTGGTTTGTTAGGGTTGTCATAATAAAATACCCAGACATGGTGATTTAACTACTCAAATTTATTTCCTCAGTTCTGAAGACTGAAAGTCCAAGATCAGTATTGTTTCTTCTGCAGCCTCCCTTTTTGTCTTACATGTGGCCATCTTTATGTTCACACTAGAGGCCCATTGTATGAAGATTCGTGCAATAGCCCTTCCTTGCCCTGGCTGCCAGCACCAGTTTTCCTCTGGCACCTGAGACTCAGGCCTTTACTCCAGCCCCAGCAGAAAAGCCAAGCCTTAAGGCTAGGCTTCTCTGCTCTGTCCGCAGCAAGGCTTGGCTTCTCTGCTCCTGTTGCAGCGGAAAAGTCAAGCCTCTGCAGTCTTCAGTCTTCACTCCCTGCCTGAGTATGCAGATTAATCTGCCATCTTTGTCGGGTTGATTTGCATACTCACTCCTGATTGGCTGATGGTTGTTGTGGAGGTAGTTAATTTGTATCTTTCTCTTTTATTAGTGTAGATGGCAGTCTCTATATGTGTCTGCATTTAATTTCCTCTTCTTATATGGACATCAGTCATACTGGATTAGGTCCCACCCAATATCTTCATGTTAACTTAATTACCACTTTAAGAA
The DNA here is from genome assembly GCA_011751065.1 of Lasiurus cinereus. Classification (NCBI taxonomy): domain Eukaryota; kingdom Metazoa; phylum Chordata; class Mammalia; order Chiroptera; family Vespertilionidae; genus Lasiurus; species Lasiurus cinereus. Next base: position 25,139,174 of record JAAGEH010000392.1, on the reverse strand, counting down.
CCCTATTTCCAAATAGTCACATCCTGAGCTATTGGAGGTTAAGACTCTGATATATTAATAGCAGGGAGGAAGGGCAATTCAATCCATAACAGGTGGCTGGAGGAAAAGAAAAGTTTTTTATCTTTTTCTTGTGTGTGGTTTTGGGGGGAGGGGGTGAGGTGAGCAGAAAATGGGGCTTATTTTTCTGATGAGATCCTTTTCCTGGTTTGCACAAAGGCCATCTTGCTGCTCTTCACTTGGTGAAGAGATAGACATCTCTCTCTTATCTCCTCTTAGAAGGGCAAAAATCCCATCATGAAGTCTCCACTCTGATGATCTAATTACCTCCAGACCGCCACCTCCAAAGATAACCACAATGCAGGTTAGAGCTTCAACATGTGAATTTGGGGAGGACACAATTCAGTCCACAGTATCAAACATTTGGTATAGCATTTAATATATTGAATAAGTTTTTTCACATATTTATTTTCCATTTCTTGAATTGAATAGAGGCTAATTATTTAAGAATAATGCCTCTGCTTTCTCCTCTTAATCATCTCTTCTCTTCTTTTAAATATTTCTTTGCTTTTCTCTTAATAGAACACTTGCTAATCTTTCACCAAACCTCAGTTTGGAAAACAAATTATAATGGTTAGAATGCATTGAGTGAGCATGTAAGATAAGCCATATCTTACTTAATTCTATGAGATAAGCATGATAAGAACCCCTGTTTTGTAGAAATTGAGAATCAAAAAGGTTAGTAAACTTTTCCAAGGTCATATTGCTAGTGACTGGTTATGGTAGATATCATGATTGATTTTTTTCAATTCCTGTTCCATATTCTATTTGGGAAAGCTGAAGTGCTAAAACGCACCTTTCCCAGATCATTTTGCATCTAGCGTTTTGGAAGCAAATTTAGTTCTGGAGGTCAGACATGTTCCTCCTTAATTTGGTAGTGGAAGTGAATGAATGCAATCTTTTCACTGCTTTTCACAATGACCTGAAAGTTTTTGGAGACTAGACCTTAAGTTTGGGACTAGTCACAAGTTTCATGAGTACACAGCCAGTAGGTGTGGTGGCATCATCAGTTTCCTAAATTCTGGCTTAGAACTATATGGCTGGTTTAGTGGTATGTCTTTGACATCAATAGACGAGGCTTCTGCTCCTCCTCCTCTTACAAAGATTTTTTTTAACCAAAGTTTTTATTGAGATAATTGCAGATTGTAAGAAATAACACAATGATATCCTGAGACCCTTTATCTCAATTTTCCCCATGGTCACATTCACAAAAAAAAATAGGGCAATATAACAAGCAGGATATTGACATTGATACAATTCACCAATCATATTCAGATTTCCCCTGTTTTACTTGTTTGTACTCATCTGTGCCTGCATTAGTGTGTTTAGTTCCTTACTGTTTTGTCATATGTGCAGGTTTGTTCATCTACCAAAGTCAAAATACCAAATAGTTCTGACAACACAAGATACCCTTTTACAACTCCATCCCATACCCCTGAAAAAGCATTAATCTGTTCTCCACTTCTAAAGTTTTGTCACTTCAAAATGTATTATAAATGGAATCACACAGCTTTCAATCTTTTGGGATTGGCTTTTTTTCACTCAGCTTACATTTCCTAGGGATTCATCCAAGCTGTGTATATCAATAAATTGTTTATTTTTATTGTTGAGTAGTGTACCTTTATGATGTGTACATACCATAGTTTATTTAGCCATTTACCTATTGAAGAAATTCTAGGCTGTTTCCAGTTTGGGGCTATTACAAATAAGCTGCTATGAATATTCATACACAGGTTTTTGTGTGACTGTAGTTTTTATTTTGCCCAAGAGTACCATCACTGGAAAGTATGGTAATTACATATTAATTTTCTAAAAAACTGACAAACTGTTTGTAACTGGATTTCTTACACTAAATTATTTTCTATTTGAAATGCCTACAGGGGTCTGTGCCCCACTGAAAACCTGACATTGCACTACAGACAAAACACAAACTCCAAACTCAGGGCTCTTAACGAAGATTGAAGGACCAATAAGTGGTTACTTGTATGTGTAAGTATAACTAATAGAAACACATTATAGCAGGTAAAATATACAGTGGAGAACTACAGACTGCCCTCCACTTCAGAATTTATATCACTTTTCCAATTCAGGAAATAATCAAGATAGAAGTAGTAAATTTTTAAGTAAAATCTTATACTAGTAATGATAAGAAAAGTACGAGTCTCAACTTTCCCACTATGTTTCTCATTTATTTTGTTTTGTTTTGCTTTTAAATATATTTTTATTGTTTATGGTATTACAGATATCTCCTATTCCCCTCCTCCTTTTATTCCCCTTCTCCTTTTATTCCCCTCTTCCAAGCCTCTATCCACCCTCTGCCCAACCCTAGGTCTTTACTATTTCGACTAACACACCTCAATGTGGGGTTGGAGGATGAGAAGAGATAAACCAAAGAACTTAAATGTGTATATGCATAGCCCATGGACATGGGTAATAGGGTATATTTCTCTTTTGAATAAAATTAAATTGTGTGGGTCTCTTTTCCCAGAATTTATGGCAGAAACAGCAGTTTTAGGAACAAAATTGAAAAGTGATGAAATAGTTCTAAAGTCTGTAAGGACTTCCTAAAATTTGCCACCTCAACTTTGGGTTATACCATTCCACTAATGAAATCACAGTATGACAAGTTTTTTAGAAAAGGGGGAAAGTGTTCAAAATAATTGAAGACATGCATTTCTTATATTCTCACACTTACACTTTGCCATCTTAGAGCTCTCTTTCTTAAGCAAATGAGGATAAGAAATGCGAGTTCTGAGTCCTATGTACACTGTATCTCTAGTAGAGCATGTGTTTCTAAAATCATGTTGTCTCTACCTCTTTTGTTTTTTAATTTTCAATTTTCATAATTGAAATAATAGTTGTTGAGATAGAAGAGTTCATTCCTTGGGAAAGTTTTTCACTATTTTAATCTTAGTTTCTTAGTCCACAAAGGGAGCAGAGTCTTGGAATCATTGATGGGCTATCTAATTACAATCTTCACTTAAGGCATACAACATTTTTTTTTCTATTAGTGGCATCAAATATGAGGGGGCGGGCAGCGGGGAGGAAGTGTGTGAAGCTTTAGGTCTTTCTTGGCTTCTATTTTCAACATTGTCCTCTCTGGATCTGAGAACACATACATGCTCATTCCTCTCTTTACAATATTTCCTAAAACCTTGCTCAATAGCAAATAAATATTCAATAACATATACACTAGAGATAACATAATACATTATACTACTTTATTTTTTTTACTTATCAATATTAACTTTATTTATTTTTTAATTAATTTTTATTAATTTTTTATACATATCTTCCCATTGCCCCCCCTCCCTCCCAGGCATACCCGACCCCCCAGTGTCTGTGATCATTGGTTATGCTTATATGCATGCATATAAGTCCTTTGATCACTTATCTACCTCACCTAACTTTAATCTTTCTGCTGTAATTTCACAGTCTGTTTGATGCTTTATGATTTTTGTCCTCCTGAGAATTATCAGTCTACTTCCTTTCTGTGCTCCTGATTCTATTACATTCACCAGTTTATTCTGTTGATCAAATTTTTAATTCACTTAATTTTTAGATTCACTTGTTGATAGATATGTATTTGTTGTTCATAATTTTTTGGCTTTTACCTTTTTCTTCTTCCTCTTCTAAAAGAGTACCTTTCAGCATTTCATATAATACTAGTTTGGAGTTGATGAACTCCTTTAGCTTTTTCTTCTCTATGAAGCTCTTTATCTGCCCTTCAATTCTGAATGATAGCTTTGCTGGATAGATTATTCTTGGTTGTAGGTTCTTGCTATTCATCACGTTGAATATTTCTTGCCACACCCGTCTGAACTGCATCGTTTCTGTTGAGAAATCAGCTGACAGTCGTATGGGTGCTCCCTTGTAGGTAATGAACTGTTTTTCTCTTGCTGCTTTTAATATTCTCTCTTTGTCTTTTGCTCTTGGTATTTTAATTATGATGTGTCTTGCTGTGGTCCTCTTTGGATTCCTTTTATTTGGGGTCTGTGCACTTCCTGGACTTGTAAGTCTATTTCTTTTACCAGATGTGGGAAGTTTTCAGTCATTATTTCTTTAAATAGGTTTTCAGTATCTTGCTCTCTCTCTTCTTCTGGCACCCCCACAATTCTGATGTTGGTACGCTTAAAGCTGTCCCAGAGGCTCCTTACATTATCTTCACGTTTTTGGATTCTTTCCTCTTCTTGCTTTTCCAGTTGAATGTTTTTTGCTTCTTTATATTTCAAATTTTTAACTTGATCCTTGCCTTTCTCTAGTCTGCTGTTAGGACTCTGTATAATATTTTTTATTTCAGTCAGTGAATGTTTCATTTCTAGTTGGTCCTTTTTCATCTCCTCTTGGGACTTGATAAATTTATCCATCTTTTCTAGCATATTCTTGAAAAACCTTATAAGCGTGGTTTTCAACTCTATATCCAGTCGTTTTTTTCCCTCCATTTCTTTTGTTTGTAATCCCTTCCCTTGTCTCCACATTTTCACTATGCTGGGGAAACTTCTGTGTTTAATTCAGCTTTATGATACCAGATGTGCAAAGCCGCAGAAGCCTCTGTTGAGCTTGGGAAAGGTGGAGTCTCAGGGCTTAAGGGACTGCCTTGCCTTCCAGTCAGCCCCGCCCTCCACGGCCCCTGAGTCTCACGTGACTGGGTAATGGCTGGAGCGGTCCTTGTGCGTGAGCCCGCAGTGCCTCTAACTGCTGCCTTTCCGGCTCCCCTGCGCACCAGGACCACACGAGTCTAGGTCTCCAGGGTTTCGTCGGAAACAGGGGTTTAGTGAAGTTAGAAGTGGCACAGTTGGGAGTGTCCGTCTCCCGCCCACTAGCGAAAACCAGCGGCACAATCAGCAGTCTGTCCTGTGCGCAGTGCCGTGCATGCCACCAGGCCTTTGATCTTTTGCGACTCCCCTAAATCTCCGTGCACCTCTCCCTTTTTACAGTCCAAACTCCCCCCGTATGAGTTTCGGCTGGATCTGGGGTTTAGTGTCGTAGGATAAGGGGTTCAATGCCTTTGAGAGTCTCCTTTTCCCTCCCGCCAGAGAAAGCCAGCTAGGTACTCCGGCACCCGTTCTCTCCTCGTGTGCGTTTCCATACCTCAGCTTTTTGCAGCTCCTCTGGGTCTCCGTGAGCCCCTCTCTTTCCCTCTAATTGTAGAACTTCCACTCAGCCAGCTTTCCTGTGGTTCTGGATGATGTCTGTTCTGTCTTTTAGTTGTAGTTTTGAAATTGTTGTGCGAGGCAGCAGTGTAGGTGTTTACCTATGCCGCCATCTTGGATTCCCCCTCACATTATACTACTTTAAATTAGATTAGAAAATAAAACACTCTTCACAGCATATGGAAATTTACCAGTTCCTGGCTACTCGTCTGATCCTTATAATATGTCAAATTACCTCAAGGTTAAGATCTCAGACTCATTTTTTTTTAAATCTAAGCACTCTAATTCCAGAGAAACTTGAACCATGTTTAACGTATTTAAGATGCTGTCATAAATGTTAAGCTACTCCAGCTGAGTCTACTTCAACTAGTAATAGTTTCCAATCTTCCTGCCAGTGCTTATATGCTGAGTAAAGGTGTTGGCTAAGGGCCCAATCTATATAGGTAACAGGAATACACACAAGAATTAGAAAGGCAAGAACCACAAATTCTATTCATTAGAAAGTTTGTTAGACATAGGAGAAATAGTAAAGAGAACTTTTATACTAATGAATTTCTTGAATGCCCCTTTCCTTCCCACCAAAGGAGAGCTTCCTTCAACTCAGAAAGGCATGCATTAAGGAATTTACTTAAGGATAAAAGGATGACTGAAGAGTAGGTGGGCTCTGTTCTGGATTGTGCCTTAATCATTGTGGGGCCCTGACCAGAGTATGCCAAATGTTAAAGGTCCGTTTGCCATATGCATGCATGAAGGCAGTTACTCAGCAGTATCAGTATACGCACTGTACAGGTGCACTCTTATATGACCCATCTATTTTATGTGACACTAATGTCACTAATTGACAAGAAGCCTCTTTTGTTTGAGTTAGTATAAAAGGTGCTGGTGGCTGGCTGCTTTGTTTGCAATAAAGCATGTCCCATCTGCCTGTGGTTGTGCTCGTGTCTCTTCAAGTTCTTTGCTTCCAAGGAGGTCTCGTTCCAACATAGATGAAGATCTCAGATCCAACATAGATGAGCCCTTAAATAATCCTCAGATGTACCTCTGAGATAATTTGCCCCAAGTTCTAAAAGCAAACTCCAAGCTCTGAAAAAAAGGCAGCTGTTCCTCTGGGAACCTTACTAAAGTATAATGGGTATTGGTGGGGACAAAACCTTTAGCTGCCAATGAGAAATGAAGATAATTGAGACAAAACAGTATTAAGTGTGATCCTGGCACAATGACTGTGGATGTAGATAGTCATTATGGTTTGACTACAAACAAAAGGAGTGTTCAGCAAATATTTAGGGAAAAGAGCACCAGGGGTCAATATTTATTAGTCTAAACTTTATTCCCCTTGTCAGTGAAGGACTGATATAGTCATGTGATGCAACCCTAGCCAATGAGATGTGATAGGTGAAACTTTTCAGCTATTGAATCCCCTCCTCTCTCCTAAAGTACCATAGAAAATATTCTCGGTTAGTGTTGATGGTACTCTGATTCTCAAAGAAGACATCCACCCATATCCAGCCTGATTAGTGTCTAACAAACTGCTTATGATTCTATGAGTCAGTAGTTATAGCATGGCTCTGCTGGGCAATTCTTCAGCTATTTGTGAAGTCAACTGGAGTCACCCAATAGTATTCAGAAGATGACTAATATGGTCCAAAAGTGTCCAAAAAGTCTTCAAGCACAGTTTGGTGCCTTAGCAGGAAAGGCTAGAAGATTGAGCTCAGCTGGCATTTAAGACGACCAGGCCACTCTTTCTTATCTATCCTCTCTATGTGGTCTCTCCACATGGCCCTTTCAGTGTGATAGATAGCTTACATATTGAGTCAGAACTACCAAGAGTAAGGATTCTAAAAGACCTAGGAAGAAGTTTCAAGACTCCTTATGATAGCCTTGAAGTCTCAGAACATCATTTCTATCACATTCTATTGGTCAAAGCAAACACTGAATAATTACAGCTCAAACTCAAGGGCATGGAATTAAATTTCACCTTTTTTTAAAATATATTTTATTGATTTCTTACAGAGAGGAAGAGAGAGGGACAGAGAACTGGAAACATCGATGAGAGAGACATCGATCAGCTGCCTCCTGCACGCCCCCTACTGGGGATGTGCCCGCAACTAGAATACATGCCCTTAACTGGAATCGAACCCGGGACCCTCCAGTCCGCAGGCCTACGCTCTATCCACTGAGCCAAACCGGTTTCAGCTAAATTTCACCTTTTGATATGAGGAACACAGTGAATGTGTAGAGAGGAATTGATGGGCCACTCAATTCACATCCTCTCCTCGTGCAAAATGCTTGCATCAGTTTTCTTTTCTTTTTTTTAATATATTTTTTTATTGATTTTTTACAGAGAGGAAGGGAGAGAGATAGAAAGTCAGAAACATCGATGAGAGAGAGACATCGATCAGCCTTCTCCTGCATGCCTCGCAGTGGAGATGTGCCTGCAAGCAAGGTACATGCCCTTGACCAGAATCAAACCTGGGACCTTTCAGTCCACAAGCCGACGCTCTATCCACTGAGCCAAACTGGTCTCAGCTTGCATTAGTTTTCTATTGCTGTTTAAGAAATAATCACAAATTTAGCAGCTAAAAACAGCACATATTTACTATCTCATAGTTTCTGAGGGTAGGAGTCTAGGCACAGTTGGACTGGTCCTATGCTCAGTGCCTCAGATGACTGCAAACAAGATGTCAGCTGGACTATGGTCTCATCTGGGGAACTGTCAGGGAAAGAATTTGCTTCCAAGCTCATTAGGTGGATAGCAGAATGCATATCCTTCTGGATGTATAACTGGGATATTGGCTTTTAACTGTCTGTCAGAAGAAGCCAGCCTCATGTCGTAGAGGCTACCTGAAGTCCCTTACTTGGCGGGCTTCCTCAACTCCATCAAGCCGGTAAGAAGAATCTTACACTATGCTAAGACATAGTGTAATATAACATAACCTAACAAGGGAGTGATATTCCATCATCTTTGCCATATTCTGTTGATTAGAAGTGAGTCATAGGTCTCATATTTACTAAATGAGAAGGAAGCCCACAAAGGCATAAATATCAGAGGTAGAAATTTTTGACCATAGGGTCTGTCCACCACATCCCATATTTGGAGTCCCCAAAATTAGGTAACTTAAATAAAAAAATTATTATTTTTCACTTATAGTTCTTTGGATTGACTGGGCTCAGTTGAGAAGGTGTCACTTAAGATCATTCTTGTGGTTTCAGTCAAATGGCATCTGGGGTAGAAATCATCTGAAGGCTGGACTAGGCTATAAATTCAGTATGGTTTCTTCACTCACATGGTTCATGCCTAGGTTTATGGAACTACCATGATTGAGCCTGATTGGGCATTTTTTACATTCCATGCAGCCTCCTGTGTGGCTACCTTGGACTTCCTCACAGTGTGGGAATCCCAAAATAGTTAGAATTATTTAATGGCAGCTGGTTTCACAAGAGCACACATTCTAAGAGTTTCAGATAGAAGCTTCAGGCTCATGCAGATGTCATTCTAAGAGTTCCCAATGGAAGCTGCAAGTTCATACATTCTATTAATCAAAAGCATGTCATGACCGAAAAAAAAAAAAATGGCAGCAGAATAAGTAAAAGCTACACTGACACTCTCCCAGAACCAAACTGGAGTTACAAGTAAAATACAGGAAAACCTGAATAAGCAACTGAAGAGTAGCTTATAAACAAGGATGGAAAGTGGAGACCAAATAGACTGGTAGAAAACTTGGAGGCACAACATGGCAGGACAGGCTCCCATAGGCAGCAGCTGAAGTATATTAAAGCATCCATCTTATATAAAAACTGCTGTTTGAAATTTTAACCCTGCTATTTTGGCTTCTGTAAATGCTGGCTTGCTTAAATAATAAGGAAATAAGACTACTCCCATTCCAGAAAGGCCATAAAACTTTCCCGGATGAAGTTATCAGTGCTGGTGCCAGGTCAGGCCTTTAGTTGAAATCTCAAAGGCCCAGCACATATGGCACTTGAAGAACTTGCAAAGGGGACCAGAAAACCCCATATTTGGAAGACAAAAGAGGCTAAAAAGATTATATATATATATAATTCCTCCATGTTTTTTTTGCCCAGGATTTGAGAGACATTTTTCTCTGATTCCTTGCGTAATAATAATAATAATAATAATAGTAAATGTAACTCCATCTCTCTAAGCATTGCTTGGTTTTTCTCCAGTTTTTCTGTAACATTAATGGTTCTCTGAAACACTGAGAACTCAACCAAGCTTGGCCTTTTTGGTCTCCAGTGAGTGGGCCAGGTTTGAAGCCCAGGGGTTCCAGATAGCCTCTGAAAGAGTGCCCTGCTGATTTAGCAGAATTGAACCGTGGGACTCCAGGCGCTCCTGGATCTCAACCCAGGACTGGACAGCATCTGAAAAGAGTGGACAGACACTTCTGGACCTGTTGACAGAATTGGTAAGGTAGAGGCCCCTATCAATCAGGTCCACTCTGAGTGGAAGAGGGAGCTTGATCACTTCCCCAGGAGTCAACGACATCCTCAGGCAATTAATTAGCAACCAAGTGGACTGTTTAAACTCTGAGTAACTGACTTATGGAAGTCAACAACTCAGACTGTCTGTGTATAAATGTGGGTGTGAGAATCTGAATGAAGTGAATGCTACTTTGTGCCTCTGGCTATACACAGGAGAGTATTTTTTTTTTAAATCTCTTTCTGTTGTTTAATTTGTTTAAAGGTAGGGAAAACCCTGGTTTAGGGGGAAGCCTAATTGTGTATAGTGAGGCTGGTGTCAGGATAGGGGAGGAGGAGAGCCAAGGGCTGCTCTGGAGTGGGTGTGAGATAGAGTAGCAGGGATGGAATTCAAGAGGTAGGGTGGTAGGCTCTCTGCCTGCTGAGATAGAGGAACCCTGGTTTGGAGGACAGGGATATGGTTGGAGAGATCAATAGTGGTAAAGGAGGAGGATTTAAGATCCTCTAGGGCAGTGGCCATCAAACTTATTAGTCAACAGAGCAGCAAACCATGACTTGCGAGTCACGATTTGCCAACCACTACTTTAGGGGCTTATAGTAAAAGAGGAAAAAAATTATGAGGGAAAGCCACTGTTACAGAAAGAAAAAAAAAGTATCCTAAAATGTAAAAAGCCTAAACATACAGGATCTCATACCATTTGCCTTGCTTCAGGACAGAGTAAATGGTTAATGCAGAAAGAGAGGATGTCAGCAGGTTTTTGTTGACTTTTACTGGCTGCAGACAGCTCTGCTGGCATAGGGATCTGGTCCGTAGCCTACCAGGTATCTTATCTGAACTGCAGTAGACTCAAGACCACAAGTTGCAAGGCAAGTAGATCTTTCTCTGCCCTGTTTTGTTCTCTTTAACCCTTCCAATGCTAAATTAGACTGCTACAATATACTTGAAATTGCATAATGAAGAATGTAGTAGTTTTTACTAGACAATTTTTAATTTACCTGCTCTTTTTTTTTTTTTTAATCACAGAAGGTCTTGGTATATTTTCTTGAAAGTAAAACTACATTTAAAGTATGTTTATAAATATCAATCTAAGAAATGCTGACCGTTTATTTTTGGTAATCATTAAAGGATTGAGGTTTCTAGAATAAAGAATTCTAATACATCTTAAAGAAAAAAAAGGTCTACAAGTTGCTAACAGTGTTAATTATATATAAAATATATTATTTTATATATAATATTACTCAATAAAAATACTGAGTAGTATTATATATAAAATAAAAATACTGAGTAGTCCAAGGCATGTTTATGCATCTTTAAAGGAAATAGAAAGGTTTAAAGGCTAATTTGAAAGTATGAAATTTATAAAAGTTGTATATTCAATAAAAAGGAAAAGAAAAATGTTAAAAAGAATTCCAGCCGAAACCAGTTTGGCTCAGTGGATAGAGCGTCGACCTGCGGACTGAAAGATCCCAGGTTCGATTACGGTCAAGGGCATGTATGTTGGTTGTGGGCACATCCCCAGTGGGGGGCGTGCAGAAAGTGGCTGATCGATGTCTCTCATCGATGTTTCTGACTCTGTTCCTCTCCCTTTCTCTCTGTGGAAAATCAAAAAAATATATTAAAAAAAAAAAGAATTCCAACTAGTGTTATCATAATGATCTATTCATGAACCCTATCTGCCCTGGTTATATACAGTGGTACCTCGAGATATGAGTTTAATTTGTTTCGTAACCTTGAGCCGTGGGAAACTATGAGATGCTCAAGTTGCAGTAAACTGGTAGGTCGTGTGCAGCCAGCCGATCCGTGCGATTACTCGTATCTCAAATGTTGCTCGTATTTCAAAGCAAAAATCACTCACTCAACGGCTCATTTCTCAAAAATCTCATATGTTAGGGCACTCGTATCTCAAGGTACCACTGTATCTTGTATGTCTTGTTTGGCTTGCCATTTTCAGTTATTTATTAGGATCCTCATAGAGGACATAACCTAGTCTTTCCCTTCCTCTCTCATTCCTGATCCTGACAGCATCTGCAACTGGATTAAAGATCTTTTCTTTCAGAAGGCCCTCCAGGCTTTCAGTCTACAAGAAATTTCCCTGCACACCCTTGTCATCCTCTGCCTCTTTCCAGGAGGACTAAGAGTCATTTTTCTTTTGTCTTTTCAAATATATTTTTTTACAGAGAGAAAGGGAGAGGGATAGAGAGTCAGAAACATCAATGGGGGAAAAGCATCGATCAGCTGCCTCTTGCACACCCCGTACTGGGGATGTGCCCACAACTAGGGTATATGCCCTCAACCGGAATCGAACCTAGGACCCCTCAGTCCGCAGACCGACTCTGAGCCTAACCAGTTAGGTCAAAGAGTCATTTTTCTCCACAGGTCGAACCCCAGCATACAACTAGGGGAGATTGCTACAGTGACAGTCTGTAGTTTTCTCCAAAGCTCCTGCTGTTTCTATTTCTCCCCTCTATAGGAATTGTCTTCCTCTATCTCACAATGGAAAAGGGAAACAGGCAATGGACTCTGGGATCTGTGAAAGTAACCAAGGATAAAGCTGGTAAAATTTCCTATTTGCAAATGTACTGAAAGGGTTCAGTACTTGATGCTGCTGGAAGAGGAGGGGCTGATATCCCCTTCCCGTGTCTTGAACTCCCCCAGAGAAGCTAAAAAATTTAACCCCTTAGTTTAAGGGGTGAGCCAAGACATCTTTTTGGGGGAGGGAAGGCAGATGCCCTGTTCTTACTTACAGAGAAGCCTGTGGGAAGGGTCAAGGTCCCTGCCAGGAAGGAGGACAGGTGGGAAGACAAGGGCCTGATGCCCAAGCCATCACTGAAGTGCTTTGCTATGTGCAAACTTGTCTCTCTTTGCAGCTCCAGTTGTGTTTGGCTTGCCCTGGGAATCAAGCAGTGATGAGAACAGGGATGGCAAGGCCCTGTAACTAATAAACAGGGTTAACAGGAGAGAGTAAATGGTTATCATTTAATCATAGAACAGAGAGCTTTCAGGGATTTCAGATGCTCCTAAAGAGAGGGAGTCCGACTGAGGGACTAGCAGAGACCCTGTTGGGTTAGGAAGACCAGAGACTGCATATTGAACTTAGAGACTGCATTTGATAGGCAATTGTATAGAGGTTAAACTGCCTTCATAGAACAAAACAACTTTCTCCTGTGCCAGAATACATTTTAAGGAAATTGGACAAACTGTGTTTGTGGGTAGAAAGAAGAGCCAGCTGCCATGCACAGCCCTGACAGTGACCTGCAAAAAACTGTATAATAGACTTAGATGATGCCCATATCTTCATGAACATGACTCCAGAGAGACAAGGACAGTTTTGCTTTGTATGAGAAGGTAAAAAATGGACTTTAGTTACCTCCCTATATTTGTATAGCCCTACCATGTGTCATGTTTAGTAGCAGAAGATTTAGCTGTCATTATGTAAATACTATTAACCTTTAATTCTCTTGCAGATTTAAATGCAGTTATCAAAAAGTCAGGTGCCGAAATGGGCAAAGAAAAATACCCATCAGATTTTGGTTTCTATTGAGAGAACAATTGACAGCCTGTATACTGCCTTGCAGGCCTGTGTGACCATGCCCATATCAGGAGTGGCATAAACCTCAACTTTAGGAAAGTGAGGGATGTCTGTATGGAACATAAGGGAGTTGTAAGTACCATCCCTCTGTTACAGGAATTACAGACCCTGTGAGGTCCTGTGATATGTGAGACCCTGCAAAGGGATAAAGCTCATGTAGAAGAGCTGCTCCCTTAATCTGTTCTGAGACGACATGTCACCATATATAATTTAAGGACAAATCAAGTAGGGGGAACCCTACTACAGGGACAGCTGTAACTGTCTATTTGAATTTAGACATATTTTGAATTTTCTTCTTGCCATTTGAAAAGTCCATGAAAAGGACTGACAAGGAAAATCAGAAGATTTTAAAGCAGGTCAATATATTTTTCTCCTTATAATTTCTCTGAAATTTGGCAATGCTTAATAAATCATGGCAATACATTTCTTTGCATAATTTCAATAAGACCTATTTGCAATATTGGTTTTATTGACTGAAAAGTTTGACTGGAGTATCATGTTTTAAAGAGCTTTCGCTGGACTTTGAAGACTTGAAGCCAATAAGAGTGCCATGGAAAAAGTCTGGTGTCCAATAAGAGTGCCATGGAAAAAGCCATGAAAATAACTGGCACTGGAGTGTCAGGTCCACACCCTACTATCGCAGGCAGTTGGTCAGAGTAGAGGGGAGCAATAGGCGCCTCTGTGTCCCTACAGAACTCCCATGCACTCTAGGCCCCAACAAGAAGGAGGCAACCAATCAATGTGTTTCTCTCGCATCAGTATTTCTCTCTGTCCTTCCTTCTATCTTCCACTCTCTCTAAAAATCAATGGAAAAATATCATCGGGTAAGTATTAAAAATAAATAAATAAATAAATAAATATCATAAAACAAATATATTATTTTTAAAAAATGAAAAGGGAGAGGCAAGATTGTGACTGTCAGAACGGTAGGGAAAGAGAGTGTGTGAGAGCGTGAGGGAGCAATAGAGAGTATGTGAATGTGTGTGTGTGTGTGTGAGAGAGAGAAATAGGGACAGTTTGATCCTGCAGGTCTTCCAAGGGGATGCCAATCCGGGCAACCTTAGACGCCAAAACTCTGCTGCCGCTGCAAACACTCCAGGGAGGACACGGGTGGCACAGCTATCACACCATCTTGAAGAACAGAACTGCTTGAGACTAGGATCCTAGCCTCGCCACCACCCCGTCTGGTCTCAGTAGCAAACCGGGACCCTACAGTCATTCTGGTAGAAGACCTGTAACCACAGCTGAAGACCCAGAGACACCAAGACTCCACGCACTCCAGTCACAGATTTCTGTGAGTCACAAAACCAATTCCCCTCCCCTGCTGCCCCCACTGCACTGGCATAGGATCTGCCAGACTCTGCCCACACAATAGTGCTTTTTGCACACACACAGTAGGCACAGCTCGACCTGACTTTGAGCCTTGGTGTTAGACAGGGAAAGTTTGTTTCCTGTGACCAGGCTTCACACCCAGGCAGGGAGACTGAGCTGAATTTGGCCCTAAGTGTGCATCTTTTGGGAGATTGTTTTCTGCGACCAAATCCCACACCCATGCAGGTCAGAGAGCGCTGAATTTGAGCCTGGACTTGTGAACTCGGGAAATTTGTTTCCCGTGACTAGGCTCCACACCCAGGCAGTGAGGCAGTCCTGTATTTGAGCCTAGCTGCATATCCCTGGGAAGATTGTTTTCTGCAACCAGATCCCATGCCCAAGCAGGGAGACAGCACTGAATTTGAGCCTGAGGGTGCAAACCCAGGGAGTTTGTTTCCCATGATCAGACCCTGCACCCAAGCAGGAAGACTGTGCTGAATTTGAACCTGGATGTACAAACTTAGGAAGTTTGTTTCCCTCTTCCAGGCTCCATGCCCAGCCATGGAGGCTGTGCTGAATTTGAGCCTAGGTACGTGAACTTGGGGAGACTGTTTTCCATGACCAAATCTCACATCCATGCAGGGAGACAGCACTGAATTTGAGACTGGGGGCATAAACTCGGGGAGTTTGTTTCCCATGACCAGACCCTGCACCCAAGCAAGGAGACTGTGCTGAATTTGAACCTGAATATGTGAACCCAGGGAGTTTGTTCCCCAAAACTAGAACCCATGCCCACATAGGAGAGCAGTGTTGAATTTAATCCTGGGTACAGGGACACAGGGAGTTTCCACAGTACACACTCATGTAACTGGACGCCACACCCACACTAAGCAGCAGTGCCACCTGACTTTGATTCAGCACAAGTGTACACAGAAAGCTGTTTACTGCAGAGCAGAAGTAGACCTCCTGCCAACACAAGTGTGACTGTGCAACCTGGTCTTCCAAGCAGATCAGGGACCCTGAATCTCCATGCAAGAAGCAGCAATGAGCACCATTGACTAGACTCTGCTCCTCATTGAGTGCTCCTGGGATCCCTGATTCCCAGTATATTCACACTAAGAGAGAGCAACTCCAATTCTTGGCACATGCACACACAGGGACCATGATTTTCAGTGCAAAGTAGCACCAAGCAACAGAGACTCTGATACTCAGTTCTTGGTGTGGATACAGGGAGTCTCTGGTACCTGACATGAACTAGGGGAATTTGATTTTTGGCACATGCCAGGTTCAGGCAGGCAGGGTCCTTGATCCTAGGTGCACACATGAGGCCACACTAAGCGCCTGGGACTCTGACCTGGAGTGAGCATGGCTCCCACCAACCTACAGTAGCCACAAGTCTTGGTGTCAGAGCTCTTCAGTGACATTTGGGGGATGAAAAACTCCCACTACAAAAGACTCAGGACCCCGCAACTAGACATTTGAACCTTCTGCTGATAGTCAGAATGGGGAGACAATGAAACAATCCCCAGAGGAAAGGAAAGGAAAAATTGCCAAGAAAGGAAATAAGTGAAATGGAAGCATGCAACATGACAGAAAATTAATTCAGAGTAATGGTTATACAGTTCATACACTGGATAGATGAGAAAATTAACAACCTATGCATAAATCAGGAAGAAATGAAAAATGGCATAGCTACAATAAAAAACACAATGGAAGGCTTCAACAGTAGACTAGAAGAAGCAGAGGCTCAAATTAGTAACTTAGTAGCTAAGTACAGAAAAAGCCCAAACTGAACAGCAACTGGAGAAAAAAATTAAAAAGTGGGAGGAGAGCCTAAGGGAAATTTGGAACAATGCAAAATGAAATAACATACATATAATGGTGCTGTCAGAAGGACAAGAAGAGCAGCAAGGATTAGAAAATTTATTTGAAGAAATAATGACAGAAAACTTCCCTGATATGGGGAAGAAAAAAGTTACACAAATACAGAGAGTCCCAAGCAAGATGAATCCCAAGACTCACACCAAGACATGCCATAATTACAATGGCAAATGTTATTGACAAAGATAGAATTTTAAAGGCTTCAAGAGAGAGACAGAGAGTTACCTATAACGGATCCCCCATCAGATTATAAAATTATTTCTCAACAGAAACACATAAAGCTATAAGGGAATGGAAGGGGATATACAAAGTGATGCAAAGCAAGGGACAGAATCCAAGAATACTCTATCCAGCAAGACTATCAATCAAAATTTTAGAAGAAATCAGGAGATTCGCAGACAAAAAAAGACTAAGGGAGTTTATCCCTACTGAGCCAGCAATGCAAGAAATGCTAAATTAAATGCTGTAAAAAGAAGAAACAAAAAAGATAAGAAGGAACACAGCCTCAAAAAATAAAAACGGGTACAAATAAGTACCTTTCAATAATAACTTTAAACGTAAATCGACTAAATGCTCCAATCAAAAGACATTGAGTGGCTGAATGGAGAAAAAAACATGACCTATATATTTGCTATCTATAAGAGATCCACCCCAGAACAAGGGACTCAGATAGACTGAAAATGAAGGGATGGAAAAATATCTTTTAGGCAAATGGAAATGAAAAAAAAAGCAGGGGTAGCAATACTTATATCTGACAAAATAGACCACAAAGTGAATGCCATAGGAAGAGATAAGGAAGGCCACTTCATAATACTAAAAGGATCAATACAACAAGAGGCTATAACCCTGGTAAACATATACAGACACAATGCAGGAGCACCCAAATACATAAAACATCTCTTGGAAAATATCAAAGAGAGATAGACAACAATACAAACATAGTAGGGGACTTTAATATATCACTGACATCTCTGGATGACATCAGTGGTTCTCAACCATTCTAATGTCACAACCCTTTAATACAATTCCTCATGTTGTGGTGACCACCAATTACAAAATTATTTTTGTTGCTACTTCATAACTATAATGTTGCTACTGTTAATGAATTATAATGTAAATATCTGTGTTTTCCAGTGGTCTTAGGCTCTACAGCAGCAGTCCTCAACCTCTGGATCATGACCCACAGGTTGAGAACCACTACTAAGGTTCTCAACAAAACACTCAAACACCTGGAAGCTGAATACCATGTTACTAAATATTGATTGAGTTACCAATGAAGTCAAAGAATAAACTAAAAATACCCAGGAAACTAATGACAATAAAAACATAACAATCCAAAACCTATGGGACACAATGAAAGAAGTCCTGAGAGGGAAGTTTATACCTCTACAAGCCTACCTCAAAAAAAAAAAAAGACAAAAGGGTAGTAAATCTCTAAAGCTACAACTCAAAGAATTAAAAAGTGAGCAACAAGAAAAGCCCAGAGTGAGCAGAAGGAAGGAAATAATAAAGATTAGAGCAGAAATAAATGACATAGAGACCAAAACACAAAAAAACAAAAGGTCCATGAAACCAAAAGCTGGTTCTTTGAAAGGATAAACAAGATTAATGAACCTCTAGCTAGGCTCACAAAGAAAAAAAAGGAGAGGACCCAAATAAACAAAATCAAAAATGATAGAGGCAAAATAACAACAGACCCCACAGAAATACAAAAGATTATTAAAAAAAATACTATGAGCAACTCTATTCCAAGAAACTAGAAAACCTGGAGAAAATGAATATATTTCTAGAAAAATAAAACCTTCCAAAAATCAATCAGGAAGATTGTAAAAATCTCAATAGGCCGATATCTATGGAAGAAATTGAAGCAGTCATCAAAAAGTTTCCAGCAAATAAAAGCTCAGGGTCAGATGGCTACACAGGGGAGTTTTACCGAACATTCAAGGAATAACTAAAACCTATCCTCCTCAGACTATTCCAAAAAATTCAAGAGGAAGGAACACTTCCAAGCTCATTGCATGAAACCAGGATCGCTCTAATACAATAACCAGACAAAGACTATACAATGAAAGAGAATTATAGGCCAATACTCCTCATGAACATGGATGCCAAAATCCTCAACAAAATTCTAGCAAATCAGATCCAACAGTACATCAGAAATATCATACAGCATAACCAAGAAGGGTTTATCTCAGGGATGCAAGAATGGTACAATGTCTGAAAATCAATAAATGTGATAAATCACATAAACAATTGAGAGCTAAAAACCACATAGTCATATCAATCAATGTAGAAAAAGTATTTGACAAAATCCAACACTCTTTCTTGATGAAAACTCTCAGCAACATAAGAATAGAAGGATCATATCTCAACATCATAAAAGCCATATATGACAAACCCACAGCCAATATCATACTCAATGGGCAAAAATTAAAACCATTTCCCCTAAGTACAGTAACAAGACAGGAATGCCCATTCTCTCCACTATTGTTTGACATAGTATTGGATGTACTAACCATTGCTATCAGACAAGAAGAAGAAATAAAAGGCACCCAAATTGGAAAAGAAGTAAAACTCTCCTTATTCACAGATAACATGATACTATATATAGAAAACCCTAAAGACTCCATCAAAAAATTATTAGACTTAATAAATGAATTTGGCAATGTAGCAGGATACAAAATTAATGACAAGAAATAGATGACATTTCTATACAACAATAGTAAACTTACAGAAAGAGAGACTAAAAAAGCAATCCCATTTACCATCATACCAAAAAAAATTAAGATACCTAGGAATAATTTTAACTAAAGAGGTAAAAGACCTATATGCAAAAAACTACAGGACCCAGAAGAAAGAGATAGAGTAAGATATAAACAGATGGAAGAACATACCGTGTTCATGGATTGGCAGAATCAACATCATCAAAATGTCCATATTACCCAAAACAATTTATAGATTCAATACAATCCCTATTAAAATACCAATGGCATATTTCACAGACTTGGATGAACTGTCCAAAAATTCATCTGGAATTAAAAAAGACCCCAAATAGCTGCAGCAATCCTGAGAAAAGAATAAAGTAGGTGGGATCTCAATACCAGATATCAAGCTGTATTACAAAGTCATTGTTCTCAAAACAGCCTGGAACTGTCACAAAAACAAACATATAGATCAATGGAATAGAATAGAGAACCTAGAAGTCGACCCAAACTACTATGCCCAATTAATATTCAACAAAGGAGGCATGAACATACAATGGAATTCAGACAGTCTCTTTAATAAATGGTGTTGGGAAAATTGGACAGATACATGCAAAAAAATGAAACTAGACCACCAACTTACACAATACACAAAAATAAGCTCAAAATGGGTAAAGGACTTAAACATAAGAAACCCTAACAATACTAGAGGAGTCCACAGGCAGCAGAATCTCAGACATATGCAGAAGGAACTTCTCCAGTGATACTGCTCCTCGGGCAATGGAAACTAAGGAGAAAATAAACAAATGGGATTACATTAAAATAAAAAGCTTTTGCACAGCAAAAGAAACCATCAACAAAACAACAAGAAAGACAATTACATGGGAGAACATATTTGCCAATGACATCACCGTTAAGTGTTTAATCTCCAACATTTCAGGGAACTCATGTACCTTAACAAAAGGAGGATAAACAATCCAATCAATAAATGGACAACAGACCTAAATGGAAACTTTTAGAAAGAAGACGGAAGGCCAAGAAACATATAAAAACATGCTCAAATTCACTAATTATCTGAGAAATGCGAATCAAATGATAATGCCACCCTGACTAGTTTTGCTCAGTGGATAGTGTCAGCCTGCAGATTGAATGGTCCCAGGTTCAATTTCGATCAAGGGCATGTACCTTGGTTGTGGGCTCATCCTCAGTAGTGGGTATGTAGGAGGCAGCTGATGGATGTTTCTCTCTCATCGATGTTTCTAGATCTCTATCTTCCTCCTCTTTCTATATTAAAAAATTAATAAAATATACATACAAAAAGATAATGTGGTACCATCTCAAACCTGTCAGAATGGCTATCATCAATAAATCAATAAACAACAGTGTTGGTGAAGATGTGGAGAAAAAGGAACCTTGTACACTGCTGGTGGGAATGCAGATTGGTGCAGCCACTTTGGAGAACAGTATGGAGTTTCCTCAAAAAACTAAAAAGGGAACTCCTATTTGACCCAGTAATACCACTTATAGGAATATATCCCAACAAGCTAGCAACATCAATCAGAAAGGATATATGCACACCTATGTTCATAACAGCACATTTTACCTTAACTAAGATTTGGAAACTGCCTAAGTGTCCATCAGCAATAGAATGGATTAAAAACAGTGGTACGTATACACAATGGAATACTATGCTGCACTAAAAAGGAAGAAATTCCTATCATTTGCAATAATATTGATGGAACTGGAGAGCATTTTGCTAAGTGAAATAAGCTAGTCAGAGAAAGATAAATATCACATGATCTCACTCATGTATAGGAAATAATGAACAACATAAACTGGTGAACAAAAACAGATCCAGAGACAGGGAAGTATGGATCTGATTGTCAAACCACAGAGGAAAGGTAGGAGAGGATGGAGTTAAGGGGGAGAGATCAACCAAAGGACTTTTATGCATGCATATAAGCTTTATTAGTGGACACAGACAACAGGGGGTGGAGGGCATGAGTGGAGGGGATTTGGAAAGGTAATGGAGGAATGAGGACAAATATGTAATACCTCAATCAATAAAGAAGTTAAAATGAAAAAAAAATGAAAATGGAACCCCTATATGGGAGAACATATTTTCCAATGTCATCTGATAAGGCGTTAATATCCAAAATAATAAGGAACTCATACAACCTAACAAAAGTAAGATAAATAATCTAATTTAAAAATGGTCAAAAGATCTAAATAGACACTTTTCCAAAGTAGATAAACAGATAGCCAATTGAAATATGAAAAAATGCTCCAAGTCACTGATCATCAGAGGATGCAAATTAAAATGACAATGAGGTATCTCCTCACATCTATCAGAATGGTTATCATTAACAAATCAACAAGTACCAAGTGCAAGTAAGGATGAGAGAAAAGCAAACCCTTTTACACTGCTGATGGAAATGCAGATTGGTGCAGCCACTGTGAAAACAGTATGGAGTTTCCTCAAAAAATTAAGAATGGAACTTCCATTTGACACAGTGATCCCACTTCTAGGAATATATCCCAAGAAACCAAAAACACCAATCAGAAAGAATGTATGCACCCCTATGTTCATAGAAGCACAATTTACAACAGCTAAGATCTGGGAAAAGCCCAAGTGCCCATCAGCAGATGATTGAATAAAAAAGAAGTGGTACATCTACACAATGAAATACTACGCTGTGAAAAAAAATTAATTAATTAAAATTAAATATGGCAAAACTCAGATCTTTAGCTTGACTGGAGCTATGGTCAACAGACTTGAGACTTTGTTTTTCTTTGTCTATTCCTTTTCAGGAAGAAAAACCCTTTCCAGAAGTTTTCAGCAGACTCTTCCTTAATATATAGGCTCTGAACTCTTAGATCTTGAGCTATCAAAGATAATGTGATGATTCATGTCCATGCTTTGCCATAGTTGTACAGTTTCAAAGTGAAAATGCATGTTTGGATTTATTAAATAATTAGTGGATAATGCTCCAACATAGCATTGACTGCCAAGTCAAAATTCCATTTGAAATCTGGATAACCATCTCAGTAACATGCCTATGAGTGACAGTTTCGGAAATCATATGAAATAATCATGCTAATTTTTCAGGTTAACATATTTTAGGTTTTAATAATTAGTGCCCACAAATGACTCTCCCAATGAGCCATACTTCTGAATATTCATGCTCTAGTTTATCTCCAGATCTTGAATCTGGGATGTTCGGATGACTTCCTTTTTAAAATTTAAATATCTATTGATGAAAGTATTACATATGTTCCACTTTTTTCCTTTTGATCCCTTCACACCTGTCCCTGTTTCCCAACCCAGGCCTTCACCACTCTGTTGTCTGTGTCCATGGGGTATGTATATATGCATACAAATTCTTTGGTTGATCTCTGCCTAGTCACCACCCACCATTGCCTTCCCTCTGAAATTCCGCACCCTGTTCTATGCTTCAATGTCTCTGGATCTGTTTTGTTCATCAGTTTATTTTGTTCATTAGATTCCACATATGAGTGAAATTATGTGATACTTACCTTTCTCTGACTGGCTTATTTCCCTTAGCATAATACTCTCCAGACAGGTCTCTCCATGCTGTCTCAAAGGGTAAAAGATCCCTCTTTTTACTGCTGCATACTATTCCATGGTATAAATGTACTACACCTTTTTTATTTATTTTTTTCTCTGCCAATTTATTATTTTATTTTATTTTTTATTTCATTTTTAAAAAATTTCTTTATTGATTAATTATATTGATTAATTAATTATATTATAATTATTGTTCATTATATTCCACAAATGTGTGAGATCATGTGAGATTTATCTTTCTCTGCCTGGTTTATTTCACTTAGCATAATGTTCTCCAGCTCCATCCATGTTGTTGCAAATGATAAGAACTTTTTTTCCAAAAGGGAAGGGCAGATAAATGAAAGGCAGTCAGGGCTTATGTCCCTCACTGCAGAACAAAATAACAAAACAAAAAATAAAATAAAAAATTCTCCACATTCTGGATGATTTTTATCCTGTGAACCATCATGATCTGAGTTTTTTTATCTTTTTATTGATTTTTTACAGAGAGGAAGGGAGAGAGATAGTTAGAAACATGGATCAGCTGCCTCCTGCATGTCCCCCGCTGGGGATGTGCCTGCAACCAAGGTACATGCCCTTGACCAGAATCGAACCTGGGACCTCTCAGTCCACAGGCCGATGCTCTATCCATTGAGCCAATCCAGTTTTGGCTGAGGCTTTGTTCTTAACACAGTTTGATGTTCACCAGAATCTGATGTCGTAAGGCCTTAATAATCAAAAAAGAGAGTGGACAGACAGAAAGGAGAAAGGGTCATGTTAAAGAAATTGAGTTTTTGTGCCATTGGATAATGACACCAATCACTTTAGCTTTAGGGCCCATATTATTCTAGTTTGACCTCATATTAACTTGATTACAGCTACCCAGATCCTACTTTCAAATAAGGTCAATTTTAATTAATTAATTATTTAATTAATTTTTAATTTTTTATTAATGTATTACATGTAAACATATCTTCCCATTGCTCACCCCCAGACATACCCTAATCCCCCAGTGTCTTGTGTTCATTGGTTATGCTTATAGGCATACAAGTTTTTTGGTTGATCTCTTATCTACCCTACCTCTCCCTAACCTTCGCACTGTAGTTTGATAATCTGTTTGATGCATCCAAATTGGAAAAGAAGTAGAGCTGTCCTTATTTGCAGATGACATGATACTGTACATAAAAAACCCGAAAGACTTCATCCAAAAACTAATAGACTTAATAAATGAATTTGGTAATGTAGCAGGATACAAAATTAATGTCAAGAAACCTATGACATTTCTATACACTAATAGTGAACATACAGAAAGAGACTAAAAAAGCAATTCCATTTACCATTGCACCAAAAAAATTAAGAAACCTAGGAATAAACTTTACTTAGGAAGTAAAAGCCCTATACACAGAAAACTACAGGACACTGAAAAGAGAGATAAAGGAAGAGGTAAACAGATTCAAGAACGTACCAAACTCATGGATTGGGTGTATCAACATTATTAAAATGTCCATATTACCTAAAGCTATCTATAGATTCAATGCAGTCCCCATTAAAATACCAATGACCTATTTCACACACCTAGAAAGTACTCTCTAAAGATTTATCTGGAATAACAAAAACAAAAAAAAAACGGAATAGCCACAGTAATCCTGAGAAAGAAGAATAAAATAAGTGGGATCTCAATACCAGATCTCAGCTATATTACAAAGCCACTATTCTCAAAACAGTCTGGTACTGGCACAAGAACAAACATATAGACCAATGGAATAGAATAGAGTATCCAGGTATCGACCCAAACCACTACGCTCAATTCATATTTGACAAAGGAGGCATGAACACACAATGGAGTCAAGACAGTCTCTTCAATAAATGGTGTTGGTCAAATTGGACAGATACATGCAAAAAAATGAAACTAGACCCCCAGTTTACTCCATACACAAAAATAAACTGCAAATAGATACAGGACTTAACCATAAGACGCAAAACCATAAAAATACTAGAGGAATCCAGAGGCAGCACAATCTCAGACATATGCCAAAAGAACTTTTTCACTGATACTGCTCCAAGGCCAATGGAAGCTAAAGAGAAAATAAACAAATAGGACTACATCCAGATAAAAAGCTTTTGCACAGCAAAAGAAACCATCAACAAAACAACAAGAAAGCCCACTGTTTGGGAGAACATATTTGCAAATGTTATCACTGATAAAGGTTTCATCTGCAACATTTACAGGCAACTTACACAACTTAATAAAAGGAAGATAAATGATCCAATAAAAAAAATGGACAACAGACCTTAATAGCATCTTTTCGAAAGAAGACAGAAGGAAGGCCAAAAGACACATGACAACATGCTCAAAGTCACTAATTATCTGAGAGATGCAAATCAAAATGCCAATGCAATACCATCTCACACCTGTCAGAATGGTAATTATCAACAAACCAACAAATGACAAGTGTTGGTGAGGATGTGGTGAAAAAGGAACCCTGGTGTACCGCTGGTGGGAATGAAGACTGGTGCAGCCACTGTGGAGAACAGTAGGGAATTTCTCAAAAAACTAAAAATGGAACACCCATTTGACCCAGTAATCCCAGTCCTAGGAATATATCCTAAGAAACTAGAAACACCTATCAGAAAGGATATATGCAACCCTATGTTCATAGTAGCACAATTTACAATAGCTAAGATTTGGAAACAGCCTAGGTGCCTGTCAGCAGATGACTGGATCAGAAAACTATGGTACACCTACACAATGGAATGCTATGCTGCTTTAAAAAGAAGGAATTCTTACCATTTGCAGAAACCTGGAAGGAACTAGAGAGCCTTATGCTAAGTGAAATAAGCCAATCAATGAAAGAAAAATACCACATGATCTCACTCATTTATGGATAATAAAAAAAATTATAAACTGATGGACAAAAAGATAGATACAGAGGCAGTAAAGCATCAAACAGACTGTCAAATTACAGCGGGAAAGTTAGGAAGAGGTGGAGTAGATGAGAAATCAACCGAAGGACTTGTATGCATGCATATAAGCATAACCAATGAACACAAGACACTGGGGGGTTAGGGTATGCCTGGGAGTGGGGACAATGGGAAGATATGTATACATGTAATACATCCATAAAAAATTAAAAATAAATAAATAAATAATTTAATTTTTTTTTTAAAAAAGGCTTATCCCAGCAGCAGTAGAGAGGCAATTGTCCCTCAGAGTCTCTAAGTGAAAAGAGAACATCTTTGCTGTGGTAAGAAAAATATGAAGGATGACCAAAATAAAAATAATCCATTAACCTCCTAGAATCCTCTCAGAGAAATAAAGGAGTTAGGGGAATTTGAGATCCCATTACTGCTGTTGGATTGAAAGTCACTCTGATATTATTATTGTCTTCTTGTTGGTATTGCTAACCCCAAGCTTTAACTACCATCCAGGCTAGGCTGTGTGGTATAAGAAAATGAGAGATATATTTGTCATTTAGAAAAAATTAAGATATTTAAAGATTTAAAAAAACTTAAAGATCCAAATGGAAAGTCATTGGACATGAATTAATGGTTGCTGGGGTTTGTGAATGAGTACATGGGAATTTACTTAAAGTATTTTGTTTGATGGTTTGTTTTGTGTGTTTTTGTTTTTTGTTTGCTTATAGATACTGAAATTCTCCATACTACAAAGTTATGACAGCACCAATAATAAACAACTCTTCTGACATAGTGATAACTATTACATTGGAGTACCTTATCTTTGGTCACTCGCTTTCTTCCAGCATTGATTACTGATAGAGCACTCAAACAAAGAAACAGGAATGAGCACCTAATGCAGCATATTATATTTGGATCAAGGCACAACACAATCTAAACAATCTTGTTCTAGGAAACATAAGAAAAATTTGGATCAGGTGTGTAGTCTCAGTAATTTCCTATGCTTCCTCTCCCCTCTCCATTGGTTTGGAATACATTCACCCACCAATTTACTCACGCAGTGAGAGGTGGCAGACCTGGAACAGAGAAAAATGATGGTAGATTGCCAGCTGCCTTGAGAAGGTGGGAGATCTTTCTCACCAGGTATGTTCATCACAAGGGAGCTGAGGCAGATAGCCCTGCAGAACCTGTGTACAGAATGAAAAAAAAAAAAAGGTTAGGCGCCTGTTTTCTGATTTTAGACACCATAACTCAGTGACTCCTCACAAGTCACAGGCAGCTTCATCAGACTTTCTCCCTTGGAGTGAAGAAAGATGTAGAAGTAGAAGTCAGAAGTTTCATTAAAAATTTCCTCAAGAAAGAAGAAGGGGGAGGCTTGAACCAAAGTTCTGTTCATCCATGGACCAAGAAAAAAAGTAGAACAATAAGTTGACCTAAGAAGAAATACTATCAGAAGAAACATGGTCTATTAGGAAGCAGCTTAGGAGAGCAAAATGTATTCTATATGGTTAAAGTTCCTTATCTTCAATTATCTCACAATTAAATGGGAAGCAAATGCTTTCCCTCAACTTCCGCTCCTCTCTCTTGCTTCTGAGCCTATGAAAACTGAGACACAGTCCTCCCCTCAAAGAGCTAAGGTCTTAGGGTTCTACAAAAACATTACTGTTTTTTTGTCCTTTCTAAAAATTTGAAATCTAATGATCATTAAAACTATGGTCTGCCTCCTGATGAAACCAGAGTTCCCTTTCAGTTATAATTAGCATGAATTTAAATCAACCAAGGCACTAAATGGCTTTAAGAGCCAAGATAGTACCGCCTGCTGAACATTGAGTAGGTGGGGGCGGGTGGGGGTGGTGGTGGAGCACGGACTTCTGGTCACACTCCATTTCCAACCTCAGCTGGGGTGGTTGGTAGTTGCCAGCAGTGTAGGTTTTTTTAAACTTCGCTCTGTGGAGCCAATCAGCAGCCAATATGTCCAACAGAAACAAGCTGCCCAGCAACCTGAGCAGTTACAGAATCAAGTGGGACCAGCCTATGTTGAGAACTTTCTACAACAGTATAATAACTACAAGTCCAATGTGGAGAATTTCAGATTACAACCAAATAAACCCAGCAAAGAATTGGCATAGAAGGTGATGTTTATGGAACAGATTGGTCACTGATACCCAGAAGATTTAAATAACTTTCTTCAAGAGTTGAAAAATCTTCTCTCCTACAATCACACTGTCTTGCATCCAGATCTTTTAATGACATTTTGCAAAATTTCGATCTTTTTGAGAAATAAGAATTTCATCAATCCATCAAATTGCTAGAACTCTTCTTCGAACTCCTGTGTTGCCCTGCTTCTGTGAAAGATTTTATACATGAACTGATATCAAGAATATAAATGCAGCCCTAGCCTTTTGGCTAAGTGGATAGAGTGTCAGGCTATGGATTAAAGGTTCCCAGGTTTGATTCTGGTCAAGGGCACATGCCTGGGTTGTAGGCTCAATCCTGAGTAGAGGCATGCAGGAGTCAGCTATTCAATTATTCTCTCTCATCTTTGATCTCTCTCTCTCTCCCTTTCTTTCTCTCCGTCTCTAAAATCAATAAAAATATATTTTTTAAAAAGAATATAAATGCAAAGCACAAGAACAATAAAGTGAAAATAGTGTTGCAAAATTTCATACACAACATGTTAAAAGACAGCAATGGAACTAAAACCAAGGTATCTTTGGATATGATAATTGAACACTACACAAGAAACATCTGGAATGTTACCAGAACTTTCTATATCAGTGGTTCTCAACCTTCCGAAGGCCGCGACCCTTGCATACAGTTCCTCATGTGGTGGTGACTCCCAACCATGAAATTTTGCTACTGTTATGCATCGTGATGTAAATATCTGCATTTTCCGATGGTCTTAGGCGACCCCCAAAGGGGTCGCAACCCACAGGTTGAGAACCGCTGTTCTATATAATCACAATGGCATATTTGTCTAAGATCACTATAATACATGTTGCTATTTTAACATTCTGCCATGGGAAAGATAAAGAGGAGAAACAGGAGAGCGACTCAGCATCTGAAGAAGGACCAACAGCAAGAGACCTGCTAGTGCAGTATGCCACAGGGAAGAAAAGCTTTGAACACAAGAAAAGGTTGGAAAAAGCCATGAAGGTAAGTAAGAAACAAAAGGAGAAGAAAAAGAGAGGTGTTTAACTTTTTAGCTATTCACTTTATTCATGACCCCAAGATTTTGCAGGAAAACTACTAAAGCAGTTAGAAAGCTCTAAGAAGAGATTTGAAGTGAAGGTGATGCTCTTGGACCTCATTTATAGATTGGTGGGAATTCACAAGCTTTTTCTCTTCAATTCTGTGCAAAGTTTTCTGCAACCCATTGAAGAGAAGTAAGAAAGATCCATCTGTTTGCTGCACAGACATCGCATCACTTAGCATTCAGTCATTGCTTATGGCTGTGGCAAGCAATTTTGTAACCCACAAGAACTCTGGGGAAACCATGACAGTGGGACTCAATGCTATAAAAGAGATAATAGCTTGAAGTCCTCTAGCCAAGACTAAAGAACTTCTCCAAGACTTGACTCAGTATAAATCACATAATGGTAAGAATGTTATGATGGGAGAAAGATGGCAACTGACATGAAGGTAGGGAGAGAGAGTGTGTGAGTGAGGGAGCGATAGAAGGGTATGTAGACTTGTGTGAGTGTGTGTATGTGAGTGAAATAGGGGTAGTTAGATATTGCAGGTCTTCCAAGGGGCTACCAAACTGTGCAGTCTTAGATGGTGAAACCCTGCTGCCACCACAAACACTCTGGGGAGGACACTGCAGGAACAGAAACTGTGCCATCTTGAAGAACAGAACTGCTTGAGACTAGGATTCTAGCCTCACCACTACCCAATCTGGTCTCAGTCGCAAACCAGGACCCCTCAGCCACTAGGGTAAAAGATCTGAGTCCACAGCTGCAGACCCAGGGATACCAAGATTCCAGGTACCCTGGCCACAGATTTCTGTGAGTCACAGAACCAAGCCCCTCCCTGCCAGCTCTGTGACAGTGGCATAGGAACTGCCAGACCCTCTCTGCTCTCTGCACAAACAGGTTTTCTGTCCACACACAGCAGTGGTATCTCTACCTGGATGTGCGGACACGGGAAGTTTGTTTCCAGTGACCAGACTCCATGCTCAAGCAGGAAGGCTGTGTTGAACTTGAGCTTAGGTGTGCAAATTTGGGGAGATTGTTTTCTGCAACCAGATCCTCCATCCATACAGGGAGACAGCACTAAATTTGAACCTGGGGAGCGAATCTGGGGATTTTGTTTCCTGAGAACAGACCCTGCACCCAAGCAGGGAGGTTATTATAAATTTGAGTCTGGGTGCACAGACACAGGGAGTTTGTTTCCCACAGTGCACACCAGCGTGACCAGACCCCACATCCACACTGGTTGGCAGTGCCACCTGACATTGATTCAGGGCAAGCACATATGGAAGGCTGTTCATCACAGGGCAGGAGTGGAACTTCTGCTGACACAGTGCTACTGTGAAACCCAGTCCAGGGATCCTGATTCTCCATGCAAGAGGCAGCACTGAGCACTAGTAAATTGACTCTGTTTCTCATCGAATGATTCTTAGTGCACTCACACTAAGAGCCAGTGACTCCAATTCTTGGTGCATGCACACACAGGGACCCTGATTCTTGGTGGGTAACTGCACCAAGCAACAGAGACTCTGAAACTCGATTTTCAGTGCAGACACAGAGGTCTCTGACTCCTGACACACACTAGGGGACTCTAATTTTGGCACATGCCAGCGTGGCCTTTGTTTATGTGTGGTGCAGTCATGGTCCCTGATTCTAGGTGCACACACGAGGCCACACTAAGCACCAGTGACTCTGATCCTGAGCAAGCCTGGCTCCTACCAACCCACAGCAGGTACATGTCTTAGTGTTAGAGCTCTTTAGTGACACTCAGGAATGCAGAGCTCTCACTGCACATGGCTCAGGCCCCTGCAACTTGACATTTGAACCTTCTGATAATAGTCAGAATGGGGAGACAACAAAACAGCCCCAAAGGAAAGAAAAGGAGGAATTGCCAAGAAAGGAAATAAGTGAAACGGAAGCATGCAACATGATAGAAAAATAATTCAGAGTAATGGTCATACAGTTCATACACTGGATGGATGAGAAAATCAACAACCTATGCAAAAATCAGGAAGAAATAAAAATTGATATAGCTACAATCAAAAACAGCATGGAAGGCTTCAACAGTAGACTAGAAGAAGCAGAGGACTGAATTAGTGACTTAGAAGATAAAGTACAGAAACAAGCCCAATCTGAATAGCAACTGGAGAACAAAAATAAAAGCAAGGAGAGAGAGAGCCTAAGGGAGTTTTGGGACAATGTAAAAAGAAGTAACATATGTATGATAGGACTGCCAGAAGAACAAGAAGAGCAGGAAGGATTAGAAAATCGATTTGAAGAAATAATGACAGAAAACTTCCCTGATATGGGGAAGAAAAAAGTTACACAAGTAAAGTCCCAAACAATGTGAATTCCAAAAAGATGCAAACCAAGACACATCATAATTACAATGGCAAATGTTAATGACAAAGAGAGAATCTCAAAGGCTACAAAAGAGAGACAGAGAGTTATCTACAAAGGATCCCCTATCAGATTATCAAATGATTTCTCAACAGAAACACCTCAAGCTAGAAGGGCATGGAAGGAGGTATACAAAGTGATGCAAAAGAAAAGGACTGAATAAAATAATACTTTATCCAGCAAGATTATCAATTAAAATTGAAGGGGAAATCAGGAGATTCACAAACAAACAAACAAAAGGCTAAGGAAGTTGATTCCTACCAAGCCAGCAATGCAAGAAATGCTATAGGGAATGCTGTAAAAAGAAGAAATAAAAAGGTAAAAAGGAACAGAGGCACAAAAATAGAAATGGCTACAAACAAGTAGCTTTCAATAATAACTTTAAATGTAAACTGATTAAATGCTCCAATCAAAAG
>JAAGEH010000392.1:25093314-25107455 GCA_011751065.1 Lasiurus cinereus | reverse complement strand
ATATATATATATATATATATATATATATATATATATATATATATATACTATCTACAAGAGACCTAATTCAGAACAAGGGACTCACACAGACTGAAAGTGAAGGGATGGAAAAATATCTTTCAAGCAAATGGAAATGAAAAAAAAAGCAGAGGTAGCAATAGTTATATTTGACAAAATAGACCTCAAAGGGAAGGCCATAACAAGAGATAAGGAAGGCCACTTCATAATATTAAAGGGAGCAATTCAACAAGAAGAAATAACTCTGATAAACATATATGCACTCAATGCAGGAGCACTCAAATACATATAAAAACTTTTGGAAGACATTAAGCGAGAGACCGACAACAATACAACCATAGTAGGGAAATTTCATCACTGGATAAATCCTCTAGACAAAAAATCAGCAAAGAAACATCAATCCTAAATGACTCACTAGATAAGATAGACTTAACTAAAATCTTCAGAACATTTCACCCAAAGCCACACATTATACTTTTTTTCTCAGGTGCACATGGGACATTTTAAAAAACAGACCACATATTGGGTAACATGCAAAGTTTCTCCAAATTTGTTTCTCCAAATTCAAGAAGACTAAAATCATAACAAGCATCTTCTCAGACCACAATGGCATAATATTAGAAATAAACTACAATAAAAACATTCCAAAAAATTCAAGCACTTGGAACCTGAATGGCATGCTATTAAACAGTGATTGAGTTATCAAGGAGATCAAAGAAAAAATTAAAAAATATCCTGATATCCTGGAGACTAATGACAATAACAATGCAAATGCTATGGGACACAATGAAAGCAGTGCTGAGAGGAAAGTTTATACCTCTAGAGGCCTACCTCAAAAAAAAAAAAAAAAAGAAAAGAAAGAAAGAAAAATGGTAATGAATCATCTAACTTAACAACTCAAAGAATTAGAAAGAAAGCAACAAGAAAAGCCCAGAGTGAGCAGAAGGACGGAATTAATAAAGATCAGAGCAGAAATAAATGACATAGAGACAAAAAAAATTACAAAAGATCAATGAAACCAAGAGCTGGTTCTCTGAAAGGATAAAGAAGATTGATGAACCTCTAGCCAGGCTCACTGAGTAGCAAAAAGAGAGGACTCAAATAAACAAAATCAGAAATAATAGCGATGAAATAACAACAGACCCCACAGAAATACAAAGGATTGTTAAAAAATACTATGAATAATTCTATTCCAACAAACTAGAAAACCTGGAGAAAATAGACATATTCCTTGAAAAATAAACCTTCTAAAACTAAATCAGGAAGATTGTAAAAATCTCAATAGGCTGATATCTATGGAAGAAATTGAAGCAGTCATCAAAAAGCTTCCAGCAAACAAAAGCCTGGGGCCCAATAGCTTCACAAGCGAGTTATACCAAACATTCAAGAAAGAACTAAAACCTATTCCAAAAATTCAAGAGGAAGGAACACCTCCAAACTCATTCCATGAAGCCAGCATCACCCTAATACAAAAACCAGATAAAGAAAGCACAATAAAAGAGAATTATAGGCCATTTTCCTCATGAACATAGATGCCAAAATCTTCAAAAAAAATTCTAGCAAATCAGATCCAACAGTATATCAAAAATATCATACACCATAACCAAGTAACATTTATTCCAGAAATGCAAGGATGGTATCTACAAATCAATAAATGTGATAAATCACATAAACAAATTGAGAGATAAAAAATCACATAGTCATATCAATTGATGCAGAAAAAGCATTTGACAAAATCCAACAACCTTTCTTTTCTTTTTTAAAACATCTTTTATTGATTTTTTACAGAGAGGAAAGGAGAGGGATAGAAAGTCAGAAACATAGATGAGAGAGAGACATCGATCAGCCACCTCCTGCACGCCCCACACTGGAGATATGCCCGCAAGCAAGATATATGCCCCCAACCGGAATCGAACCTGGGACCTTTCAGTCCACTGACGCTCTATCCACTTAGCCAAACTGGTCGTGGCCAACAGCCTTTCTTGATAAAAACTCTCAGCAATGTGGGAATAGAAGGATCATACCTCAACATAATAAAAGTCATATATGACAAAACCACAGCCAACATCATACTCAATGGACAAAAATTTAAGCCATTTTTCCTAAGAACAGGAATAAAACAGGGATGCCCACCCTCACCACTCCTGTTTGACATAGTACTGGAAGTACTAGCTATTATAATTAGACAAGAAGATGAAATAAAAGGCATCCAAATTTGAAAAGAAGAAGTAAAACTGTCCTTTTCACAGATGACATAATACTGTACATAGAAAACCCCAAAGACTACATCAAAAAATTATTAGACTTAAGAAATGAATTCAGCAATGTAGCAGGATACAAAATTAATGCCAATAAATCTACGGCAGCCACTGTGGAGAACAGTATGGAGTTTCCTCAAAAAATTAAAACTGGAACTCCCATTTATCCCACTTCTAGGAATATTTCCCAAGAAACTGGAAACACGAATCAGAAAGGATATATGTACCCTTATATTCATAGCAGAATAATTCACCATAGCTAAGATTTGGAAACAGCCTAAGTGCCCATCAGCAGATTGGATTAAAAACTTTTGGTATATCTACACAATGGAATACTATGCTGCTGTAAAAAAGGAGTTCTTACCATTTGCAACAGTATGGATGGAACTGGAAAACATTATGCTAAGTGAAATAAGCCAGTCAGAGAAAGATAAATACCAGATGATCTCATTCATTTGTGGAATATAATGAACAACATAAACTGATGAACATGGACAGATCCAGATGCAGAGGACCATCAATCAGACTTTGAAACCTCAGAGAGAAGGTGTGGGGACGGGGGGGCAAGTGGGGGAAGAGAGGCTGAATCAACCAAAGAACTTGTATGTATGAATATAAGCCTAATCAATGGACAGGAACACCAGGGGGATGAGGGCATGAGTGGGGAGGGGGGTTTATGGAGGGATGAGGAGATATATATAATACCTTAATTAATAAATATATATATTTTAAAAAGAACATATTAAAATAAAATAACTAGGTGATGAAAAATAAAAAAAATAAGGAATTCTTACCATTTGCAACAGTATGGATGGAACTGAAGAGCATTATGCTAGGTGAAATAAGCTAGTCAGAGAAAGATAAATATCATGTGTTCTCACTTATTTATGGAGTATAATGAGCAATATAAACTGATGAACAGAAACAGATCCAGAGACAGAGAAGCATCTTTCAGATAGTCAAACCTCTGAGGAAAGAAAGATAGGGGAGGGTGGGGATAAGGGGGAGAGAGCAACCAAAGGACTTATTTGCATACATATAAGCCTAATCGATGGACACAGACAACAGGTGAGTGAGTGCATGCGTTGTAGGGTTTGGGGGAGAAATGGGGGAATGATGACACATATGTAATACCTTAATCAATAAAGAAATTAAAAAAATAAAAGAACAAGAAAAAAAGAGAATGATATGATGTTTGATAGAACTTTGATTCAGCTCTTCTGACACCAAATCCTCAGGTGATACAGAAGAAATTCTAGGGTAAGCCTACAGAGTCCTCTGAAGACACAATAGTACAAAAATATGGAGAATAAGATGCTAAGAATCACATTCCAGGAACAGAAATTCTGGAAGCTGAAGAAGAAGAGAATGCTGAAAACGATGAACATGGATGGGATAGTGCCAGTCTTAGTGAAGAGGCTGATGAGGATGGTGAATGAGTTGACATGCACCACTCTTGAGATGAAGAACAGGAGGAAATCTCCAGAAAGCTGAACTATATGCCCACGGAGAAATGGAAACCAGAGCTGCAGCCCTCAATACCAGCCAAGTTTTAACTCAGAAAGATATCCAGAAAATCAGGCCCAAATGAGGAAAGAATTCAACTCTGCCCCAGGGGGAGCCCTAAAAAAAGAAATACATTGAAGTAGACAGGGATGAAGATTGCAGGAGTGAATTACTCTCTTTTGGGACATTGAACGCCGCACCTTCATAGAAAGCAAATTTGACAAGGAGATAAGACTAGCAACTGCAATGGCTGTAAAAACAGACTGAAAAGAAATTGTGAGGAAGAAAACAAAAATGAATCAATTTTTCAGTTCCACAAATAAAGAGAAGAAAAATAAGGACTTTATGATGACGCTATAATCATAATGTCCACTCAAAAAATAAGCATTTCTTCCAAGAAAAGCAGTTGCCACTATGAGATGCACTTTTGAAAAAGAGAAAAAGAATGAATAACCCAGACAAGCAAGTTTTCCATTCCAAGGAGAAATTGTGTCATTACTCTGAAAATTAATAAATCAAGAATGTTTACATTAAAAAAATAAATAAATCAACTAAGACATAAATTGAACCAAACATTACTATTGTTTTTTGTTTTGTTTGTTGGGTTTTTTTGTTGATCTTTACCCAAAGATATTTTTTTCCATTGATTTTTAGACAGAGTGGAAGGAAGGGGGAGAGGCAGAGAAAGAGAAACATTGATGTGAAACACATAGATTGGATGCCTCCTGCATGTGCCTGTACCAGTGATTGGGGATTGAGCCTGTCACTGAGGTATGTACCTTTGACTGGAATCAAATCTGGATTCCTTCAGTCCTTGGGCCAATGCTCCATCCATGGAACCAAAACTGCTAGAGCTGCTACTGTTTTATTCTATCCTAAATTAAGACTCTTACTGGAGCCCAACTGGTGTGCTCAGTGGTTGATTATCTACTCATGAACCAGGAGGTCATGGCTCAATTTCCAGTCAGGGCACATGCCTGGGTTATGGGCTTGATACCCAATAGGGGTGTATAGCAGACAGTCAATCAATGATTCTTTCATCATTGATCTTTCTCTCTCTCCTGCTCCCTTCATCTCTGAAATCAATAATATTGATTATACATACATATATAGTATATATATATAAATCAATAATATATATTGATTATACATACATATATATGTATAATATATATATATATTTAAATATATATATATTTAAAATGCTACTGAGAATTCTCTTTAATATTATGTATCTTTCAAATCAGTCCTGAAAATATCCATAAAACTCATCTGCAGAGGAAAGCTCATATATTTAAATTAAGCAACAAAATTTCAAATAAATAATATTGTTGCATAAAATATAAGTAAATGATAAATCTGATCTAAAATATGAAAATGAATACTTTAACATGTTTTTATTTTATGTTTCTGATGAAATATATGATACTATGATTTATAATAAATATATAGTCATTCAGATTATCAAAATATATTTCTCCTATATATTTGGTCTTTATCCATGGTTCCTGGTTCACAGTTCCCCAAATCCTTGACATTTTCTGACCAGAAAAAGCAATGGGAGCATTTTTTTTAATAATATTTGGTATATTGACCCTACTTCCTAAAATAGTTTCAGAGACAGAAAGATAAAATGGGTGTTCTGTTATATATAATAAACCTCTTTCCACTACAGTGGTTGATGAAATGACTTTTGAAAAGCACTTAAGGATGGATGCTGGCTGCCAGGAGAACCAACCATAAATGGAAGTTTGGAATTTGTCATCCCAAATGTGGCTGTAGGCCCAATGTGGCCTCCTGTGAGCTACTCTAGCAAAATGATCAAACTCAAGACAGACACCACTATAACAACTTGGTTAGAAGAACAGGTGACAACCTGGACTTCAGACTGGTGTCTGAAGTGGGGCAAGAGGAGCAGTTGTATAGGACTAGTCCCTTAACCTAAAGGACCTGAAGATACTTCCAGGTAGATTATGTCAGAATTGAGTTGAATTGTAGTACACTCATGGTGTCCAAAAATTTCTTGGTGTGAGAAAACCCTTTCTTCACACATTGAAATTGTGTGATCAGAATCTTTAGTTGGTGTCAGAGAAAGGAATTTGCTAGAATAGCCCTAGTCTAAAGAAACTTGAGTTTATTAAGATTAAGGGTAAAAGGGAGTGGGATGAAGAACCTTTGATCCCTGAATGGCTACTAGTCACAAAGAAATAAAATGCAGCCATGTCTGGTGTTTCTCAGCAGTTTGAGCATTGGTACTAGCATCGAAGGGTCTCAGGTTCGATTCCTGTTCGAGAGCAGGTACCTGGGTTGCAGGTTCCAATCCCAGCCCCAGTTGGAACACATGCAGAAGGCCACCAATTGATGTGTCTCTTTCACATCGATGTTTCTATCTCTCCCCTGTCTCACTCTCTCCCTTCCACTCTCTCTAAAAATCAATGGAAAAAAATTCTTGGGTGAGGATTAAAAAAAAAGAAATACTAAAAGAAATAAAATGCAGTCATCATAGTAAACCTGATCTAAAATCAAATTGTTTCCCTGAGGAAACAATTCTATTCTTCTTTTAATTAGCCTGGGAACTAAACTTTTGAACTTTGCAGTCCTGTGTCAATGCTTGCATATCCATTGAACTTTCAGCTAAAACTTTTGATTACTCTCTGAAATACTAAGGGATGAATGTTCATGTATCTAGACCACATGACATCTACCTGGCATCCATCATCCAGACTATCTAATATCTGTCTGATAACCATGCTGGACCAATTCTAGGGCCAAGCATGCAGGACTGATTATTATGGTCTTTCCTTTTTTTTTTTTTGTTAATCCTCACCCAAGGATATTTTTTTCTATTGATTTTTAGAGAGAGTGGAAGCAGGCAGAGAGAGATAGAGATAGAAAGAGACAGAGACATTAATGTGAAAGAGATACATCGATTAGTTGCCTCACATGCCCCAACGCTAGGGATCAAGCCTGAATCTGAGGTACACACCCTTAACTGGAATCAAACTTGAAACCCTTCTGTCCATGGGCAGATGTAGGAGAAACACAGGACTTGGTTGGAATGTCTGTAAGGAGAATTCTTTGAAAGGTTGGAGGCTACTGGAGGGGCCTTGCCAAAGG
Source organism: Lasiurus cinereus (assembly GCA_011751065.1). NCBI lineage: Eukaryota > Metazoa > Chordata > Mammalia > Chiroptera > Vespertilionidae > Lasiurus > Lasiurus cinereus. Next base: position 25,100,556 of record JAAGEH010000392.1, on the reverse strand, counting down.
CAGCAGCCCCTATCTTTACTTTCCCAAACAAATCTGATCTCCTGCGTGTTTTGCTAGGGTCTCTGTTTAGTCTTTTAGATCTGACCTTGTAAAAGTATGTGCTTTCTCAAGGATGCTTACCCTGCTGATTGTATCTAAAGGTTAATTTTAGTGCAAGCTAGCCTATATAAGAGATAATATGCAAATTGACCATCATTCCAACACACAGGATGGCTGCCCCCATGTGGTCAAAGATGGCTGCCACAAGATGACTGGCAAGGGAGGGCAGTTGGGAGGGACAAGGCCTGCAGGGGAGGACAGTTGGGGGGGTCAAGCCTGCAGGGGAGGGCAGTTGGGGGTGATCCAGGCTATAGGGGAGTGCAGTTGGGGGCAACCAGGCCTGCAGGGGAGGACAGTTAGGGGTGACCAGGCCAGAAGGGGAGGGTAATTAGGGGTAAACAGGCCAGCAGGAGAGCAGTTAGGCATTGATCAGGCTTGCAGAGGAGTAGTTAGGGGGCGATCAGGCTGGCTGGCAGAAACAATTAGGAGCAATCAGGCAGGCAGGCAGGTAAGCAAGTGGTTGGGAGCCAGTAGTCCTGTATTGTGAGAAGGAGATCCAACTGCCTGTCGGACATCCCTTGAGGGGTCCCAGATTGGAGAGGGTGCAGGCTGGGCTGAGGAACACCACATCCACCCCTGTACCAGGCCTCCAGTTGTAATAATAAAAACCTAGGAAGCCAGGCATTCTAGGCTTTTTGACTTTTTATGCCACTAGCCACTAGCCATTTCTCTTCTTTTTTCACAGAAACATATGTCAAATTAATCACTCATCCATTGTTCAAAGTCTGATAGTCAGCCTTGGCAGGTGGATGCTCTATCCACACAGCCAAAGTGGAATAGAGTAAGACTGATTATTTTTAAGAGTGCATGTCTTACCATAAGAACTCTTAACTTTTCTTTCTCCTGTGGAACAATTCTGGGGTCTTCCCTAGCTGTGTTTTCATTTTGCAAACTCGGAGACCCTTGAATAAGACTTTATCATTTTGTTACTGTAGACAGTCAGCTGTAGTTAGGCAGCTGGTGGCAGAATGAGCAAGGCCTGGCCGGCCACTTAAGAGGGGTGGGCCATATGAGGGCTGTACAGATGCACAGGTGCCCCACAGACTCTAACTAGCTCACGTGGATGTGCAGTGTCATGTCCAGTGTGGGGTGGTGAGCTAAGGGATGTGACATCTTCAGGCTTCCTGACAGCAGGACCTGCAGCCACTCCCTCCCTACTGACCCTGATACCAGTAGACAGTCAGAGAGCACTGGGGAGATTTCCCCATTGGTCAAAATGGTGCAAGGGGAGGTTCCTACATTGAGAGTGCCAAAGGCTAGAAAGATGAATGTATAGGACCTGAGCACTCCAAAAACTAGCAACACAATTTGAGAGAAAAAAGAGGGTCCCTTCCCTTTTTATTCCTACAATAATCATGGGCTGGAGCAGGAAGAGGAGATAGGAGTCCACCATTCTCTAAGGTGTGGCACCTGAATGAACTTTTTTCCCTTTGCACAAGCCCCTGTCTAATGAGTTTGTCTTTTGTTGTGGCAAGTAGCTGAACCTGCATTTTATTTATTTTTTATTTTATTTATTTTATTTTTTTAGTTAAATCTTTATTATTCAGATTATTACATTTGTCTCTCTTTTTTCCCTCCATAGCTCCCCTCCACCTGGCTCCCACCCCTGCCTCTACCCTTACCTCCCCCCACATTGATGAGTCCATAGGTGTATGATTTTTGTACAGTCTCTCCCTGTACACCTCTCACCCCTTTCCCCCTGAGAATTATCAGTCCACTCCCTTTCTGTGCTCCTGATTCTATTATATTCACCAGTTTATTCTGTTGGTCAAATTTTTAATTCACTTAATTTTTAGATTCACTTGTCGATAGATATGTATTTGTTGTTCATAATTTTTTATCTTTTACTTTTTTCTTCTTCCACGTCTAAAGGAGTACCTTTCAGCATTTCATATAATACTGGTTTGGAGTTGATGAACTCCCTTAGCTTTTTCTTATCTGTGAAGCTCTTTATCTACTCTTCAATTCTAAATGATAGCTTTGCTGGATAGAGTATTTTTGGTTGTAGGTTCTTGCTATTCATCACGTTGAATATTTTTTGCCACTCCCATCTGGCCTGCATCGTTTCTGTTGAAAAATCAGCTGACAGTCGTATGGGTGCTCCCTTGTAGGTAATGAATTGTTTTTCTCTTTGTCTTTTGCTCTTGGTATTTTAATTATGATGTGTCTTGGTGTAGTCCTCTTTGGATTCCTTTTATATGGGGTTCTGTGTGCCTCCTGGACTTGTAAATCTATTTGTTTTACCAGATGTGGGAAGATTTTAGTCATTATTTCTTTAAGTAGGTTTTCAGTATCTTGCTCTGTCTCTTCTTCTGGCACCCCCACAATTCTGATGTTGGTACACTTGAAGCTGTCCCAGAGGCTCCTTACATTATCTTCACATTTTTGGATTCTTCTCTCTTCTTGCTTTTGCAGTTGAGTGTTTTCTGATTCTTTATATTTCAAATTTTTAACTTGATTCTTGCCTTCCTCTAGTGTGCTGTTAGGTCTCTGTATAATATTTGTTATTTCAATCAGTGTTTGTTTAATTTCTATTTGGTCCTTTATCATCTCTAGTTGGTCCTTTTACATCTCTAGTTGGATCTTTTGCATCTCTAGTTGGTCCTTTTTCATCTCCTCTTGGGACTCGCTAACTTTATCCAACTTTTCTAGGATATTCTTGAAAAACCTTATAAGTGTGGTTTTGAACTCTATATCCAGTCATTTGTTTCCCTTCATTTCTTTTGTTTGTGATCCCTTCCCTTGTCTTAGCATTTTCACTATGCTGGGAGAACTTCTGTGTTGGATTCAGCCTTATGATACCAGACTTGCAAAACTGCAAAAGCCTCTCTGTTGAGCTTGGGATGGGTGGAGTCTCAGGACTTAAGGGACCGCCTTGCCTTCCAGTTGGCCCCACCCTCCACGGCCCCTGAGTCTCATGTGACTGGGTAATCGCTGGAGCGGTCCCTGTGCACACACAATGCCTCTAGACTGCTGCCCCTCTTGCTCCTCTGTGCTCCGTGACCACACGAGTCTGGGTCCCCAGGGTTTTGCCCGAAATTGGGGTTTAATGGAGTTAGAAGTGGCACAGTTGGGAGGGTCCGTCTCTCGCCCACTAGCGAAAGCCAGCGGCACAATCAGCGGTCAGTCCTCTGCGCACAGTGCTGTGCATACTACCAGACTTCTGATCTTTTGCGACTCCCCTAAATTTCTGTGCACTTCTCCCCCTTCACAGTCCAAACTCCGCCCGAATGAGTTTAGGCTGGATCTGGGGTTTAGTGTCGTAGGATAAGGAGTTCAATGCCTTTGAGAGTCTCTGTCTCCCTTCCACCAGAGAAAGCCAGCCAGGTTCGCCGTCACCTGCTCTCTTCATGCCCGTGTCTCCATACCTCAGCTTTTTACAGCTCCTCTGGGTCTCTGCGAGCCCCTCTCTTTCCTTCTAGTTGTAGAATTTCCACTCCGCCAGCTTTCCTGTGGTTCTGGATGATGTCCGTTCTGTCTTTTAGTTGTAGTTTTGAAATTGTTTTGCAAGGCAGCAGTATAGGTGTTTACCTATGCTGCCATCTTGGATTCTCCCCTGAACCTGCATTTTAATTACAATTTCTTTCTAGCTAAGCCTCCAGAGTTTTAGAGTTTATCTGACATCATTTATGGTATGCATGAACTTTCAGCAGCACTGTGATCAGTTATTTATCCAGTTCTCTGAGCTCTTTGAGCCATGCTAGCCAATTAATTGAGCCCAAGGAGGGAGGCATGGTAACCTCCAATCTGTAAGCAATCAGGCAGAATCATAGGTAATAACCTAGTCTTGTGTTTGGCATCTGAAGTGGATGGTGATTTTGTGGGACAGCTCAGAGCCTGTGGAATCTGATGTTGTCTCTGGGACTAGTATCAGAGTTAAGTTAAATGTATGGAACCTTTCTAGCATTGGAACTACCTCCCCACAACCACCACACTGGAATTTTGTTCAGAACATTTAATATGTCATCTAAGAGTAGTTATTGCAACTTGTAAAAAGTTGTTGCCTATCTTTATAAAAATCACTGAAAAAAATTTACAAAAGGCTAATTCATGATGAGAAAAGTGCAATAAGAATAAGTAGAAGGGAAAAAGTTATAAAGCATTTACTCACTCTGCTATGCTAGAAACTCCACTTATATATGCAAAGTTTATATGAACTTCTTTGGAATCCAAAATAAGCCTTTGATAGTATTTAGGGAAAAAAATGAAAGAGCAAATGGAAAGAGTTTAAAGTGAAGGAAACTTTTAGTTAAACATTTCACACCTTCCTGTCTTTCTCTGTCTCTTGATTCAAAGCTCTAAGGTATGTAAACAGTGGAAATTAATGTTTACTATAAAAATCTTCTTGGATTACACTAAATAAAAACTGAGTTCTTAATGAATTAAGAAATTATTGAGAAAGAAGAGCACCTTAGAACCTATCAGCTCTTCCAAAGCATGACTGTGTGTTCTCCTCCTTTCAACATGCCCAGAACACATTGGGAAGACATTCAATAAATGCAGATTAAATTTAGTGTTGATGAGAAACAGACAGTGCTATTCTTCTATTTATTAGTTTTCCTTTATGAGAATAGCTTAAAAGTTTATCCAGTTAGATTATGACATTTAAGTTTAGGAATGTTTTCCTTCTTCCTTCTTCTTCAATCTATTTGTGCAACACTTTCAGCTCATGTATTCGATATTCCTTCCAGCATAAAATACAAAGATTAGTAACCAAAATTGCTATAAAAATTTAAAAACAAAACAGTGCTCCTGTTAAGTCTTTAAAAGTCATCTTGTCAAGAGAAAAGATTCTTTTAGTTAGTGTTTTCTTCAAGCCCAATAAAGGGCTTTGACAAAAATGCCGAGCAGTTTTCTTCTTGCTAAAGTCCAAGAAAGATAAAAGGAACCTATATTTACACTTTGAACATTTTCTTTAGTCAACCTTTATTCAAGAAATATTTGTGTCCACTACATACCAAACGCTATAATAACTAGCAGTTAATGCTGGGTTAGCTGCAGGAGTGAACTACTAAAGGAAGTAGTTTCATATGAATCATTATAGATCTTTGATGTAAAGTAAGATAACTCTTTATCCTGAAAGTTTGACAGGAAAAAAGGAAATGGAACTAGGTAAAACGCAAGGTGCTCTCTATCATTCTAATTCTTACTCCATGTTAATCATAAGTCAAGACGGGAAAATCTCAGTTGTTCTGACTTAAGAGGTGTTAAAAGATCTTAAATTTTGGTTGGGTGAGAAAAAGCCATGGACACTTCTATTACCTATCCTTTTTGCAACTTGTAAAAAGTTGTAGTGAAGTACAATTAAACGTTAGTGAATAATAACATAATTGGATTTATTGAATCAGTAATTGACTGTAATTCTACAATAATGATGAACCTAATGGTGAAACTTTTCTTACCACTTAAAAACCCATTTTGTATAAAACTAGATCAGTTGTGTTCCATTGTAGAGCAACTATGGCCCATGTATCTCAGTGGTTAGACCATTAGCCTGCACACTGAAGGATCTCAGGTTTGATTCCTTGGCCCTGGTTGGGGTGTGTGTGGGAGGCAATCAATCAATGTGTCTCTGTCACACCGATGTTTCTATTTTTCTCTCCTCTTTCTCCCCTTACCTCCCTCCTTTCTACTCTCTCTAGAAAAGCAATGGAAAAAATATGCTCAGGTGAGGATTAACAAAAAACAAAAACAAAAATTAGAGCAACTATGAAAATCTGGTTCCGAGACATTGCTAGACCCAATAGTTTCTTTAAAGGTCCCTAGATATTTAGATTCTTTCAGAGACCCCATAATGGGTCACCAGGGTGGACCTGGAGGACCATCCTCAGGAATGATCTAGGAATTATACTAGGAAGGTTTAAATGATTCTTTATTTTTGCCACTCTGTATTTAATCCAGAATGACAGCATTAGGATTTAAAAACAAACAAAATAACATCCAAAGATAAAACAAAGAATTGAACCTAAGAAGCGAAGTTGTAAATGAGACTGAAGAGGAAAGTGAAAAATAGATCATTTTGGTTAGGATTTTTCCTTGGCAAATATTGAGACAGGATTTGAATGGAAGTATTTTATTTTGGAATTGCAGAAAATACCAGTAGGGAAGTGAGAAAACAACACAAAGAATGGAAGGCAACCAATAAAGAGTGTGTTGACAAGCTAATTACTGCTGTGGTGATTGAGCCTAATCATGTAGGAAAACATAGAAATAATATGGAAAATACCTCATAGTTATTTTACTAGGGCAAGGGAGCAGAGATATTTATACTCCAATTTCTATCAGGTTTGTTTGAAGATTGTTAGTATGTTTGGGGATGTAGACTATTTATTCAAAAACAGATGGAGATATCTGGAGCATAGAAATATAGGCAGAGAGTGAATATTACCTACTACATAGTATAGGTATTTCTAAATGGTTTTCTGGAGATCAGTAACCAACCCAAGCTTGTTATTATCCTACCAACAAGACAACGGTGTCAGGCTAACAAGTGTTACTTAAAAGTTTCAGCATATGGAGCAATAATTGTCAAGCATACTTATTTAATTATAGAAGGAATTCAAGATTGAAAGCCTAAGAGCCAGTTAAAAGGATGTTGCTATAGTGATAGAAGTTAGAAAATAAACAAAACAAATAAGTAAAATAATATGTTAGATAACAATAAGAAAAATAGAGTACAGAAGGGAATATAGGGTATCAGGAGGCTAGCGTAGATGGATATGATTCTAAATTGTATAGTTACGGAAGGTCTCTCTGTGGAGGTTAAATTTCAACAGAAAGTTAAAAGAAGTAAGGGAATAAGCCATAAGGGTATCTGTATTGAAAATGCTCAAGGCAAAGGGAAGAAAAAGCAAAAGCTCTGACTGCATATTTGGCTTCCCCAGAGAACAGAAAAGAAGGCAGAGAGGAAAGTATGAAGATCATGGTGATGGGCAGTCTCCAAGGTGGCCACAGATTCCTGACTCCTAGGAGTCCCACCTTTGTGTAATCATTCCCTTTAAGTATAACTACACTTATTAATTAATTTCTAACAAACAGAAAATAGCACCAAAGTTGAGTTGAGATGTGACTTCTAAGACTGTGGCTTTCATTTTGTTCTCTCTCTCTCTCTCTCTCTCTCTCTCTCTCTCTCTCTCTCTCTCT
>JAAGEH010000392.1:25058152-25093304 GCA_011751065.1 Lasiurus cinereus | reverse complement strand
CTCTCTCTCTCTCTCTCTCTCTCTCTCTCTCTCTCTCTCTCTCTCTCGTTTTGTGTCACTTGTACTGTAGGAAGGCAGCTTCTGTGCTGGGAGCATCCCCTGTGTAGAGGCCCACATAGCAAGATGAGGAGCTGGGGCTCCTCCAGGATCTTGAAAGGAACCGAAGCCTGCCAATAATGACATGAGTAGGCTTGGAAGTGGATCTCTAATAGTGGCTAAAGATGACTGCAGCCCTGGCCAATAACTTGATTGCACCTTGTGGAAGATCTTGAGCCAAAATTACTCAGCTAAGATGTTTTCAAATTCTGATCACAAAAAATTATTAAATAATAGATATTTATTTGAAACATTGTTTTATATTGCCAAGTTTCGGGACTCTATTATGCAGCAATAGATAACTAATACAAACAGGTAGAGAACTATAGCCCATTCTGTGAGTTTGCCCTTTAATCTAAGTGAGAGAAGAAGCCATTGGAAGGTTTGAGTAGAAGGGTAAATTCTTGGCCTTACATATTTAAAAGGTCATTTTGGCTACTGTGTTTAGAATAAATATACTGAGGGGAAAGTAGGGAGCAGGAAGAAAAGTTAAGAGACTATTTAAATAACCCAGGGAAGACATAATAATGTTGACTTGAACTCAGATGGTATCAGTTGAGATGATGAGAAGTAATTACACCTGGATGTATCTTAAATGAAGAGTAATCAGGACTTCCTAAAGGATTAGGTGTAAGGAGGGGAGAAAGAAGTCAAAGATGACTTCAAGGTTTTGGCTTGAGCAACTGGAAGAATGGACTTGCTATTAATTGAGCTAGAGAAGACTGTGGTAGGGAGCAAGTTTGGATGGGCACTAGGACATGTTTAAGATGCCCTTAAGACATCTGAATAGAGAGCTATTGAGCACGATGTAGGATATTTAAGTTGGGTTCAGGAGGAGAAATTGGCTGGAGATACAAGATGAGAGTAATCAATCCACAAGTATAGATAGAAAAGAGTTGGCTAAAGGCTGAGACCTGAAGCCTTCCAACATTAATGGGTTGGAGAAATGAGAAATAGCCAGTAGGGAAATATCAGGAGAGCGTGGTGTCTTGGAATCCAAGAAAAGAAAGTACTTTAAAGAAGGAATAATCAATCAACTACTGCTCCTAATTGTTTGAATAAGATAAAGACAGGGATTTGGCCATTGGATTTAGTACAAGATGGTGATGTAAACAGTTTCAGTGGAGTAGTGCTTGAAGTGAGCTCAAGAATACACAAGGGGCCCTGACCAGTTTGGCTCAGTGGATGGAGCGTCAGCCTGAGGACTAAAGGGTTCTAGGTTTGATTCTGGTCAAGGGTATGTATCTTGGTTGTGGGCACATTCTTAGTAGGGGGTGTGCTGGAGGTGGCTGATTGATATTTCTTATTTTAAAAAAATACACAAGGGGCTAGGCATTCAACACACCAAAGGCAGGAGTTTTTGAGAAATTTTGCTAAAAAGGGAGTGGCAGAAATGGAACAAAGACTAGGAGACACAGGGTGATGTGAAATAATAGCAAATTTGTAGTGTGTGGGAATGATCTAGTTAGGATAGAAAAATTAGTGATATAGGAGAGAAAAGGGAGGTCTGCTGGAGTGATGTTCCTGAGTAGACAAGACTAATGACATCCAGTGAGCAGACAGACATAGATCAGCATTAGCTAGGATCTCAGACCTCTAACCCACAAAAGAGGAAACTGGATATGCACCCAAATTGACATGGATGGTTTGTGGCAGTGGGCACTTGTGGAAGTATCTCCCATTTTCTTGGTTAAATAGACAGTAAGGTCTTTAAGAGTGAAGATGGGGGAGGGATGTTAGAGACTTGAGGAAAGGGTGTGAGAGAATCATTCAGGAAAGGAAAAATGTGAATAGACTAGGTAAATTGCATGGCAATACTAAGGGATCACTTGGTTAGTTATTTTGTATTTAAAGTAAGACCAGTCAGCAGAGTTATGAGTTTTTCCTGGGTTATGTTCAACCTCATGGTCTTGGCACAGTGTTTGATTTAAAGGACTGTGATTTTGGCAAGAGGGTATGACCAAACTAGAGAAGAGGGGATTGATTGTATGGAAGAATATGTTGCTGCTGCTGAGCCATTGGATTAACTGTGACAATGAGAGAAGTGAGTAAATGAAGGCTGGGGGACAGCAAATGGGTGAATTAATGTATTGTGGGTCCTGGTAAGGTAAAGGGCTATTGGACTGCTAGAGGAGGACAGAAAGCCAACAGGAAACATTGTCTGGAGACTGCTTACTTGCAACTGAAATTATGTTGGGAAATCAGGTTTTTTTTGTTTGTTTTGTTTTTGTGATGAGAAAGTTTGAGGAATAATGGAAGACAAGCTCTTTGGAAAAGAGGAAGGAACTTAGAAAACCAGGGCATTGGATGAATTGTTGGATATGGGAATCACCGAATCATGTAGAAGTGACAGAAAGAAGAATGGGGAGGAGTGGCCTCGGGTTTCAGTCAGCACCAGTAACAATGAGAGCATATGAGAGATACAGTCTGCCAACATGAGATTCAAAGTTTTGAGGACTCATGGAGGTAGAAAGGAGAAACCCACTCACCTACAGATCTACTCGTACAAAGCTATGACAGAGAAAACAGGCATCATCTGAGAGAGCTGCAAGGCAGCAGGGCCCACAGTTCAAGGCCAAGTCTCAGTAAGGTCCAGTGCTGAGTAAAGAGAATGGGCATTTTATGGAGGATTGAGAGTCTTCCAGACCAGAGCTTCTCAAACTTCAACCAGCCATATCACTTAGAGTCTTCTTGAAATGCAGATTCTAATTCAAAAAATCTTGGGAAAACTCAGGATTCTATATTTCTAATAAGTCCCAGTACATGCTACTGCTTGTCTGTGAACTTTACTTTGCGTACCACGGTTCTAGGGCTGCTCTTTTGTGTTCAATAGTGTGCCCACTATGGTTACTAAGTACTTGAGGTGTGTCATAAGGGTAGAATACACAATGGATTTTGAGAACTTGGTACAAAAAAAAAAGGTAAAAGAAAAAGAAAAGAAAGGAAATATAAAACATTTCACTAATTGGTATACCAAAATAATATTGAAAAAATATTTGGGTATATAAAATTAAAATATATTATAAATAATTTCATCTCTTTATTTTTAGTTTTTTAATGTGGATACTAGGAAACTTTGAATTACATATATAGCTCCATTATCATTCTCTTGCACAGAGAGAACATGGGAGTGGTCTGAGGAGCTTGAAAGAATGAGAATTAGATAAAAATGTGTAAAGACTTATGGAAGTCAGATTCCAGAGGAATGCTGGGCCTGTGTCACACTGACATATAAAGGGGCAGATAACATTAGACCCACTGATCCTGAAGCTCGTGGCAAAGCCAAGGCTGAGAGAGGTGGCTTCAGGGGGCAAACGCAATGCTTGGAAACAATTACACATTTTAACACCAAAGTAACTAAAAATATTTCCACTTTTTAGTACTAAATAACTAGATTCGAGAATGCCCACCATTTACAGAATTTGCTTGGAGCTAACCAGGTGCCATAGGTCCCAGGACAGCATTTATTTAATTTGAAATAATATGATCTACAGAGAAGGTCAATAAGGAGTCAAAAAGTTCTCTGAGGTGTTAACCACAAAACACCACTTTGAAGAAGATTAGAAACAATTTTTTGAAATAAAATTAATAATAATTTTCTTTTATTAAAGAAAATTCTTTTTTTTCTTTTTAAATATGTATTTGTTGTTGATAGTATTGCAGATATTTCCTATTTTCCACCCAATACCCCCTCCCTCCCAGGCCCCAAACCTCCACTGTGAGGTCTTCACTACCCTATTATCCATGTCCATGGGGCTATGCTTATTAGCATATAACTTCTTTGGTTTGTATCTTTTCATTCTCCCCAATCTTACCTTGAGGTATGTTAGTTTGTTCCATGCTTTCATGCTTTGGGTCTTATTTTGTTGGCCATTTCATTTTGTTCATTAGAGTCCACAAATAAGTAAGATCATGTGATATTTATCTTCTCAGACTGGCTTATTTCACTTAGCATAATATTTTCCAGGTCCATCCATGCTGCCACAAAGGATAAAAGATCCCTCTTTTTTATAGTTGCATAGTATTTCATAGTGTAAATATCCCACAGCTTTTTAGTCCATTCATCTCCTGATAAGCACTTGGGCTGTTTCTAAACCTTACTATTGTAAATAATGCTTCTATGAACATATGGATGCATCTATTCTTTCTGATTGGTGTTTTGGAAATTTTAGGATATATTCCCAGAAGTGGGATCGCTGGGTCAAATGGAAGTTCCATTTTTAATTTTTTGAGGAAACTCCGTACTGTTTTCTATAATGGTTGCACCAATCTGTATGCCCACAAACAGTGAACTAGTATTCCTTTTTCTCCACATCCTTGCCAGCACCTGTTGTTTGTTGATTTTTTTTATGGTAGCCATTCTGACAGGTATGAAGTGATATCGCATTATAGTTTTAATTTGCATTTCTCTAATGATTAGTGACTTGGAGCATTTTTTTTCATATCTCTTGGAATTTTTTATTCTTATCTCTTGATATGTCCTCTTTGGAGAAATGTCTATTCAGGTCTTCTGCCCATTTTTAAATTGGATTGTCTTCCTTTTGTTGAGTTTTATAAATACTTTACATATTTTAGATATTAACCCTTTGTCAGATTTATCTTTAGCAAATATGTTTTCCCAAACAGCGGGTTCCCTTTTCATTTTGTTGATTTTTTTCTGTGCACAAGATTTTTATTTATTTATTTTAAAAATATGTTTTATTGATTTTTTACAGAGAGGAAGGGAGAAGGATAGAAAGTGAAAAACATCAATGAGACAGTAACACTGATCAGCTTCCTCCTGCACACCCAATATTGGGTATGTGCCTGCAACCAAGGTACATGCCTTTGACTGGAATCGATCCTGGGACCCTAAAGTCCTCAGTCTGGCGCTGTATGCACTGAACGAAACCAGTTAGGGCAAAGATTTTTATTTTAATATTAGTGACCCAGTGCACAAATTTATACACATTGAAAGGGAATTAATTAGGAGAAATATGTTAATATTACAATTTGCCCTTTCTCTATAATAGAAGTGTCAAAGATTAAAGAAAATTAGAAAAATGTATATGAAAGTAACATATAAACTTATTAATAAATAAACAATAACAACTTGTCTGGGTCCTGGGTGTGGGTGAATGAAATTCCTGACTGTCAGGCCACTGACAGCAAGCTGACCAACTGCAGATTCCACAAGGGATGGTATTCCCACTTACCTTGCTGTCTGGGTCTTGGGTGAGGCCAGCTTGGGCTTGAGGGACTGGCAGTTTGCAGGCCTTCCACCCCCCAATCAGGGTGCGGGTCCCTGCTAGGGGGGAGGCTGGCCTGCGCTTAAGGCACCAGTGGTTTGTAGGCTGGCCACGCCACCTATCAGGGTGCATATCCCTGCTGGGGCTGTGGTGTTCTAGTCTCTGGACCTCCTGGTGACTGGTTGTTTGGTTGTTCTGCATTATGGCATCACAGCCACAGGCCTTAGTATAGATTAGTGACCAAGTGCACAAAATTCATGCATATTTAAAGGGAATTAATAAGAGGAAATATTGTAATATTGCTATTTGCCCTTTCTCTATAATAGAAGTGTCAGAGATGAAAGAAAATTGGTAAAATGTTTATGAAAATCTTCCTTCTGTTAGAGTCTGGGGTGTGCCACAGGAACCAGAGTCAAGTCCCGCCCACCCATGTGTGCCTTGAAATCACAAGAGACCCATACCCAGCCATCCCCACTCTATTGGGCTAGATACAGACCCGGCCAACTCTACCCCTGTCAAGCCCTGTTGGGTTGGGGATGTGGCCTCAGGTCTCCTGACCTGGCGCTGAGGTGGCGGGTGCAGCTTAAGGTCCTTGTCAGGCCTTATGGGAGCAGGGGGGGGGGGACTGCCTAAGATCCCCTGTCAGGCTCCGCCAGGTAGGGGGCACAGCCCTGCTTTGGCCTGTCACCACACAGCCTCAGGTGCTGCTGATTGCTCCTTAAAGCTCATTACAAGAACTCAGCATCCAATGTGGGCGCAGCCATTTTGTTATGGTGTGATGGTCAACTTGCATATTCCCTCTTTATTAGATAGGATGGCCCCATTTATTTATTTTTTCCTAAGTTTTCTTGCCTTAGGAGATGTACCCATGAACATATTGCTACAAGAAATGTCTGAGAATCCAAGATGGCGGCATAGGTAAGCACCTGCACTGCTGCCTCGCACAACAATTTCAAAACCACAACTAAAACACAGAATGGACATCATCCAGAACCACAGGAAAGCTGGCTTAGTGGAAGTTCTACAGCTAGAAGGAAAGAGAGGGGCTCACGGAGACCCAGAGGAGCTGCAAAAAGCTGAGGTACTGAGACGCGTGCGTGGAGAGAATGTGTGCCGGAATACCCGGCTGGTTTTCTCTGGCAGGAGGGAAAGGGAGACTCTCAAAGGCATTGAACCCCTTATCTTATGACACTAAACCCCAGATCCAGCCGAAACTCATAAGGGGGGAGTTTGGACTGTGAAAAGGGAGAGGTGCACAGAGGTTTAGGGGAGTCACAAAAGATCAGAAGTCTGGTGGCACGCAAGGCATTTTGCGAGGAAGACAGACTGCTGATTGATTGTACCACTGGCTTTCAGGAGTGGGCAGGAGACAGACCCTCCCAACTGTGCCACTTCTGACTCCACTAAGCCCCTGTTTCGGGTGAAACCCTGGGGACCTAGACTCGTGTGGTCCTGGAGTGCAGGGGAGCCAGAAAAGCAGCGGTCTAGAGGCACTGCAGGCATGCGCAAGCACAAGGACCGCTCCAGCGATTACCCAGTCACGTGAGACTCAGGGGCCGTGGAGGGCGGGACCGACTGGAAGGCAAGGCAGTCCCTTAAGCCCTGAGACTCCACCCATCCCAAGCTCAACAGAGGCTTCTTCAGTTTTGCAAGTCTGGTATCATAAGGCTGAATTCAACACAGAAGCTCTCCCAGCATAGTGAAAATGCCGAGACAAGGGAAGGGATAACAAACGAAAGAAATAGAGGGAAAAAAAATGACTGGATAGAGAGTTAAAAACCATGCTTATAAGGTTTTTCAAGATTATGCTAGAAAAGTTGGATAAAATTAGTGGGAGCCTAGAGGAGATGAAAAAGGACCAACTAGAGACACTGACTGAAATAAAAAATATTATACAGAGTCCTAACAGCAGACTAGAGAAAGGCAAGGGTCAAGTAAAAAAATTGAAATATAAAGAAGCAGAAAACATTCAACTGGAAAATCAAGAAGAGAAAAGAATCCAAAAATGTGAAGATAATGTAAGGAGCCTCTGGGACAGCTTCAAGTGTACCAACATCAGAATTGTGGGGGTGCCAGAGGAAGAGAGAGAGCAAGATACTGAAAACCTATTTAAAGAAATAATGACTGAAAACTTCCCACATCTGGTAAAAGAAATGGACTTACAAGTCCAGGAAGCACACAGAACCCCATATAAAAGGAATCCAAAGAGGACCACACCAAGACACATCATAATTAAAATACCAAGAGCAAAAGACAAAGAGAGAATATTAAAAGCAGCAAGAGAAAAACAATTCATTACCTACAAGGGAGCACCCATACGACTGTCAGCTGATTTCTAAACAGAAACGATGCAAGCCAGATGGGAGTGGCAAGAAATATTCAACATGATGAATAGCAAGAACCTACAACCAAGAATAATCTATCCAGCAAAGCTATCATTCAGAATTGAAGGGCAGATAAAGAGCTTCACAGATAAGAAAAAGCTAAAGGAGTTCATCAACTCCAAACCAGTATTATATGAAATGCTGAAAGGCACACTTTTAGAAGAGGAAGAAGAAAAAGGTAAAAGCAAAAAAATTATGAACAACAAATACATATCTATCAACAAGTGAATCTAAAAATTAAGTGAATTAAAAATTTGATCAACAGAACAAACTGGTGAATATAATAGAATCAGGAGCACAGTAAGGGAGTGGACTGATAAGTCTCAGGGGAAAAGGGGTGAGGGGTTTAACAGGGAGAGACTGGACAAAAATCATACACCTATTGATGAGGTCAATGGAGGGAGGTAAGGGCAGAGGGAAGGGTGGGAGCTGGGTGGAGGAATGCTATGGAATGGGAAAAAGAGAAACAAATGTAATAATCTGAATAATAAAGATTTAATTAAAAAAAAGAAATGTCTGATATTATGCTGCCTATGTTCTCCTCTAAGATTTTTATGGTGTCACTACTTCCATTTAAGTATTTTATTCATCTTGAGTTTATTCTTGTGTAAATTAGTGGTCTAGTTTAATCTTTTTGCATGTGTCTTTCCAGTTTTCCCAGCACCATTTGTTGAATACACTGTCTTTATTCCATTGTATGTTTTTGCCTCCTTTGTCTAATATTAATTGACTGTAATGACTTGGGTCTATTTCTGGGTTCTCTGGTCTGATCCATTGAGATATATATGCCTGTTCTTATGACAGTATAAACTGTTTTTGTTAGAAAGGCTTTGTAATATGGCTTCAGTATTGTGATCCCTCCAACTTTGTTCTTCTTTCTTTGTTTTTATTGTGTTAAATGTTTTCATGTATCCCCCTTGCCCCCCCTTCCTCCCAGTCATACCCCACCCCTCAGTGTCTATGTTCATTGGTTATGTTTATATGTATAGATACAAGACCTTTGGTTAATCTCTTATCTACCCGATCTCTCCTTAATCTTCCTGCTATAATTTCACAGTCTCTTTGATGCTTTACTGCCTCTGTATCTATACTTTTGTTCATCAGTTTACAATGTTCTTTAGTATCCACAAATGAGGGAGAGCATGTGGTGCTTCTCCTTCATTGACTGGCTTATTTCACTAAGCATAAGGCTCTCCAGTTCCATCCAGGTTGCTGCAAATGCTAATAGTTCCTTCTTTTTAATGGCAGCATAGAATTCCATCATGTAGATGTACCACAGTTTCTGATCCACTCATCTGCTGACGAGCACCTAGGCTGTTTCCAAATTGTAGCTATTGTAAATTGTGCTGCTATGAACATAGGGGTGCATAAATCCTTTCTGATTGGTGTTTGTAATTTCTTAGGATAAATTCCTAAGAGTGGGATTGCTGGGTCAAATGGGAGTTCCATTTTTAGTTTTTTAAGAAAACTCCATATTATTCTTCACAGTGGCTGCACCAGTCTGCATTCCCAGCAACAGTGAACAAGGGTTCCTTTTTCTCCACATCCTCACCAAAACTTGGCCTTTCTTGATTTGTTGATGATTGCCATTCTGAGAGGTGTAAGATGGTATCACATTGTCGTTTTGATTTTCATCCAGCAGAAAAAATCCCCGTGGCAGTGCGTCTGCCTGGCCAGGAGAGCCCCAACCAACAGTCCCCCACCTTCTCCTGGAGGATAACTGACTCTTAACTTGCCAACAAACACTCCCAGTGCGACTCTTAGCCGCTCTTTCTCCCGCTGCCCAGTGACAAAGCTCCAGACGCATATGTCTACTCCGCTGCCATTTTCTCTCATCCAGTAGGAGACTTTAATACCCCACTGTTACCAATGGACAAATCCTCTAAACAAAAAATCAGCAAAGAAACATCAATCCTAAATGACTCACTAGACCAGATGGAATTAATTGACATCTTCAGAACATTTCACCCCAAAGCCACAGAATATACATTGTTCTCCAATGCATATGGGTCATTTTCAAAGATAGATCATATGTTGGGTCATAAGAAAAGTCTCCTTAAATTCAAGAAGATAGAAATCATATCGAGCATTTTCTCAGACCACAATGGCATAAAACTGGAAATCAAGTATAATAAAAACAATAGAAAGAAGTCAAACCCATGCAGACTAAACACCTTGCTATTAAACAACGACTGGGTAACCAGAGAGATCAAGGAAGAAATAAAAAACATCATGGCAACAAATGACAATGACAACACAACAATACAAAATTTATGGGACACAGTGAAAGCAGTCTTGAGAGGGAAGTTCGTAGCTCTACAAACCTACTGCAAAAAACAGGAAACAATGGTAATAAATTACCTAACCCTACAACTGAAAGAGCTAGAAAGAGAGCAACAAGAAAAGCCCAATATAAAGAGAAGGAAGGAAATAGTAAAGATTAGAGCGAAGCTAAACAACATGAAGACCAAAGAAACAATATAAAATATCAACAAAACCAAGAGCTTTTTCTTTGAAAGGATAAACAAGATTGATGGACCTCTAGCCAGGCTCACCAAGAAGCAAAGGGAGAAGACCCATATAAACAAAATCAAAAACGAAAGAGGAGAAATAACAACAGACCCCGCCAAAATACAAAGGATAGTTAAAAAATACTATGAAAAACTCTATTCCAAAAAATTGGACAACCTGCAGGAAATCTACATATTTCTAGAAAAATATATCCTTCCAAAACTCAATCAGGAAGAATCTAAACATCTCAATAGTCCAAAAACTATGGAAGAAATTGAAGCAGTCATCAAAAAGCTTCCAGGAAATAAAAGCCCGGGACCAGATGGCTACACAGGAGAGTTTTAGCAAACATTCAAGGAAGTATTAAAACCTATCCTCCTCAGACTATTCAAAAACATTCAAGAAGAAGGAACACTTTCAAACACCTTCTATGAAGCCAGCATCACCCTAATACCAAAACCAGATAAAGACAACACAATGAAAGAGAATTATAGGCCAATATTTCTCATGAACATAGATGCCAAAATCCTCAACAAAATTCTAGCAAACCGGATCCAGCAGTACATCAGAAAGATCATACACCATGACCACGCAGGATTCATCCCAGGAATGCAGCGATGGTTCAATATCCGCAAATCAATAAATGTGATACATCACATAAACAAATTGAGAGATAAAAATCACATAGTCATATCAATTGATGCAGAGAAAGCATTTGACAAAATCCAATACTCTTTCTTGGTAAAAACTCTCAGCAAAGTGGAATAGAAGGAGCATACCTCAACATCATAAAAGCCATATATGATAAACCCACAGCTAACATCATACTCAATGGGCAAAAACTAAAACCATTTCCCCTAAGAACAGGAACAAGACGAGGATGTCCACTCTCACCTCTTCTGTTTGCCCTAGTACTGGAAGTATTAGCCATTGCAATTAGACAAGAAAAACAAATAAAGTCATCCAAATTGGAAGAGACGAAGTAAAGTTTTCTTTATTTGCAGATGACATGATACTGTAAATAAAAAACCGGAAGGACTCCATCCCAAAACTAATTGACTTAATAAATGAATTCGGCAATGTAGCAGGATCCAAAATGCCAAGCAATCTGTGCCATTTCTATACACTAATAGTGAAATTACAGAAAGAGAGACTCAAAAAGCAATCCCATTTACCATTGCACTATAAATTAAGATAACTAGGAATAAACCTAACTAAAGTCAAAAAGACCTATATGTAGAAAATTACAGGACACTGAAAAGAGAGATAGAGGATGAAAGAGCATGCAAAGCTCATGGATTGGGAGAGTCAACATCATTAAAATGTCCATACTACCTCAAAGCAATCTATAGATTCAATGCACTACCCATTAAAATACCAGTGGCATAGTTCACAGACCTAGAAAGGATTCTTCATAGATTCATCTGGAACAAAAAAAGACCACAAATAGCAATTCTGAGAAAGAAGAATAAAGTAAGTGGGATCTCAATACCATTCTTCAAGCTATATTACAAAGCAACTGTTCTCAAAACAGCCTGGTACTGGCACAAGAACAGACATAGAGACCAATGCAATAGAATAGAGAACCCAGATATCCACCCAAACCACTATGCTCAATTAATATTTTACAAAGGAGGCATGAATATACAATGGAGCCAAGATAGCCTCTTCAAAAATTGGTGTTTGGAAAATTGGACAGATACATGCAAAAAAATGAAACTGGACCACCAACTTACACCAAATACAAAAATAAACTCAAAATGGATACAGGACTTAAACATTAGAAGGAAAACCCTAAAAATACTAGAGGAATCCACAGGCAGCTCAATCTCAGACATATGCCGAAAGAACTTCTTCACTGATACTACTCCAAAGGCAATGGAAGCTAAAGAAAAAAAAAATGGGACTACATCAAAATAAAAAGATTTTGTACAGCAAAAGAAACCATCAACAAAACAAGAAGAAAGCCCACTGTATGGGAGAACATATTTGCAAATGTTATCACTGATAAAGGTTTAATCTCCAACATCTACAGCCAACTTATACAACTTAATAAAAGGAAGATAAACGATCCCATTAAAAAATGAGCAACGGACCTAAATAAAACCTTTTCGAAAGACGACAGAAGGAAGGCCAAGAGACACATGAAAACATGTTCAAAGTCACTAATCATCCGAGAGATGCAAATCAAATCTACAATGAGATACCATCTTACACTGGTCAGAATGGCAATCATCAACAAATCAACAAGCGACAAGTGTTGGTGAGGATTCGGAGAGAAAGGAACCCTTGTGCACTGTTGGTGGGAATGCAGACTGGTGCAGCCACTGTGGAGAACAGTATGGAGTTTCCTCAAAAAACTAAAAATGGATCTCCCATTTGACCCTGTAATCCCACTCTTAGGAATTTATCCTAAGAAATCACAAACACCAATCAGAAAAGATTTATGCACCCCTATGTTAATAGCAGCACAATTTACAATAGCTACAATTTGGAAACAGCCTAGGTGCCCATCAGCAGATGAGTGGATCAGAAAACCGTGGTACATCTACACAATGGAATATTATGCTGCCATTAAAAAGAAGGAATTCTTACCATTTGCAGCAACCTGGTTGGAACTGGAGAACCTTATGCTTAGTGAAATAAGCCAGTCAATGAAGGAGAAGCATCACATGATCTCACTCATGTGTGGAAAATAAAGAACATTATAAACTGGTGAACAAAAGGATAGATACAGAGGCAGTAAAGCATGAGACTGTGAAATTACAGCAGGAAGATTAAAGTTAGGTGAGGTAGATAAGAGATCAATCAAAGGACTTTTATGCATGCATATCGGCATAACCAATGAACATAGACACCGGGGGGTTGGGGTATGCCTGGGAGGGAGTGGGGCAATGGGGAGATATGTATAAAAAATTAATAATAAAAAAATATTTAAAGTTCAGTTTTTCTATTTCCATTTATTATTATCCTAGAAGACTGGTGCACAAAATTCATGGTTGGGTGGGGTCTCTAGGCCTGGCCAGCCATCAGGGCTGAGCCATTGGGCCCAAAGGCCCTGATGGGGTTGGGAGAGGAGGTGATGGTCACCAGGCCAGGCGTGGAAGGAATGGGCGCCTGATGCTGACACCATCAGTACATTGTTCCCACCTCGCCCCTTCTTCCTTCCCTTGCTTCCGTCACTGTGGCTGGTGGGTTGTGGGCCAATTGTGGCCTGTTGGTGTGTGTGGGGTGGAAGGGACAAGTTGCAGCATGTTGGCTGCAGGCCCTGAGGAGGGAGCCAGACCTTGGTCCCCCTGGAAAAGAGGCTGAGTTTACTGCCACCCATCCCCAGTTCTCTGTCCCAGCCTGGGGACTGGCCCCAATTAGGCAATCAGGTCTTGCTGGTTGCTGGAGGGACTGTGGGAGGTTGGCCAGCAGGGAGAGGTTGTCTATGGGAGTGCACTGACCACTACGGGGAAGCTTCTGCATTGTACATCTGTCTCCTGTTGGTCAGTGCACATCATAGCGAGCAGTCGTTCTGGTTGTTTGGTTGTAAGTATTACCTAGGCTTTTATATATGTCCTACTAGAGGTCCGGCGCACAAAATTTCTGCACAGAGAGGGTTCCTCAGCCAGGCTTGCACTCTTTCCAATCTGGGACCCCTCAGGGGATGTCTGACCACTGGTTTAGGTCCTATCCCACAGGATGCAATCCAGGATGACTGGCTCCTGCCTGCCTGCCCACCACAACCCCTATATCACCCCTACTTTGCCCCCTTGCCAGTCTGATCTCCCCTACCTTGTCCCCCTGGTCGCCTGATCACCCCTATCTTGCCCCTTCCCCCACCTGCCTGATAGTCCCTAACTGCCTCTACCTGCCTGCCTGATTGCCCTTAACTTCCCTCCTGTGTTGGCCTGATCTTGCCCCCAACTGCTCTCCTTTGCTGGCCTGATCTTGCCCTCACCTTCCCTCCCCAGCAGGCCTTATCTCTCCCCCAACAGGCCTCCTCTTCAGGCCTGGTTGCTCCCAACTGCCTTCCCCTACTCTCCCTCTGATCTCACCCCCAACTGTCCTCCCCTTCTTGCCTGATTGCCCCTAATTGCCTCTGCCTTGGCCCCAAACACCATGGCTTTATCTAGAAGAAGACATGTCTGGAAGATGGCCAGTCAACTCAGTCTAATTAGCATATTGCCCTTTATTATTAGTATAGATATATTATATAGGATAGGATTGCTTAAATGGGAGGGAGGGGGCTTTTTCAGCAGGAGAAGATGTTCTTGGCAGACAAAAACGCATAATCCCTATATCTGGACTGATAACCAGCCATATACAGTATACTGCCAAATTGATCATTAAAAAATTAAATCACTTTCTTACACCAATCAGCTGTTGCCCTTAAAACCTCTCCTCAGCTCCAAACTTAGGTTCTGCCTTGGCAGTTCACCCAGATTTAGTTCTGATTGGTCGGCATCAAAAGCCCTGTATCCTAGGCAGCCATTGGCTCATCATAATTCACCCAGATTTGGTTCTGATTGGTCGGTTTCTATGCCAGTTAGTATCTCTGGGCCTATCTCTCGGTGTGATCATAGAGGAAGGGCTGATAAGCAGTTGCTCCAGACTGCTGGCATGCAGCTGAATTGCTGACCTCTGGGAGAGAGAGAGAGAGAGACTTGGCTGCTGGTGAGGGAGAGAGAAGAAGGGTCTAATCTCTCTGCTTCTCTCTCTTAGCCTTGCCAGCATCCACTGCCACTGCTAATCAGCCCCACCTCTCTCTCTATCTGAGAGGTCAGCAGTTCAGTCTACCCTCCTGCTGCATGCACAGCCTGGCGAATGGTTAAACCTCTGGTTGTTATGGATGTTACGACCCTGGATCTTTATATACATAGTCTAGAGGCCCAGTGCATGAAATTCTTGCGCAGGTATGGTCCCTAGGCCTGGCCTGGGATCAGGGCCATCTTCCCTGACTGCTGGCTGCTCCCCCCAAACCACCGTTACCCACCCCCAGTACCCATTCACCATTGGGCCACCGGAGCCTGCCAGAAGGTGGGAAGGGATGGAGAGGTTGGTCTGTGGGTCAGGGGCAGCCCTCTTGTGGTCAGTATGTGTCAGAGTGACCAGTTATTCTGCTATTCAGTCCTTTTGCATATTACCCTTTTATTATATAGAATATACATAGCCCAAGGACATGGGCAATAGAGTAGTGAAGACCTGAGGGTGGGTGAATAGGGGCTGGAAAAGGGAAATAAGAGGGAGAACAGGAGGTATTGGTAATGCTACCAACAATACAAATATATTTTTCAAAAAGATACTCATCACATCTCTAATCACATGTTTAATGTCTCTTTCCCATTATTCAAGCTTCAAGAATGTAGAAACACAATCTTGTTTCTTTATGTGTTCCTAGCACCAAGGACAGTGCCTCACATATAATAATTATTTGTTGAAAGAGAATGAAGGAATAGGACAATTTTCTGTTTCTGGGTAATTCTTATTCACCTATCAAGGACTATGGCCAGCTGTTATGTCCCCCAGGTTGGGTTACAGTCAAATCTGATACATATTTGGATCCCTAGAGCCTAGTTTTGTGGATTAACTGGATTTTCTTGTGTTGTTGGTGTTTTTAAGGACAATGGGTAAACTACAAGAATCTTGGAGGAAGAGGCTTATAACCATGATTTATGCTGTTTTTATTCATTAATTTAAAAATATTTATCTCCTACTAAGCCCACTTAATATACATTAAACACTTAGTACAATACCTGGTACATAACTAGTGCTATATAAGTAGAAAGTCTGACCACTTGCTATTATTATTCACAGCACGTTACTTTCCTAGCCAGGTGGGAGCTCCTGGTGCTGGAAATGCCTTTGACTATTCTAGAGTCTAGGACCTAGACCCATAAGGAGAGGGGGTGGATTAAGGCCATTCTCTTTTAGATGAATCCCAGCTTAAGCCTGGGGCTCTTCAAGGCTAATACCAAGGAGTTGGGCATGCAGGTGTGTTTATGGATGGACAAGTTAATGCAGTGCTCACTGGGGTCTGCCATCTTATGCAGCTGTTCTCCCTGGGGCACCATGGGAGAAACCCAAGTAAACCTGGGGCGTCTATTTGCCAATGATTGGCCACAGGGCTTGATGAGAGAGGAAGGAGCTTTTGGGTCCTGCAGTTAGCAGCAACCACTACCAAGGCCATGGTCTGGAGGAACTAGGGCGGCATGTGGTGTTGCAGGAAGAAGGTGCTGTGAGTCCTCGGGAAAGGAAGCACAAGCAGGCACAAGGAGATGGTGTCAATATGCTCAGGAAGCTCAACTCTCAGATTTTAGATTTAAACTGTTTATGGATGTTTTAAGATTGTCAGACCAGATAAGAGAGTGTATATGTGTGGTGCATTTCTGGCACTAATAAGGTTTATTTCATACAACTCTGTTGAAAATGCTAAAAAACAGTTTTCGCTCTTGTTGAGTAAAAGCAATCATATCAGACATGATCAAAATCTCATCATTTTTGTTCTCCAAAGAGAAGACACATTGACCAAGGAGGCCTCATTTACAGGAATTGTTACTGTTGTAATTTAACCTAGTTATGAATAACAGGAAAGGAGCAAAGTCATGCCACTGTGTGGCATTGCCAGGAAGCTTCAGTTTAACACTCTCCAGGAAGCCACCTGTCCATTTCCCACAGATCACTGGAGGAAGAGACTAGACAGGGAAAAAATAGATGCATGCGCAGTAAAGCCCAGGTGACAGATAGTTTATCAGTCACACCTGGGAACAGATTATTATCCAGATTAGTCATGCCCCTGCAAGCAAAAGGAGATTTGAGATATTTAATCTCCTAAACAAAGAAGTTCCTTCTCTCGTTGTTCTTGCTTGCTTGTGCTTGACTCCTGGCATGTGGGCCTTCCTTTCACTCTCCTGCATTCACCCATGTGGCCTACAGCACACACAATGGACTAATGGACTGCAACTAACTTAATGCTAAACTGAACTTGGCTGCAATATGGAACAGAAATTTTGGACACTGGCTTTCCTTCTAGCTCTACTGAATCCCTAGATGTACTTTTTCCAGGACTGAATTAAGGGAAATGGGACTTTGGAAACTCAAGGATATAATTCCATGCAAAGAAAAATCACACATCCTCCTGTGCAAATCTTGAGATATTATAAGGACCTCACCCCAAGCAACAAGTGGGGAAAGGGATACCTCACTTCCACCAATAATAGAACTGTGTGGCCATTGCAAAGACAAGAGATTTTCCTGTAGGAATACATACAGCTTTAAATACATCATGTGACAGTAGTGTGACTTGTATAGGACACCTCAACTCTTCTTGTAAGAGATTGTACTGCTTTCTTTTGTGCAACTTGGCTATGACTGGCCCTAGAGAATGGATTAAGCTATTGTCCTTTTGGTAGATTGAATAACAATTGTACAATACGAGTAGAACAAAATAAATAAAACAAATGATCAAAACTCAATCCTGGAGCATAGAACCTTTGAAAATTGGCTGAACTAGTCACACAGTACACATTGGCTATCCCCATATCCCATTCTAGTTCATCGCAGGTCAGCAACTTTAGCACCAAGTCTTGGGGCAACGCAGGGGGAGAACAGGATACAAAAGATTCTCAGTTGTAAGGGGATCACACTTCTGGAGTCTTGCTGTAGTCTTGTTACAGGCCTGCTCCTCAGGGTTTGCTTCTATGTGTCATCGTTCAAATAGGGATAGGACTGTGGAGGTTCAGTGGGGCATCTGAGAAGGACCTAGTATACTGGTAACTCTAAGGAGATGTAGCAAGTGAATGTAGCAGAAAATAAACACCCCAGAGGCTTCCACTTGGTAATTCCATCTGCTCAATTGTGGTTCTCAGAATGTGGTCCTGCACAAAAAACACTAGCATCACTAGGGATTCTGGCCCCCACAATAATTTGGTTGTAATAAGTCCTCCAGGTGATTCAAATTCTAAAGTTTCAGTATAGTGTGAAAGAAAAAGGGGATGGAACCACACAGAATGGCCAGGTTACAAATTTCTAACAGGCAGGTGATAGCAGGGGATGGGGGTCGGTGAGAGGTGGGTGGGAGCTAGGAAAAGGAAGAGTCATATTCTAAGCCTACAGATTCCTTAGCACAGATCAATCTTACTTTAAGCGAGCCCTATTCATAGCTCTTATGCATCAAGGATGATATACTTTTAAAATTTCAGAGAAAATTTTCTTTTTAAAGACCCCTTAAAGGACCAACTGCAGGCACTAGAGCACAGAACCACAGGATTCCTCTTTGCTATCTTGCTTCCTGAATACCATCGCTATGTGTTGTAAGTGTTAATTGTTAACTATCCTGTTCCCACCAATGTAAAAAAAAAAAAAAAGCAAAAAAAAAGCATGGCTCTCCATTTTTCTTTTTATCCAATCCTAGAGATTTCCCAGCTTTGCTTTCTCTCACCTTGTTAAACTACCACCAAGGGATTTCATGTAATCCTCCTCACACCTCCTCCTTTGAGTCTAATGTATAAAATAAGTTTAAAGCTGCTATTCTCTAGAGCACATTTCCAGTTTGTTGAGATATTGCTTCCGGGCATGTCCTCAAAACTTGGCTGAAATAAACTCTTATAAAAGTTTTCTTTAACAGAATGGATATCATCCAGAACCACAAGAAAGCTGGCTGAGCGGAAAATGTGCAATTTGAAGGAAAGAGAGGACTCACGGAGACTCAGAGGAGCTGCAAAAAGCTGAGATACAGAGACACGTGGTGGAAAGGGCGGGTGGCAAAGGGCCTGGCTGGCTTCCTCTAGCAGGAGGGAGACGGAAACTCCCAACTGCACTGAACACAACTTCCGACTGCACTGAACCCCAGTTCCAGGCAAAACTCATACAGGGAAGTTTGGATTATCATGAAAAGGGAGGAGTGCAGGGAAACTTATGGGAGCTGCAAAATACAGAGGTCTGGAGGTGTACGCGAAAGTGTGCACACAGAGGGCTGACTACTGATTGTGCTGGTGGCTTTCTCTAACATATTTCACAGACCTAGAAAGAATTCTTCATAGATTCATCTGGAACAAAAAAAGACCACGAATAGTCACAGTAATTCTGAGAAAGAAGAATAAAGTAGGTGGGATCTCAATACCAGATTTCAAGCTATATTACAAAGCAACTGTTCTCAAAACAGCCTGGTACTGGTACAAGAATAGACATACAGACCAATGGAATAGAATAGAGAATCCGATATCCACCCAAACCACTATGATCAACTAATATTTGACAAAGGAGGCATGAACATACAATGGAGTCAAGATAGTCTCTTCAACAAATGGCATTGGGAAAATTGGACAGATACATGCAAAAAAAATGAAACTGGACCACCAAGTTACACCAAATACAAAAATAAACTCAAAATGGATACAGGACTTAAACATTAGAAGGGAAACCATAAAAATATTAGAGGAATCCACTGGCAGCACAATCTCAGACACATGCCTAAAGAACTTTTTCACTGATACTGCTCCAAAGACAATGGAAGCTAAAGAAAAAATAAACAAATGGGACTACATCAAAATAAAAAGCTTTTGCACAGCAAAAGAAACCATCAACAAAACAAGAAGAAAGCCCACTGTATGGGAGAACATATTTGCAAATGTTATCACTGACAAAGGTTTAATCTACAACATCTACAGCCAACTTATACAACTTAATAAAAGGAAGATATATGATCCAATAAAAAAAAATGGACAACGGACCTAAATAGAACCTTTTGAAAAGATGACAGAAGGAAGACCAAGAGACACATGAAAACATGTTCAAAATCACCAATTATCCGAGAGATGAAAATCAAAATGACAATGTGATGCCATCTTACACCGGTCAGAATGGCAATCAGCAACAAATGAACAAATGACAAGTGTTGGCGAGGATGTGAAGAAAAAGGAACCCTTTTGGTGGGAATGCAGACTGGTGCAGCCACTGTGGAGAACAGTATGGAGTTTTCTTAAAAAACTAAAAATGGATCTCCCATTTGACCCCAGCAATCCCACTCTTAGGAATTTATCCTAAGAAATTACAAACACCAATCAGGAAGGATTTATGCACCCCTATGTTCATAGCAGCACAATTTACAATAGCTACAATTTGGAAACAGCCTAGGTGCCCATCAGCAGATGAATGGATCAGAAAACTGTGGTACATCTACATAATGGAATTCTATGCTGCCATTAAAAAGAAGGAACTCTTACCATTTGCAGCAACCTGGATGGAACTGGAGAGCATTCTGCTTAGTGAAATAAGACACTCAATGAAGGAGAAGCACCACATGCTCTCCCTCATTTGTGGATAATAAAGAACATTGTAAACTGATGAACAAAAGTGTAGATACTTTTGTTCAAATATACTGTGATATTACAGCAGGAAGATTAAGGAGAGGTGAGGTAGATAAGAGATCAATCAAAGGACTTGTATCTATGCATATAAGCATAGCCAATGAACATAGAGACTGGGGTGTTGGGGTATGCCTGGGAGGGAGGAGGGGCAATGGGGAGATATGTATACATGTAACACAATAAAAAATATATATACATAAATTATACTCAAAATTTAAGGAAATTTAAAAATACAAATTGATAAGTACATGCTAAAATTTATGTAAAAAAGCAAAGGATCTAGACTTTACAAAATTATTTTTGGAAGGACAAAGTCAGAGGACTAAATTCTATATTTCTAAGAATATTTATAACATTAAAAAAATAAATAAATAAATAAAATGATAGTAATCTAGGCTGTTTGGCATTGGTTGCAAGAATACCACAGATAAATGGAAAAGGACAGACCCACACATGTATAGTTGAGTGTTTTTTTTATAAATGTACAAACTCAATTTGATAAGGCAGTATTCTCTCAAAAGCATTATTATTTTTTAAAATATATTTTTATTGAAAAAGGAGAGGGAGAGAAAGAGAAAACATCAATACAAAGAGAAAAATCATCCTGCAGCTGAGTTTGAAATCTGTAACCCAGGCATGTGCCTTAACCAGGAATCAAACTGTGACCTCCTGGTTCATAAGTTGACTCTCAACTACTGACGCTCTTATTATTTTAATAGGAGACTCCAAACATACAAAATTCTAAACCAGTCAGTGATTAACAGAGCCTGAAGAGAGGGTAGAGTTTGATCATAGGAGGAAAGGGGCCGCAGGATAACTTTTTGGGATCATGGGAATGTTCTATATTATTATTGTGATGGTTACTACATGACGTTTTGAGCATATTTGATCAAACTAATTAAATTTTGGATTTTTCAAAAGTAAAAAAAAAGAATGAATTAGAAAAGTCTGACATGTAAATGGATAGCTTGAGAGGAGTATTGTATGATGGGCTTCAGAACATAGATAAGGGGACATTTATTTAATATTCCATTATATGGATGTATCCTCACTTATTTATCCTGCGCCCTGATGAAAATATTTTGGTTGTTTTTAATCTTTGCTTCTTTCTAACAAAACAGTGCTGCTATGGCTACCTTTGTACATAGTTCATCCTCATAGAACACATTTTCAGAAGCAGAATTGCTTGCTGGTTGAAGGCTCTGTGCGGAGAGACTGAACATGCCAACGGATAATGGTCCAACCATTATCTATGTGAAAGTAGAGCTCTGGCCCACAAATGCAGCAACCAGTCTAGGAAGCCTAGCAATACCCTCTGCTGCAATTGACCAAAAATGGCTAGGACTTGATGAATAACTGACAGTTTCCCTATCTTTTGTCCCTGCTTACAGTTGAGGACCAATCAGAGAAATTCAAATTTGCACCTGTAATCAATCCCATGGAATTTTCCACTTGTAGTTAGCTTAACTCCAGCTTCTCCAGGCCACAGCTGCTGATCAGGGCATACATGAAGACTTCCCTTTATTCCACTACTAGTGGCCTGGTGCATGAAATTCGTGGCAGTGGGAGGGGGGGGAAAGAGGGAGAAAGGTGTCCTTCAACCCAATCTGTACCCTTCTCCAATCTGGGACTCCTCAGGGGATGTCAGACATCCCTTTCTCAATCTGGAATCACTGGCTTCTAACAGCTCACCTGCCTGCCTGCCTGATTGCCCCTTACCATTCTGCCTACCAGCCTGCTCACTCTCAACTCTGCCCCCGCTACTGGCCTTCTTGCTCCCAACTGCCCCCCCACCAGTCTGATCACCCCCAACTGCCCTCCCCTTCTGGCCTAATCACCCCTAACTGCCTCTGCCTTGGCCCCACCACTATGGCTTTGTCTGGAAGAATGTCTGGAAAGTCTCCTGGTGTAATGAGCATAGTATAGATAACGTTTTTCCACTCCTCTTGCTGTCTTTGAGTCTCTGCCAAACACAAACAGTGGAGGATGACCCCTTTCCTATAGCAAGTTCTGACTTAATAGGCTTTGTTTGTCTTATTAGGTTGGTCTTTGTTTATTTCCTCATTACAGGGATGGTCCCTCTGAGGCATGGCTGCACTGGCTGTGCCATGAGCACAGTGTTCAGCCAGGTGTAGGACCTTGCACTTGTAGCTCACAGTGACAGCATGGTAATTAGCATTGGGTTTCAACTTCACTCTCTCTGCATTAAGTTCTTTGGCTGTTTAACCTCAGGTTCTGTTATTGGTTCCCAATTGTGGGGCATCCTTTGTATAGTTAGGTCATTCTGTTTCATGCCTTTTTCCTGTCTTTTGTGATAATGTTTTGTGTTATTCTGTTGTCATAAGGAGAACCACAAGGTAGAACAAAACATGTGCCCTATAAGCCTATTGTGGGAGCTGACCTCCCAGGCGATGTGTTTGCAGTTCTCATCAGATCAGCATAATCCTGGGACAACTTTGCTGTGGGTCACCAATAAAACTGAGTAAGGTTCTCCTGTCTTGATTTTGTGTCCTGAGAACTTAGCTTTGATTCAGAGAGTTTTCTCCCTGTTTTCTGCCTTCTGGGGGCATAGAATGTGGGGTCTGTATTTGGAGGCAGACACCAGGGGTCTAAGACAGTGGTCAGCAAACTCATTAGTCAACAGAGCAGCAAATCGCAACTCGCGAGCCGCATGTGGCTCGAGAGCCGCAGTTAGCTGACAACTAGTCTAAGACATGGGTTGCACAAAAATGTTCCTACCAACTGTTGCCAGCTCTTATGGGGTCATCTTAAGTCTAAATCCTCTCCTCTACCTAGCGACACTCCTGCTTCTTATACATACTCTCTTTAAAATGTTCACTCTTATGCCTATCTTTCTAAATGGTATAACTTCATCACAGGTGATTTGGACCTTCACTGGCCACTCTGGGGAACATTTGCTTTGATATCATGATTTCTTTGGGAAGAAGACAAGGGGATAATATTTCTCAGGCTCAATGGGAAGCATTTTTGGTTGGTATGCAGAAACCTCCAAACAGTAAAAAAAAAAATGGATTCATTAAAGATTCTTTGACCAAAGCAAATGAGCAATTAGGCAAAATGAAGCAAGAACAAACTACCCATTTTGATATCAGCTTTCCTTTCCCGGATTTCCCTCTGACTTCTTCCTTTTGTGCCTCAAACAAATCCTCTCTCATCTTCCTCTTGTCCAGACTCCCTATCTTTTCCAAGTAACTCTCCCAACATCCAAAGTGACAATTGTCTCTAAATATCCATCCCTCTTATGAGTTAGAATTTGAACCTTAAAACTGAGCTGAATTAAGAACATAATAAAAGATTTTTCTAAACTCAACAAGACCAACGAGTATTTGCAGAATATTGAATAATGCTTTTGGAAGTATGTGATCTAAGATTACCTGACTTATATCAAGTTGCACACATGTTGATCAGGATCTCAGACACTGAATCCTGGGTGATAAAAGCTGGTAGACTGACCTTAGGAAAAAAAAAAAGGACTTACAGGATTCCTCTTTCCTCAATAAACTTGAGTGTTAAGAAAAGCCAAATACATACATATGTTAGAGTCTCTTAAAAGTCATACCTGAAACACTTCCAGTACAAAACTATTGGACCATAATTTAATTATGCAAATAAACAAAAAGATGAAACTATAGGAGAATTTTTGTATAGATAGAAAAAGTCCTTTGGACAACATTCGGGGGTTAAATAACATGCTGACAGTACCACAGAGTACTCATCTCGCTTTGTCAAAAGAGTTGAGCCTGATATTGAAAATCTAATCTCCAAACAGAAATTGGAATGGAAACTAGCCCTTTAGCTGGACTACAGCATCTGCCAGAACAGTGGTTGACAAACTGTGGCTCGCAAGCCACATGCGGCTTGTGAGCTGCGGTTTGCCACTCTGTTGACTAATGAGTTTGCTGACCACTGTGCCAGAACATTTTGAAGGGACTTGAGATAAAACATGAGATAGGATCCAAAGAAAACTTGCCTGGAAAATCACACAGCTAATGAACAGCAGTCTTGAGGAAGCTGTACAGGCACTGCAGGGTGAGTGGATCCACTACCTCAAACAACTACCCCGTGACAAGGACACCTGCAGATCTTGGGGAAAAAAAATCCTCTCTGTCTCTGTCTCTCTCTGTTTCTCTTTCTCTGTTTCTCTCTCACTCTTTCTCTCTCTCTTTTCTCTCTCTCTCATACACGCACACAAATGAAGACAAAGAAAAATCTCCCAATATAAATAAATGAGAGTACTCCAAAGAGGGAAAATGAGAAAAAGGGCTCAGTAGCCTGACATATCTTTAAACACTCAAGGTGAATTATCTGTAAATATAGATGGTTATCCTTAACAGTTTCTGGTAATTTCTTTTACTACCAGATACCTTTGGTCAATCTTTCCTAAGAGTAAACAGACTGTCAGGTGGTAGCCATTTCTTTTTTTTTTAAATATATTTTATTGATTTTTCACAGAGAGAAAGGGAAAGAGATAGAAAATCAGAAACATCGATGAGAGAGAGACATCGATCAGCCGCCTCCTGCACACCCCACACTGGAGATGTGCCCGAAAGCAAGGTACATGCCCCCGACCGGAATCGAACCCGGGACTTTTCAGTTCGCAGGCCGACGCTCTATCCACTGAGCCAAACCGGTCTCGGCCAGGTGGTAGCCATTTCTAATAACCCACAGTTTTCCCTATTTCCCAGCCCTTAGCTGTAACCCTTCTGCACTCAACTGAAAATCAATCTTTCTGCCCTGTGATAGAACCCCTGCAATTTTAATGGAGAGGCTTACTCTACTCAAGTGGAGGGAGTATTTTTAGACAACACAGAGGACTTAAAAAAAATTTTAGTAAACATTTATTGTTCAGATTATTACAATTGTTCCTCTTTTTTCCCCCAGAGCTCCCACCCCACCCAATACCCTTATTTCTCCCCCCACCCATTGTCCTCATCCATAGGTGTACGATTTTTGTCCAGTCTCTTCCCGAACCCCCTCACACTTTTCCCCCTGAGAATTGTCAGTCCACTCCCTTTCTATGCCCCTGATTCTATTATTCACCAGTTTATTCTGAAGATTTTGAATTCACTAAATTTTTAGGTTCACTTATTGATACATATGTATTTGTTGTTTATAATTTTTATCCTTACCTTTTTCTTCTTACTCCTCTTCTTATTTTTTTATTTTTAATAAATCTTTATTATTTATATTATTACAAATGTTCCTCTTCGCCCCCCCCATAGCTCCCCTCCATCTGGCTCCCACCTCACCTTCTGCCCTTACCCCCCTCCATTGTCCTCATCCATAGGTATATGATTTTTGTCCATTCTCCCCTGCACCTCCTGTCACCTCTTTCCCACTGAGAATTATCAGTCCACTACCTTTCTATGCCCCTGATTCTATTATATTCACCAGTTTATTCTCTTCATCAGATTTTTAATTTCTTGATTTTTAGATTCACTTGTTGATAGATATATATTTGTTGTTCATAATTTTTATTTTTACCTTTTTCTTCTTTTTCCTCTTCTTAAAGAATATCTTACAGCATTTCATATAATACTAGTTTGGTGCTGATGAACTCCTTTAGTTTTTTCTTATCTGTGAAGTTCTTTATCTGACCTTCAATTCTGAATGATAACTTTGCTGGGTAGAGTAATCTTGGTTGTAGGTTCTTGCTATTCATCACTTTGAATATTTCTTGCCACTCCTGTCTGGCCTGCATAGTTTCTGTTCAGAAATCAGCTGACAATCCCATGAATACTCCCTTGTAGGTAATTAACTGTTTTTCTCTTGCTGCTTTCAACATTCTCTCTTTGTCTTTTGCTCTTGGTATTTTAATTATGATGTGTCTTAGTGTGGTCCTCTTTGGATTCTTTTTGTTTGGGGTTCTGTGAGCTTCTTGTACTTGTAAGTCTATTTCTTTCACCAGGTGGGGAAGTTTTCTGTCATTATTCCTTCAAATAGATTTTCAGTATCTTGCTCTCTCTCTTCTTCTGGCACCTCCAAAATTCGGATGTTGGTATGCTTGAAGTTGGCCCTGAGGCTCCTTATACTATCTTCAAAGTTTTGGATTCTTTTTTCTTTTCCAGTTAAGGGTTTTCTGCTTCTTTGTATTTCATATCTTTGAATTGATTCTTGCATTCCTCTAGTCTGCTGTTAGGTCTCTGTATAATATTTTTTTATTTCAATCAGTGTCTGTTTAATTTCTAGTTTGTCATTTTTCATCTCCTATTGGGTCTCTCTAAATTTATGAATCTTTTTTAGAAAATTCTTGAAAAACCTTATAATCGTGGGTTTGAACTTTATATCCAGTTGTTTGTTTTCCTCCATTTCTTTTGTTTGTGATCTGTTTCTTTGTCTCTGCATTTTTTGCTGCTTCCCTGAGTTGGTAGAGTAGCTTTGTGTGCTAGGTGTCCTATATGGCCCAGTAGCTCCACCTTCCCAGTTACCTGAGGTGGACACTCTTGTGAACTGTGTGTACAGCCTTGTAGTTAAGTCTTGACTGTTGTTGGTATCACTGGGGGGAATTGACCTCCAAGCCAATTGGTTGTGAGGATCAGCTATGTTTACGCAGGGAGAACTTCTGTGCTGGACTCAGCCTTAAGACTTGCAAGATTGCAACAGCCTCTGTGCTGGGCTTGGATGGGGCAGAGTCTCAGAGCTGGGCAGACAGCCTTGGCTTCCTGGCATCCCTATCCTACATGGTGGCCCCTGGGTCTCAGTGCCCTTTGGTAATCGCTGCAGCCCTCTCTGTGCACACCTGTGAGCACCTACAGACCTCTGCCTTTCCAGCTCCCCTGAGTTTCTGTGTGCTCTGGGGACCTGTATGAGTCTGAGTCCCTAGGGTCTCACCTGAAATGGGGTTCAGTGTAGTCACACCTGGATTTCAGGGTAATTGGGAGGTTCTGTTTTCCTCCCATTAGAGAAAGCCTGGGGCACAATCAGCAGTCAGTCCTCTTTGTGTACACCTCCAGACCTCTACTTTTTGTGGCTCCCCTAAGTTTCTGTCCACTCTTCCCTTTTCATGACAGTCCAGGGTCCCCCCATATGAGTCTTTTCCAGACCTGGGGTTCAGTGCAGTCGGAACTGGGGCTCAGTGCAATTGGGACTTTCTGTCTCCTTTCTGCTAGAAAAAGCCAACCAGGCACTTTTCCCCCTGTCTTCTGCAAGCACGTGTCTCTATACCTCGGCTTTTTACAGCTCCTCTGAGTCTTCATGAGCCCCTCTCTTTCCTTCTAGTTGTATAATTTCCACTCATCCAGCTTTCCTGTCGTTCTGGATGGTGTCCATT
Source organism: Lasiurus cinereus (assembly GCA_011751065.1). NCBI lineage: Eukaryota > Metazoa > Chordata > Mammalia > Chiroptera > Vespertilionidae > Lasiurus > Lasiurus cinereus. The sequence goes on along the minus strand of JAAGEH010000392.1, from coordinate 25,065,442 downwards.
CTGTCTTTTAGTTGTAGTTTTGAAATTTTTGTGCATGGCAGAAGTTTAAGTTTTCACCTATGCCGCCATCTTGGTTTCTCCTCACTTCTTCCTCTTCTTAAAGAGTACCTGTTAGCATACTATCTAATAAAAGAGAAATATGCAAATTGACCATACCTCAACTACACCCAACAGCCATGCCCACCAACCATGCCCATCAGCCAATCAGAGTGAGTATGCAAATTAACCCAACCAAGGTGGTTACAGCCACATAGAGAGCAGGAGGGAGGCTTGGGTTACCTCTGGCGATGGGGGAAGCCAAGATTTCTACACATCCTAGTTGGCCCATGACTCCGCTTAAAGAAACAAATTTCAATGGCTGCTGCCCCTGAGTAAACAGGAGGCTTGACTGCTCCAGGCTACAAAGTTTCTATTGTAGAAGATAAATAAATCCCAGACACCAGGGCCTCCGCTTGGGATGCCTGGCCTGAAAACCAACACAGGCCCTTGGCCCAGGTCACCCCACACCCAAAGGGAACACCCACCCTGATCCAGGACACCCTTCAGGGCAAACCAGCTGGTCGCCACCCATGCATCAGGCCTCTATCTTATCTAATAAAAAAGTAATATGCAGATTGATCATCAATCCAAACCACAAGATATGTGGTCAAAGATCCTGCCCCCATATGGACACAATATGTCTACCACAAGATTGTCAGCAGGACAGAGCAGTTGGGAGGGACCAGGCCTGCAACGGAGGGCAGCTGGGGGTAATCAGGCTAGCAAAGAGGGAAGTTGGGGGTGACTGGGTCTGTAGGGAATGGCAGTTAGGGGTGACCAGGCCCACAGAGGAGAACAGTTAGGAGCAAACAGGCTAGCAGGGGAGGGATAAGGGGCAATCAGGAAGGTAGGCAGGTGAGCAGTTGGGAGCCAGAAGTCCTGGATGTGAGAAGGATGTCTGACTGCTCATTTAGGCCCGATCCACAATTAGGCTTAAACAGGCAGTCAGACATCCCTCAAGGGGTTCCAGATTGGAGAGGGAGCAGGGTGGGCTAAAGGACCCCCCTACTCCCATGTACTTGAATTTTGTGTACCGGGCCTCTAGTTACATATAATACTGGTTTGATGTTGATGAATTCCGTTAGCTTTTTCTTATCTGTGAAATTCTTTATAAATTTTGAATGATAGCTTTTCTGGGTAGAGTAATCTTGGTTGTAGGTTCTTGCTATTCATCACTTCGAATATTTCTTGCCACTCCTGTCTGGCCTGCATAGTTTCTGTTCAGAAATCAGCTGACAATCTCATGGATGCTCCCTTGTAGATAATTAACTGATTTTCTCTTGTTGCTTTTAATATTCTCTCTTTGTCTTTTGCTCTTGGTATTGTAATTATGATGTGTCTAGGTTTTTTCCTCTTTGGCCTTCTATGAGCTTCCTGAACTTTTAAGTCTATTTCATCAGGTGGGGGAAAATTTCAATCATTGTTTCTTCAAATAGGTTGTCAGTATCTTGCTCTTTTTCTTTTTCTTTTTCTGGCACCCCCATAATTCTGATGTTGGTATGCTTGAAGTTGGTCCTGAGGCTCCTTACACTATCTTCAAAGTTTTGGATTCTTTTTTCTTTTTTCTTTTGCAGTTGAGTGTTTTCTGCTTCTTTGTATTTTAAATCTTTGACTTGATTCTTGCGTTCCTCTAGTCTGCTGTTAGTCTCTGTATAATATTTTTTATTTCAGTCAGTGTATGTTTAATTTCTAGTTGTCCTTTATCATCTCCTATTGGGTATCTCTAAATTTATGAATCTTTTTTAGGAAATTCTTGAAAAACCTTATAATCGTGGGTTTGAACTTTATATCCAGTTGTTTGTTTTCCTCCATTTCTTTTGTTTGTGATCTGTTTCTTTGTCTCTGCATTTTTTGCTGCTTCCCTGAATTGGTAGAGTAGCTTTGTGTGCTAGGTGTCCTGTATGGCCCAGAAGCTTCACCTTCCCAGTTACCTGAGGTGGACACTCTTGGTGTACTCCTTTGTGGACTGTGTGTATAACCTTGTTGTAGTTAAGTCTTGATTGTTGTTGGCATCACTGGGGGGAATTGACCTCCCAGCCAATTGGCTGTGAGCATCATCTGTGTGTATGCCAGGAGGACTTCTGTGCTGGAGACAGCCTTATGAGACAAGACTTGAAAAATTGCAAAAGACTCTGTGTTCACCTTCGATGGGGCAGAGTCTCAGGGCTGAGCAGACAACCTTGGCTTCCTGTCAGCACTGCCCTACACAGCGGCTCCTGGGTCTCAGTGTACATTGGTAATAACTGAAATCCTCTCTGCACACACTCGGGTGTGTGCCTCCAGACCTCTGCCAATTGTGGGTCCCCTGAGTTTCTGTGCACTCCAGGGACCCGTATGAGTGTGGGTTTCCAGGGTCTTGCTTGAAACTGGGAATCCGTGCAGTGAGAACTGGAGTTTAGCACATTCAGGAGGTTCTGTCTTCCTCCTGCTAGAGAAATCCAGTGGCACACTTAGTTATCAGTCGTCTCTGCGCACTTCCAGAGCTCTGCCTCTCTGGCTCCCCTGAGAGTCCTTGCACTCCTCCCTTTTCCTGACAGTCTAGACTCCCCCTTGTATGAGTCTCATCTGGAACTAGGGTTCATTGCAGTTGAAACTGGGGTTCATTATAGTTGGGAGTTTCTGTCTCCCTCCTTCTAGTAGAAACCATCCAAGCACTCTGCCGCCTGTTCTCTCCAAGCATGTGTCTCTGTATCTCAGCTTTTTACATCTCCACTGAGTCTCTGAGAGCCCTTATCTTTCCTTCTATTTGTAGAATTTCCACTTAGCCAGCTTTCCTGTGGTTCTGGATGATGTCCATTCTGTCTTTTGTCTGTAGTTTTGAAATTATTGTGTGAGGCAGCAGTTTAGATGTTGAACTGTTAGGGGAAAAATAATACATATAATATTGTCATTAGTAGCTAGTATAATATGTATGTAACATTCCAATAAAAATATTTGTCAATATTTGGTATCTAGTGTAAAACAAAAAAACATTGAGAGCCTAGTAGTCAGTTGAGAAAATGTCCTGACCTGGCATTTTGAGAGAGAGGTTTATATTTTTTATTAGCTGATAATTGTGGAAATATCTTACTAGGGTTGATTACTATTAGAGAGTGGGAATTTTTGAGCATGCCCCATTCCAGAGAAGCCGTAGACTATCCCTCAGTTAGAGTTGTCAGTGCTGACATCAGGCCAGGCCTTGAAATACGGTCTCATGGCTCCTTCCCTGCACGTTGGCCTTCTTTATAGAACACTGTCAGCTTTCTGAAGAACAAGATGACCCTGTAAATAACATGGTCATCAACTCTGATGTTGCTTAGGAAAAACTGTTTTGTCTTAGGTTGTTTGCTCTGCAAAAACAGGATGTGGTAAATGCACTTAAAAGTGGTCCTACATAAAGGGTTGTTGCTGCTCTCTGGACTCCCTGTGTGGAGAAAGGCAGAGCAGTCACTGGCCAGCTCAATAAATCTTTCTTGCTTATTATCAACTTAGCAGCCTCCGTGGTCATTTGCAACTTGTCGTTCACTCACATTCACTCTACAACAATTACAGCAAGGTTGGTTTTCTCCTTTTTGATGTTGGGCAACATGGTCTACTCTTAGCACTTACTACAGACACTCAGACAGATGGTGGACCTGTCTCAGCTGGAAGGTCCAGCACTGACTTCTCAGCCCAGATGACTGTTGCTGGAAGAGAAGGCAGGCCCAGTACTGTGCCTTCCACACATTGTCTCTGAGACACCATAATCCAGACTTTACATAGAAAAAGTTGGTATGTTAATGTTGAAAACTGATTCATCCAAACAATAAAGCAACACTGTGCAGGCAAAACAGGCATGCATCATCCAGCCCATCCTACACATAGGGCCATGGTACTTTGCAGGCTGCATTCACAGCTTTTGGAAGTTTGGAAGTTTTCCCAGTGCACTTTTCACCTTTCTCCCTGTTTTACTTACTGTTCATATTCATGGGTTAGTTTTCTCTAGGCAAGTTGTGTTTCCTGTGTACTAGTCCTGTCTCTGCACTTGTTCTTGCTTTGTATTCTCTGTGTCTGCTCCCCACCCCAGCTCCAAGCACCACCCTCCACTCAGTCACTCAAGGACACTCTGCAGTCCTCTTAGTCTCCTTCATGTTCCTCCACACATCATCAGTCACCATGTCTTACCCATTTTGTACACCAAATATTTACAAATCTATCTCTTTATCCCTAGGATAACAATTGCAGTTCCAAAGAGGAGCTTTATCATTTGTCTGAGCCTCGTCTGAGCATGTCCTTTATAAGTCTGTCCTCCACTCAGCCACCACAATGATGTAATTGTCACATAAACCCAACCAATATCTCCCCCATGGGAAGCCTCCAGAATGCCAACAGGAAAAAGTTCATGATAGACCCCCACCTTTCTCACCCAGCCTGGCCTCCTGATATTCTCTGGGTCTTGACATACATTTTTATGAGGCCAGAACCTTGTACACTCACACAGTATGTCATCTCTCTACCTGGAATGCCACTTCCACCCCTTTGCCAGTCTCACTTTTAAGACTTGCTTGTGGGTCCTCATAAGTAAAAGGCCCCCCCCTGGGCTCCCACTACACCTCAAACATTCATCAGTCTGATTATTTCTTGTATTACATTCAATATATTTATTTGCTGCCTGATTTCTCATTTGTCAGAAAGCTCTTTGAGGACAGGTCATGTAGTTTATTTATTTTTAAATTCCTGGTGCTAGCACAGATCCTGGTATACAGCAGAAAGTTGGTGATTATTATTCAACACCATTGATCTGATTTCAGTGTTGCCTCCCCTACAGCTGCTGCCATCCTGACCTTCATGTTTCTGAAGGAGTGCTTCCCTCACCTAGGGAATGTTTTAAAATGAATGTTCTTCTAAAATCTATATGTTGAAGGCCCAACTCCAAAAAAGACTATATTTGTAGAAAGGGCCTTAATGGAAGTAATTCAGGTTTAGTGAGGTCATAAGGATGGAACTCTGCTCCAATAAGATTAGTGTCCTAAGAACAGACACCAGAGGGCTCGTAGAAGGCTCATCAGTTCTCTAGTTTATTCATCTGTAATAAAAGAGGATTGGATATGACAATATTAAAAGTCCTTCCAAGCTCTAAGTCAGGGTCCAGCATGCAGGCATACTCATTCAAGTTTTATTCTTCATTTCTAAAAATCAAGCTTCTGAGAATATATCTGACTGTATCGCCAAGTCAAAGATAAAATAGTTATTGAGTGAGTTTGTTATTTTATGTCTTTCCTTTCCTACTAGCTAACTACTTTGCGGAATATCCTATGATCCTGATGAAAGGGAAGAAAAAGAAATCATGAAGTGAAATATATATTTCATTCTTAGTTCTACAGATTAGTTCATTAGTCCTTCACATTTTCATGGAGCCCTAATGCTCCTTTGTCCTAGCCTCAGGGGAAGCTCATTGTACAGTTCAAAGTCTGAAAGAAAGAAAATCTTTCCGTTAAAAGCCTACAGTGCTAATTATTTTTAAAAATTATAAATTTTTATTTAAATGAGAAGGTTTTAAAAATTTAAGTGAAAACTCATTAACACTAGGTTTTAAAGACATTCTAAGGTCTTTACTAAAAAGCATATGCTATAGTTTGTAAGTTGTGTCGATGTTTCTGGCTGTTTTCTCTCCAGCACACTGTTCATCATTCCCATTGTTACTAACAGGGTCTGGGCCTGGAGCAGGTCTGCCTCAGGCCATCTGGAAGTGTGTGAGTTCTTGAGTTTATGCAAAAAAGATTTAATAAGGGTCCAGGTGAATTTTGAGAGTATGTTTATTAAAGCTGGGGACTGTAAAACAAAGGAAAAGATTAAGGTAGAAGAAGCAACAGGAGAGAGCCGAGGCTGGGCCTCTTTGACTCCCTAGAAAGGTTGCAGGAAAGAAGTGAGCCAAGGTGGGGCTGCTGTTAGTTCACTGGGAAGTCAGAGAAAAGGGGGGATTTGGACACAGGTTCAGGGGGTTAGCCGGATGAGCTGCCACTGTCCACTGCTCCCCTGCTTTTAAGACTTGTGGGATCCCTTAGAGTTTAGGAGAGAAATAGAGCTACAAGGCATGGGCCTGCTCTAGTGAGAGTGCACTGTGGATCCTTTGTCTTGAGGCTTTCATCCTTTTTGGCTGGCAGGATCCTAGGACAGGTCTCATGGGAGGGTCTTAACAGAACATTTGTTAGCTTTCCAGGTGTGTATTTTCATACATTGATTCATAAAAATGTGTGTATAGAGGGGTCAGGCATCATTTTATGGTTAGTTATTTTTGCAAAGAATATCATTGAAGAGGGACTGGGACTAGGCCAGTCTGCCCTGGGGTGGTCTGGAATGTGTTAACCATTTGCTCCTAAATATCCTTGGTTAGGGAGATAAAACCTTGTGATTTACTAGCTGCTATAAGTTGCTCAAATTGTTTGATTTTGTTTAATTATTTTGTGTCAGTTTCCCTTATTCCACTTGTCAAGGAATTTCCCTGGCTTCTTACTATCCTGCTTCATCCTCACCACACCCAGCCCACTACTAGTCAGCATTACCTGTGTCTTTGGGCCCAAATTTCTCATGCTAGGTCCACGATTTTTAGTTCTTATTGATAATAATTTATATAATAACAGCCCTGGCCAGTTTTGCTCTGTGAAGGGTCACAGGTTTGATTCCAGTCAAGGGCATGCACTTTGATAATAAATTCTACTATATAATTTAAAGTAAGGCCATCTAAACCTGTAGAAACATGTTATAAGAGTTTATTTGAGACAAACATGCCTGGAAGCAGATCTCAAAAGGACTGAGAAAAATGCTTCCCAGGACAGTCACAATTTTTTTTTTATACATCTGGAATTAAGGAGAGAACATAAAAAAGATTACATGACGGAGAGAGAAAGCAAGTCAGGGATTGAATTACAAGATATTTAATAAGATTATGACCTCTCTTGAGGGGGGTTACGCTTCCAGGGGTCTAAAAAAGAGGTATTTCAAAGTAATGTTGATCTAGATGCAAAAAAATCAATGGATAAACTTTAAACAGAAAAATACAGGCTAGATTCTATTTTTCTGAGAGTCTTTATGCATTTTTCCTAAGTGTCATATATCCCATGATGGAGTTTATTCTCAGCAACTTGTTGGCAAACTACAGCCTGCAGGCTGAATCTGGCCTGCCACTCATTACGATATTACTCTTGAATCAAGAATGGTTTTTACTTTTTTTTTTTTTTGAATGGCTTTGAGTTAGGAAGTTTGTTTTTTTTTTATTAATTTTTATTATTTTTT
>JAAGEH010000392.1:25028578-25057752 GCA_011751065.1 Lasiurus cinereus | reverse complement strand
TTTTTTATACATATCTCCCCAGTGCCCCCCCTCCCTCCCAGGCATACCCTGACCCCCCAGTGTCTGTGATCATTGGTTATGCTTATATGCATGCTGGATGGCAAAGAGGGAGCTCTGCAACACTACTCAGAGCGGAGTAAGCCATTCTATGTAGAAACATATTAAGGTTACTCATAACACTACATGTTATGAATGTCAGGAACTAAATTTGTGTTCAGCTGAGTGCTCTTATGGAGAAATGGGTTACAAGTTTCAAAAAGCTGATTTGCAAGAGTATTTTTGATCAGTTAGTACCATCATTTCAAAAGCCCACCAAACAGGTTGAAGCATGATTACCGGTGGGTAGGGAAGGGCTTTTCTTTTTTTTTAAAATTTTTTTATTAATTTTTATTAATTTTTTATACATATCTCCCCATTGCCCCCCCTCCCTCCCAGGCATACCCCGACCCCCTAGTGTCTGTGATCATTGGTTATGCTTATATGCATGCATACAAGTCCTTTGATTGATCACTTATCTACCTCACCTAACTTTAATCTTTCTGCTGTAATTTCACAGTCTGATGCTTTATGATTTTTGTCCTCCTGATAATTATCAGTCTGCTCCCTTTCTGTGCTCCTGATTCTGTTATATTCACCAGTTTATTCTGTTGATCAAATTTTTAATTCACTTAATTTTTAGATTCACTTGTTGATAGATATGTATTTGTTGTTCATAATTATTTGGCTTTTACCTTTTTCTTCTTCCTCTTCTAAAAGAGTACCTTTCAGCATTTCATATAATCCTGGTTTGGAGTTGATGAACTCCTTTAGCTTTTTCTTCTCTGTGAAGCTCTTTATCTGCCCTTCAATTCTGAATGATAGCTTTGCTGGATAGATTATTCTTGGTTGTAGGTTCTTGCTGTTCATCACGTTGAATATTTCTTGCCACTCCTGTCTGGCCTGCATCGTTTCTGTTCAGAAATGAGCTGACAGTCGTATGGGTGCTCCCTTGTAGGTAATGAACTGTTTTTCTCTTGCTGCTTTTAATATTCTCTCTTTGTCTTTTGCTCTTGGTATTTTAATTATGATGTGTCTTGGTGTGGTCCTCTTTGGATTCCTTTTATTTGGGGCTCTGTGTGCTTCCTGGACTTGTAAGTCTATTTCTTTTACCAGATGTGGGAAGTTTTCAGTCATTATTTCTTTAAATAGGTTTTCAGTATCTTGCTCTCTCTTCTTCTGGCACCCCCACAATTCTGATGTTGGTACGCTTGAAGCTGTCCCAGAGGCTCCTTACATTATCTTCACATTTTTGGATTCTTTTCTCTTCTTGCTTTTCCAGTTGAATGTTTTCTGCTTCTTTATATTTCAAATTTTTTACTTGATCCTTGCCTTTCTCTAGTCTGCTGTTAGGACTCTGTATAATAGTTTTTATTTCAGTCAGTGTATGTTTAATTTCTAGTTGGTCTTTTTTCATCTTTAGTTGGACCTTTTCCATCTCTAGTATGTCCTTTTTCATCTCCTCTTGGGTCTCACTAAATTTATCCAACTTTTCTAGCATATTCTTGAAAAACCTTATAAGCGTGGTTTTGAACTCTATATCCAGTCGTTTTTTTTCCTCCATTTCTTTTGTTTGTACTCCCTTCCCTTGTCTCGGCATTTTCACTATGCCGGGGAAACTTCTATGTTGAATTCAGCCTTATGATACCAGACGCAAAGCCGCAGAAGCCTCTGTTGAGCTTGGGAGGGGTGGAGTCTCAGGACTCAGGGACCGCCTTGCCTTCCAGTCGGCCCCACCCTCCACGGCCTCTGAGCCTCATGTGACTGGGTAATCCCTGGAGTGGTCCTTGTGCCTGAGCGCCTGCAGTGCCTCTAACCACTGCCTTTCCGGCTCCCCTGAGAACCAGGACCACAGGAGTCTAGGTCCCCAGGGTTTTGCCCGAAACAGGGGCTTAGTGGAGTCAGAAGTGGCACAGTTGGGAGGGTCTGTCTCCCGCCCACTTGCGAAAGCCAGTGGCACAATCAGCAGTCTGTCCTTTGCGCAGTGCCGTGCGCGCCACCAGGCCTTTGATCTTTTGCGACTCCCCTAAATTTCCGTGCACTTCTCCCTTTTCACAGTCCAAACTCCCCCCGTATGAGTTTCGGCTGGATCTGGGTTTAGTGTCGTAGGATAAGGGGTTCAATGCCTTTGAGAGTCTCTGTTTCCCTCTCGCCAGAGAAAGCCAGCCAGGCACTCTGGCACCCGCTCTCTCCGCGAGCGTGTTTTCGTATCTCAGCTTTTTGCAGCTCCTCTGGGTCTCCGTGAGCCCCTCTCTTTCCTTCTAGCTGTAGAACTTCCACTCAGCCAGCTTTCCTGTGGTTCTGGATGATGTCCGTTCTGTCTTTTAGTTGTAGTTTTGAAATTGTTGTGCAAGGCGGCAGTGTAGGTGTTTACCTATGCCGCCATCTTGGATTCCTCTCCCCTGATTTTTACATTTTAAGAAATAGTTATGTAAGTACTCACATAATACCCTTAGTTTTGCCTCTTGGCTCTCTCACAGACTAAAATATTTACCATCTGACCCTTTAAAAAAAGTTTCCAACCCTCCTCTACTTTACAGGGATAAAAGAATGTAATCTAGTCTTTCAATAATGCCTACTGGAAGGAGAATATACAGCAAACCTGAAAACTTTGGTAATAAAAAAGACTAGAATTTTTTGAGAAAATTCAAAGACAGTCTGAGTATTTTAATGTTTCTAACTCCCCATGTGGACTTGTTTTTCTTTTATGCATAGCTTGTTCTGTATGTTTGTAGGAAAATATCCATGTAGTTTCAAAGCTCTTTCCTGGGCAAGTAGACAGTGGTGCTTTTCTAACTAGGAGACAGATAAAGTATATATCCACTGGATAATTAAGAGTTGGAAATGAAAGACTATACATGGAGCCAAGAGAAATAGATGGATCATCAGGGTTTCCCAAGGGAGTTCACAGTAGTCTCTGCTAGGATGGAGTAATATCTTTGAAAGTTTCAAAACACAGATAAGATTAACACATTTCTATTTTTTGTGAATTACTGCTGAAACAATTAGAAGCGCCTGTCAGGTTTAGGCTGTTCAGGTATAGCCAATACCACCACCTGCTGGCATAACTGAGGAAGGCTATTTAGGTCAACATTGTCTTTTATAGTAACTATGCCTTAAAAATAAATGAACTCTCAGGATGGTGCTAAGTTCCAGTATTTAAAAATCCAGTGTCTGTTCTTCTCTTTGCCAATGACTTACACAGAAATGTGCCTATATGCACGACCCTTTAAAAAATATGAGTGAATATGTATTGGGATCACATATAGCTACAAATAATTTCCAATATACTTGTGAAAGTTATGGGAGATATAAATCATTTTGGTGCTAATAATTTTTTTTTTTTGTAAATACTTCTGGTCCAAACTTTAAAAAAAATTAAAATTAGGGGGTTGCCACTTGTCAATAGGGTAATATAGGTTTCAAGTACACATTTCTAAGATACATGATCTGTGTATTGTATTGTGTTCCCACCACCCAAAGGCAAATAATCTTCTGACACCATATATTTGACCTTCTTTGCCCTTTACTGTTCCCAAGCCTTCTTCCCTCTGAAAACCACCGAACTGTTGTCTGTGTCTACGAGTTTCAGTTTTATATCCCTCATATGAGTGAAATCATATGGTTTTTTGACTTTTCCTGTCTGATTTATTTTGCTTAGCATAATATTCTCAAGGTCCATCCATGTTGTTGCAAATGGCAGCATTTCATCTTTTCTTGTGGCTGAGTAGTATTCTGTTGTGTATATGTAGCATATATTACTCCAGTCCTTCATCAAAGGGCACTTTGGTTGTCCCCATGTCTTGGCCACCATGAATAATGGTGCAATGAATGTAGAGGTGCATGTACCATATCTTTGTGAATAAATGTTATGAGTTTTTCAAGTAGATACCCAGGAGAGGGATTTCTGGGTCATGTGGTTATCCTATTCTTTATTTTATGAGGAGCCTCCATATTGTTTTCCATAGTGCCTGTACCATTTTATATTTCCACCAGCAGTAAATCAGGGTTCCTTTTTCTCCACAACCTCTTTAGCACTTGTTATTTCTAGTCTTGTGGATAATGGTCACTCTAACAAGGGTGAGATGGTATCTCATTATAGTTCTGATTTGCATTTTAATAATTGCTAGTGAAGTTGAACATCTTTTTAAATATATGTTGGCTATTTTTATGTTTTCTTGGGAGAGAAGTCTGTTCAGGTCCTCTGTCCATTTTTATAAAATACGTTGCTGTTTTTTATATTTGAAAGAAAGTGAAGAAGAGGAACAGAGAGGTAGAAATAGCAATGAGAAAGAAACATCGATCAGCTGCAAGCCCCCTCCTGAGGACTGAGTCCACAACCTGGGTATGTGCCCTGACAGAGAATCCAATTGTGACCTCTGGTTTCTAACTCCCCATGTAGACTTCCATGGGGAACTACACCTCTGCCACCTTTTTAAGAAAAATCTTTATTGTTGAAAGTATTATGTATGTTTCCTTTCCACGCCTTAACCTCTCCCAGCCTGCTCCTGACCGCCCTCCCCGACCCCGCCCCAGGCCTCATCCTATTGTCTGTATTCCTGAGTTATGCACATATGCATTCAAGTTCATTGGTTGATTTCTTTCCACCTGCCCACACTCCCCTGCCTTCCCACTGAGGTTTGATAGTCTGTTCGGTGCTTTGATGTCTTTGGATCTATTTTTGTTCATCTATTTATATTGCTCAATAGAGTCTACATATGACTGAGATCATGTGATATTTGTCTTTCTCTGACTGGCTTATTTCACATAGCAAAATGCTCTCCAGGTCCATCCATGCTATAGCAAATAGTAGGAATTTTTTTTTTTACAGCTGTGTAGTATTTTACAGCTGTGTGTAGATGTACCACAGGTTTTTAATCCACTCATCTTTTAATGGGCACTTAGGTTGTTTCCAAATCGTAGCTATTGTAAATTGTGCTGCTATGAACATAGGGGTGCACATATTATTTCTGATTGGTGTTTCTGATTTTTTGGGATATATTCCTAGAAGTGGGATTACTGGGTTAAATGAAAGTCCTATTTTTAATTTTTTAGGGAAACTCAATAATATTTTTCACAAAGGCTTCACCAGTCCGCATTCCCACCAGCAGTGTATGAGGGTTCCATTTTCTCCATGTCCTCACCATCACTTGTTTGTTGATTTGTAGGATAGCCATTCTGACAGGTGTGCAATCTCTCAGATGATTAGTGATTTTGAGCATTTTTTTCATATGCCTCTTGGCCTTCGGTATGCCCACTTTGGAGCAGTACCTATTTAGATCCTTTGCCCATTTTTGAATTGGATTGTTTGTGCTTCTTTTGTTAATTTGTATGAATTCCCTATAAAATTGGAGATTAACCCCTTATTGGATGTATCATTGGCAAATATGTTCTTCCATGCAGTGGGCTGTCTTGTTATTTTGTTGATGGTTTCTTTTGCTATACAGAAGTTTTTTATTTTGATGTAGTTCCATTTGTTTATTTTCTCCTTAGTTTCCATTGCCCTGAGAGCTGTCTCTGTAAACATATTGCTACTAGAGATATCTGAAATTTTGCTGCCTATGGTTTCTTATAAGATTTTTATGATTTCATGTCTTACAATAAAGTCTTTTATTTTTGAGTAAGGTATAAGTTGGTGGTCTAGTTTCATTTTTTTTGCATGTATCTGTCCAATTTTCCCAAAACCACTTATTGAAGAGACTATCTTGACTCTATTGTATGCTCTTGACTCCTTTGCCAAATATTAATTGAGCATAATGGTTTGGGTTGATTAATGGATTCTCTGTTCTTTTCCATTGATCTATACACTTGTTCTTATGCCAGTACCATCCTATTTTGAGTACAGTGGCTTTGAAGTATAACTTGATATTTGTATTGTGATCCCTCCAACTTTGAGCTCCTTTCTCAAGACTGTTGTGATTATTTGGGGTCTTTTAAAATTCTATATACTTTTTTGAGTAGTTTGTTCTAGGTCTGTGAAATATGCTCTTAGTATTTTATTTTTATTTTAAAAAATATATATTTTATTGATTTTTTTTACAGAGAGGAAGGGAGAGGGATAGAATGTTAGAAAAATCAATGAGAGAAAAACATCTATCAGCCGCCTCCTGCACACCCTCTTCTGGGAATGTGCCCACAACCAAGGTACATGCTCTTGACTGGAATTGAACCTGGACCCTTCAGTCCACAGGCCTATGCTCTATTCACTGAGCCAAACCAGTTACAGCTGCCCTTAGTATTTTAATGCAGATTGGATTGAATCTGTAGATTGCTTTGGGTAGAACAGACATCTTTTTAAATCTTTTTTTATTAATTTTTATACATATCTCCCCATTGCCCCCCCTCTATCCCCGGCATACCCTAACCCCCCAGTGTCAATGTTCATTGGTTACGCTTATATGCATGCATACAAGTCCTTTGATTGATCTCTTATCTACCTCACCTAACTTTAATCTTCCTGCTGTAATTTCACAGTCGCATGCTTTACTACCTCTGTATCAATCCTTTTGTTCATCAGTTTATAATGTTCTTTATTACCCACAAATAAGTGAGATCATGTGATGCTTCTCCTTCATTGACTGGCTTATTTCAGTAAGGATAAGGTTCTCCAGTTCCAACCAGGTTGCTGCAAATGGTACGAATTCCTTCTTTTTAATGGCAGCATAGAATTCCATTGTGTAGATGTACCACGGTTTTCTGATCCACTCATCTGCTGATGGGCACCTAGGCTGTTTCCAAATTGTAGCTATTGTAAATTGGGCTGCTATGAACACAGGGGTACATAAATCCTTTCTGACTGGTGTTTGTGATTTCTTAGGATAAATTCCTAAGAGTGTGATTACAGGGTCAAATGGGAAATCCATTTTTAGTTTTTTAAGAAAACTCCATACTGTTCTCCACAGTGGCTGCACCAGTCTGCATTCCCACCAACAGTGAACAAGGGTTCCTTTTTCTCCACATCCTCGCCAACACTTGTCGTTTGTTGATTTGTTGATGATTGCCATTCTGACAGGTGTAACATGGTATCGCATTGTCGTTTTGATTTGCATCTCTCGGATGATTAGTGACTTTGAACATGTTTTCATGTGTCTCTTGGCCTTCCTTCTGTCATCTTTAGAAAAGGTTCGATTTAGGTCCGTTGCCCATTTTTTTTTATTGGATCGTTTATGTTGATTTTATTAAGTTGTATAAGTTGGCTGTAGATGTTGGAGATTAAACCTTTATCAGTGATATCATTTGCAAATATGTTCTCCCATACAGTGATATTTCTTGTTTTGTTGATGGTTTCTTTTGCTGTGCAAAAGCTTTTTATTTTGATGTAGTCCCATTTGTTTATTTTTTCTTTAGCTTCTATTGCCTTTGGAGCAGTATCAGTGAAGAAGTTCTTTCGGCATATATCTGAGATTGTGCTGCCTGTGGACTCTTCTAGTATTTTTATGGTTTCCCTTCTAATGTTTAAGTCCTGTATACATTTTGAGTTTATTTTTGTATTTGGTGTAAGTTGGTGGTCCAGTTTCATTTTTTTGCATGTATCTGTCCAATTTTCCCAACACCATTTGTTGAAGAGGCTATCTTCGCTCCATTGAATGTTCATGCCTCCTTTGTCAAATATTATTTGAGCATAGTGGTTTGGGTGGATATCTGGGTTCTCTATTCTATTCCATTGGTCTATATGTCTGTTCTTGTGCCAGTACCAGGCTGTTTTGAGAACAGTTGCTTTGTAGTATAGCTTGAAATCTGGTATTGAGATCCCACCTACTTTATTCTTCCTTCTCAGAATTGCTGTAGCTATTCGTGGTCTTTTTTGTTCCAGATGAATCTATGAAGAATTCTTTCTAGGTCTATGAAATATGTCATTGATATTTTAATGGGTAGTGCATTGAATCTATACATTGCTTTGGGTAGTGTGGACATTTTAATGATGTTGATTCTCCCTATCCATGAGCATGGTATGCTCTTCCATCCTTTAACATCTTCCTCTATCTCTTTTTTCAGTGTCCTGTAGTTTTCTACATATAGGTCTTTTACTTCTTTAGTTAGGTTTATTCCTAGGTATCTTAATTTTTTTGGTGTGATGGTAAATGGGATTGCTTTTTGAGTCTTTCTATAATTTCACTATTTTTATTTTATTTTATTTTTATTTATTTATTATAGCACAACTTACATATTTCAGATGGACAAAAAATTAGTATCATAAATCATAATTTCTTAGGAATTTATCCTAAGAAATCACAAACACCAGTCAGAAAGGATTTATGCCTTTGAACAGGAGCTTCCTTTCCAGGACTTTGTGGTCTACAAGACATATCTAGAAAATCTACTACAGTGGTCAATGAAGACTGCTCAAATCGAATGGGAGCAGGCTGGGACTGTGGTTTTCTCTGATTAGTTGCTGTAACACTGTCCTTCAGGTGGCTGAGGGAGTTTCATATTTTCTTTAGAACTCATTAGGTGATGAAGCTCGTGCAGGACAACTTTGATACTATATGAATTCTGCCATTCCGCTAGCACCGATATGGCTCTTGGGTCCACCACTCCATTAGAACTATTAACTCCATTCATATTAATTTTTGTTACAAATCTTACAAAGGGGGGTGCTTCAGGTTATTTAGATCCACATTCTATTTTAAGGTTGTATATTCTGTTTTCATAAAATGTATTTGGAGGCCCAATTATCATCCCTCTCCATCTTGTAAGTGTCATATCTTCATCATCTTCTAGACCCCAGCTAACTGTGCCATCTCCGGCTCCTTTCTGGCCTTCTTGGAGTTCTTCCAGCAGTAGGAAATTACGAGGGACTTTTACTCCCGAGCTCCTGGTGGCTGTCATCTTGTGTCACTGTCGCTTAAAGGCCGGCCTTAACTAGAAGTTTGACCTTTCTGTGGGTTGGATGTTTTTCTGGGCTCGAGTCAAGGTTTTGGCAGGGCTGTAATGTTTTCTGGAAGTTCTGAAGGTGAGACTATGACGGTTTGAGTTATTCTTATTTTCTGTTGCTCTATAACTTCACTATTAGTGTATAGAAATGCCACATACTTCTTAGCATTAATTTTGTATCCTGCTACATTGCCAAATTCATTAATTAAGTCAATTAGTTTTGGAATGGAGTCCTTTGGGTTTTTTATGTACAATATCATGTCATCTGCAAATAAGGACAGCTTTACTTCTTCTTTTCCAAGTTGGATGCCTTTTATTTCTTCTTCTTGTCTAATTGCAATGGCTAATACTTCCAGTACTATGTCGAACAGGAGAGGTGAGAGTGGGCATCCCTGTCTTGTTCTTGTTCTTAGGGGAAATGGTTTTAGTTTTTGTCCATTGAGTATGATGTTAGCTGTGGGTTTATCATATATGGCTTTTATGATGTTGAGGTATGCTCCTTCTATTCCCACTTTGTTGAGAGTTTTTATCAAGAAAGGGTGTTGGATTTTGTCAAATTCTTTTTCTGCATCAATTGATATGACTATGTGACTTTTATCTCTCAATTTGTTTATGTGATGTATCACGTTTATTGATTTGCGGATATTGTACCATCCCTGCATTCCTGGGATAAATCCTACTTGGTCATGGTGTATGATCTTTCTGATGTACTGCTGGATCCGATTTGCTAGACTTTTGTTGAGGATTTTGGCATCTATGTTCATGAGAGATATTGGCCTATAATTTTCTTTCATTGTGTTGTCTTTATCTGGTTTTGGTATTAGGATGATGCTGGCTTCATAGAAGGTGTTTGGAAGTGTTCCTTCTTCTTGAATGTTTTTGAATAGTCTGAGGAGGATAGGTTTTTATTCTCCCTTGAATGTTTGGTAAAACTCTCCTGTGTAGCCATCTGGTCCTGGGCTTTTATTTGCTGGAAGCTTTTTGATGCCTGCTTCAATTTCTTCCATAGTTATTGGACTATTGAGATGTTTGGCTTCCTCCTCATTGAGTTTTGGAAGGTTATATTTTTTTCTAGGAAAATGTCCATTTCTTGCAGGTTGTCCAGTTTGTTGGAATAGAGTTGTTCATAGAATTTTTTAAGAATCCTTTGTATTTTCACAGGGTCTATTGTTATTTCTCCTCTTTCATTTCTGATTTTGTTTATTTGGGTCTTCTCTCTTTGCTTCTTGGTGAGCCTGGCTAGAGGTCCATCAATCTTGTTTATCCTTTCAAAGAACCAGCTCTTGGTTTTGTTGATCTTTTGAATTGTTTCTTTGGTCTCCAAGTTGTTTATCTCTGCTCTGATCTTCACTATTTACTTCCTTCTGAGTACACTGGGCTTATCTTGTTGCTCTCATTCTACACTTTGGGTTGTAGGTGTAGGTAATTTATTACCATTGTTTCCTGTTTTTTGCAGTAGGCTTGTAGGGCTAAGAACTTCCCTCTCAAGACTGCTTTCACTGTTTCCCATAAATTTTGTATTGTTGTGTTGTCATTGTCATTTATTGCCATGATGTTTTTTATTTCTTCCTTGATCTCTCTGGTTACCCAGTCATTGTTTAATAGCATGCTATTTAGTCTCCATGTGTTTGATTTCTTTCTATTGTTTTTATTATAGTTGATTTCCAGTTTTTTGCCACTGTTGTCTGAGAAAATGCTTGATATGACTTCTATCTTCTTGAATTTGAAGAGACTTTTCTTATGACCCAACATATGATCTATCTTTGAAAATGATCCATTTGCACTGCAGAAGAATGTATATTCTGTGGCTTTGGGGTGAAATGTTCTGACGATGTCAATTAATTCCAACTGGTCTAGTAAGTCATTTAGGATTGATGTTTCTTTGCTGATTTTTTGTTTAGAGGATTTGTCCAATGGTGACAGTGGGGTATTAAAGTCTCCTACTATGATTGTATTGCTGTCAATGTCTCCCTTAATATCCTCCAAGATTTTTTTTTATGTATTTAGGTGCTCCTAGATTGGATGCATATATGTTTACCAGAGTTATTTCTTCTTGTTGGATTGTTCCCTTTAGTATTATGAAGTGGCCTTCTTTATCTCTTGTTATGTCCTTCACTTTGAGATCTAATTTGTCAGATATAAGTATTGCAACCCCAGCTTTTTTTTCATTTCCATTTGCCTGAAATACCATCTTCCATCCCTTCACTCTCATTCTACTCTTTGGGTTGTAGGTTTAGGTAATTTATTACCATTGTTTCTGTGTGCATCTCTTTTCCTTTGGTGGGTTTCCTACAGACAGCAGATATATGGATCATGTTTTCTTATCCAATCGGTTACCCTATGTCTTTTGATTGGAGCATTTAATCCGTTTACATTTAAAGTTATTATTGATAAGTACTTATCTGTTGCCATTTTTAGTCCTTACCCCCGAGTTCCTTCTTCGCTTCCTCTTTCTTTTTATTACAGCAGACCCTTTAACATTTCTTGCATTGCTGGTTATGTGGAAATATATTCCCTTAGTCCTTTTTTGTCTGTGAAGCTTCTGATTTCACCTTCAATTTTGATTGAAAGCCTTGCAGGGTACAGTATTCTTGGATTCAGACCCTTCCTTTGCCTGAGTTGGTATACTTCATTCCATTCTCTTCTGGCTTGATGAATTTCTGTTGAAAAATTAGTAGCTAGTCTTATGGGGTTTCCTTTGTAGGTAACTTTCTGTTTCTCTCTGGCCACATTTAAGATTCTTGTTTTGTCGTTGCTGTTTGACAATTTAATTATAATGTTCCTCATTGTCTGTTTTGTGGGATTCATTTTGCTTGGGACTCTGTGAGCTTCTTGGATTTGTGTGGGTTTTTCCTTTCCTATATTGGGGAAATTTTCTGTAATTATTTCTTTAATCAGGTTCTCTAATCCTTGTTCAGTTTCCACTCTTTCTGGAACCCCAATTATGCAGATGTTGTTTTTTTTCATGTTATCCCAAAGTTCCCTTAGGCTCTCCTCTTGCTTTTTAATTTTTTTTTCTAGAAGCTGCTGTACTTGGGTATTTTTTCCTACCATGTCTTCTAGCTCACTGATGCGGTCCTCTGCTTCTTCTAGTCTACTTTTGATGCTTTCTATTGAGTTCTTTAAAGCAGCGATGTCATTTTTTATTTCTTTGTGCATTTCTTCATGCTTCTTCATGTCCTCTTGGCTCTTACTGAGATTGTCGATTTTGTTTTCCATTCTTTTCATCCACCTTATGTTCATTTCTCTGAACTCTTTCTCTGGCAGGCTTATTTCTGCTTCTATTTCATTTACTTCCTTTTCTGGTGATACCTGCCTATCTGTCGTATGCAGGCTGTTTCTTCTTCTGCCCGTGGTTTTTCTTCCCCGAGTGTTTGGTTATGTGTTTCACTCTCTTACATTGATTCAAAGACACAAAGTACAACATGACCCGGTACAGCACACAAGGCACTGAACAGAAATATATTCACGATGTTAATAATCACCAATAAGGTGACCACCAATGAAAGACAAATTAGGGGTAAGTAGAGAAAGAAGAAGAGAAAAATGAGGGAAAAAGAAAGGAAGGAAGTGCCCAAATCAGATTGGGAGAGGGAGAAAAAAAAATAACTAAAGAACAAAAAAAATAATAAAATAAAGGAGAAGAATAAAAAGAAAAGAGAAAGAGAATCTAAGTCAGAGAGAAAAGAAAGTGGATAAGAGAGAAAAAGGGAACAAAATATAGATGTCAGGAGAAAACTCCAATAGAACAGTCACTAATCCCAATAAAGGCCAGCAACCAGTACCTAGAGATTAGTACAAACTGCAAATAACAACTGATATCGAGGGAGGCGATGGAAAAGAGAGGTAAAATATAAAGCAAGCAAAAAGCAAAATAAAACAAGTAGAATAAGCTAAAACAATCTCACAAAAAAGTTTAAAAAAATTGATATAATCACTGTTCAGGCAAATAGGAAAAAAAGGACAGAGAAAAAACAACTTTTTGGCTAGTAAAGAGAAGAAGGGAGAGGTTTGTATGGACTTGTAGTAGGGGATTTGAAATTAGATATCTAAGTGGGGTGAAATTTTAACCAGGTAAAGAGAAAGAATAGGGAGAATCTAAAGTTGGAAAAGGGAAAGAGAAACAAGACAACAAAATGGGAAAGTTAGGAGGAAAGTGTTGGCATAAAGGTAGAGTTGAGTTGGAGTAAAATTATGCTAAAGGAAAGATGAAAATAGAATTAGAACTCTAATCCCGAAATAAAATAAAGAGAAAACAAATGACACTTGTTTTTTTCCAAAAAGGTAAAGTATTAGTAGTAGTTAATAATACTAGTTTAAAACAAAAATGTAATAATTAAAAAGGTAAAATCCATTGAGGCGGAAAGAAAAAAAGTCTTTTTATTAAAATATGTAAAAATGAAAAATAAAAAAAGTAAAAAAAATGAATAAATAAAAAAGGAAAAAGAAAAAAAAAATAGAATGGTCCTTCACTTCCACTATTATTCTGTTTGGCACTCCTGTTTCCCAGTAGGGAAGGTATTGCAGTTCCCTGTGTTCCCTTCTTGGTGTTTTTTTTTTTAATTTTAATTAAATATTTATTATTAAGATTATTACATTTGTTTTTTTTCCCCTCCATAGCAACCCTCCACCCAGCTCCCACCCTTCCCTCCCTCCTGTTGACCTTATCCATAGGTGTATGATTTTTGTCCAGTCTCTCCCTGTATACCCCTCACCCCTTTCCCCCTGAGAATTATCAGTCCACTCCTTTTCTATGCTCCTGATTCTAGTATATTCACCAGTTTATTCTGTTGATCAAATTTTTAATTCACTTAATTTTTAGATTCACTTGTTGATAGATACGTATTTGTTGTTCATAATTTTTTGACTTTAATCTTTTTCTTCTTCCTCTTCTTAAAGAGTACCTTTCAGCATTTCATATAATACTGGTTTGGAGTTGATGTACTCCTTTAGCTTTTTCTTCTCTGTGAAGCTCTTTATCTGCCCTTCAATTCTGAATGATAGCTTTGCTGGATAGATTATTCTTGGTTGTAGGTTCTTGTTGTTCATCACGTTGAATATTTCTTGCCACTCCCGTCTGGCCTGCATCATTTCTGTTGAGAAATCAGCTGACAGTCGTATGGGTGCTCCCTTGTAGGTAATGAACTGTTTTTCTCTTGCTGCTTTTAATATTCTCTCTTTGTCTTTTGCTCTTGGTATTTTAATTATGATGTGTCTTGGTGTGGTCCTCTTTGGATTCCTTTTATATGGGGTTCTGTGTGCTTCCTGGACTTGTAAGTCTATTTCTTTCACCAGATGTGGGAAGTTTTCAGTCATTATTTCTTTAAATAGGTTTTCAGTATCTTGCTCTCTCTCTTCTGGCACTCGCACAATTCTGATGTTGGTACGTTTGAAGCTGTCCCAGAGTCTCCTTACATTATCTTCACATTTTTGGATTCTTTTCTCTTCTTGCTTTTCCAGTTGAGTGTTTTCTGCTTCTTTATATTTCAAATTTTTGACTTGATTCTTGCCTTTCTCTAGTATGCTGTTAGGACTCTGTATAATATTTTTTATTTCAGTCAGTGAATGTTTCATTTCTAGCTGGTCCTTTTTCATCTCCTCTTGGGACTTGATAAATTTATCCATCTTTTCTAGCATATTCTTGAAAAACCTTATAAGCGTGGTTTTGAACTCTATATCCAGTCGTTTTTTTCCCTCCATTTCTTTTGTTTGTTGTCCCTTCCCTTGTCTCGGCATTTTCACTGTGTCGGGGAAACTTCTGTATTGGATTCAGCCTCATAATGCCAGACGTGCAAAGCCGCAGAAGCCTCTGTTGAGCTTGGGATGGGTGGAGTCTCAGGGCTTAAGGGACCGCCTTGCCTTCCAGTCGGCCCCGCCCTCCACGGCCCCTGAGTGTCACGTGAGTGGGTAATGGCCGGAGCGGTCCTTGTGTGCGCGCGAGCCCGCAGTGCCTCTAACCACTGCCTTTCCAGCTGCCCTGCTCTCTAGGACCACAGGAGTCTAGGTCCACAGGGTTTCGCCCAAAACAGGGGCCCAGTGGACTCAGAAGTGGCACAGTTGGGAGGGTCTGTCTTGCTCCCACTCGCGAAAGCTAGCGGCACAATCAGCAGTCTGTCCTCCGCGCAGCGCTATGCACGCCGCCACCTGGCCTTTGATCTTTTGCGGCTCACCTAAATTTCCGTGCACTTCTCCCTTTTCAAAGTCCAAACTCCCCCCGTATGAGTTTCGGCTGGATCTGGGGTTTAGTGTCGTAAGAGAAGGGGTTCAATGCCGTTGGGAGTCTCCGTTTCCCTCCCACCAGAGAAAGCCAGCCAGGTACTCTGGCACCCGCTCTCTCAGCGCCCGCGTCTCTGTACCTCAGCTTTTTGCAGCTCCTCTGGGTCTCTGTGAGCCCCTCTCTCTCCTTCTAGTTGTAGAACTTCCACTCAGCCAGCTTTCCTGTGGTTCTGGATGATGTCTGTTCTGTCTTTTAGTTGTAGTTTTGAAATTGTTGTGCGAGGCAGCAGTGTAGGTATTCACCTATGCCGTCATCTTGGATTCTCCTTCTTGGTGTTTTAATCTCTTTATTCTTTTGTGGTTATGCGAGAGTCAATTTGTGCATCATCCACCTGGGTGGCAGTGTTTCAGAATTGATCTCTGAGGCAAAGCACAGGACCTCTCTAGGCTGTGCTCAGCGCCTGCTACTCTATGGTTCTCAAAACCGGTTTGTGGGGATTTTGCAGCCGGGACACTGTAATAATTTCCAAGCTATGCCTCTGTCTCAGATAAAAACGAGTTGTTTTCCAGCGCTCCCCTCTGTCAACAGCTCGGAGAGTTTGCCTCCACAATTAGGGATCATGCCCTGCCCACCTCCGCAGACCTCTCCAGAGGCAACTTTCCCGCAGCCCGGTTCCCACAGTGTGCGCGTCTCTGTTCTGAGGGGCAGGAGACCTCACCTTATCCCAGGTGAAATCTGACCTTTCCATGTGCCCTGTGGATTCTGAATCTGCCGCGTGTCTGCGCCAATTGGAGAGTGGTGTTCTGGGTCCCCCGCTGTTCCGTGAGTAATTCAGCCTCAGTGTTCAGACGGTGGCAGACATCCACCTCCCTTGGCAAGATGGCATGTTCTCCGTGTTCGTGCCAGTGGCTCCGGCCGACAAAAACCCCGCAGCAGTGGGGCTGCCTGGCCAGGAGAGCCCCTTCCAGCAGTTCTCCGCCTTCTCCTGGAGGATGACTGACTCTTAACTTTCCAACAAACACTCCCCGTGCGACTCTCAGCTGCTCTCTCTCCCTCTGCCCAGCGACAAAGCTCAAGATGCATCCGTCTATTCCACCGCCATATTTTTCTCCCCTAGAACAGACATTTTAATGATGTTGATTCTACCAATCCATCAACACAGGTTATTCTTCCACTTATATAATTTTTCTTAGACTTTTTGTTCAATGTCCCGTAGTTTTCTGAGTACAGATATTTTATCTCCTTGGTTAAGTTTATTCCTAACTATCTTAATTTTTTTTGTTGCAATGGTAAATGGGATTGTTTTTTTTCAGTTTCTCTTTCTGAGAGTTTATTATTGGTGTATAAAAATGCCATAGATTTCTGCGTGGTAATTTTGTACCCTGCTATGTTGCCAAATTCATTTATTAAATCTAGTAGTATTTTGATGGAATCTTCACAGTTTTCTATGTACAATATTATGTCATCTGTGAATGATGAGAGTTTTACTTCCTCCTTTCTAATTTGAATTCCTTTTATTTCTTCTTCTTGTCTGTTCACTATGGTTAGCAATTCTAGTAATATCTCAAACAGGAGTGATGAAAGTGGGATTCCTGTCTTGTTCCTGTTCTTAGGGGAAATGGTTTTAGTTTTTGCTCTTTGATTATAATGTTGGTTGTAGGTTTGTTATGTAAGGCTTTCATTATGTTGAAGTATGACCCCTCTATTCCATTTTGCTGAGTATTTTTATTAAAAAAGGGTGATAGATTTTGTTAAAGGCTTTTTCTGTACCAATTGATATGATCATGTGATTTTTGTCTTACAATCTCTTTATGTGATCTCACATTTATTCATTTGTGGATACTGTATTAGCCTTGCATTCCTGGAGTAAATCCCACTTGTTTGTGGTGTATGATCTTTTTAATATATTGCTGGATCTTACTTGCTAATATTTTGTTGAGGATTTTAGAATCTGTGTTCTTCAGGGATATTGGCCTATAATTCTCTTTCTTTGTGGTGTTTTTGTCTGGCTTTGGGATTAGGGTAATACTGACCTTATAGAAAGAGCTTGGAAATGTTCCTTCCTCATGAATTTTTTGGAATAGTTTGAGGGGGATGATTTTTAGATCTTCATTGAATGATTGCTTAAACTTCTCTGCGAAGCATTCCAGACCAGGACTTTTTTTTTGTTGGAAGTTTTTGTATTCTTGCTCAATTTCATCAGTTGTTATCAGACTATTCAGGTTTTCTGATTATTTCTGATTGAGTTTTGGAAGATTATATATTTTTAGGAGTATGTCCATGTCATCAAGGTTGTCCAGTTTGTTGGCATATAGTTTTTATGGTATTTCTTTTATGATCCCTTGTATTTTTGTGGGGTAGGTTATTTCTTTACTTCTTTTGTTTCTGATTTTGTTAATTTGGGTCCTCTATCTTTGCTTCTTGGTGAACCTGGCTAGAGGTTTATCAATCTTGTTTATCCTTCAAAGAACCAGCTGGCATTTGTTTCCACTCTGATCTTTATTATTGTCTTTCTTCTACCTACTCTGGATTTTTCTTCTTGCTCTTTCTTATTCTTTAAGTTGTTGGGTTAGATAACTTATTACCAGTTTTTCTTTTTCTTTTCTTTTCTTTTTTTTTTTTTTGAGGTAGACCTGTATTGCTATTTACTTCCCTCTCAGGACTGCTTGCACTGTGTCCCAGAGATTTTGGATTGCTTTTTTATTTTCATTTGTTTCCAGGATGTTTTTTTTCTTTCTTTTTTGGTCTCTTTGGTAACCCATTGAGGGAAGCTGCTCATTGTCTTCACTAGCAGAGAGATGTGGACAGGGATCCTGGAAGGCTGGCGACCCTTAAGCTCTGGCAAAGGTCAGGGCTGTACACCCACTGTTTAGTCCAGACAATGGTAGTTGAAGCAACTTCCATACCAGACAGTCATGTAAATCCTTACTGATAAGACAATCAGCCTGTTCCTGGAAATTGCCTGCCTAAGGGCTATAGGTATATCCCAAATTGAATAAAAGGATGTCCAGTGAGCCCAGGTGGAGTTTTTCCTCTTGAGCTGGGCTCCTGCCTGGTTCACCAATATTTCCAAATTATTGTTTCTTGTTTCATCTCTTTCATTTGTGTGCAGCCCCTCTTCCAGAGTCCGAACCTTGAACTACGCGGGACGTGGGGCATTCACAACCCACACATTGTTTAATAGCATCCTACTCAGCCTCCATGTGTTTGATTATTTTTGAGCATTTTTATCGTAGCTGATTTCTAATTTCATGCCATTGTGGGTTGAGAACATGCTTGATATGATTTCAGTCTTTTTAAATTTGTAGATATGTAGTTTGTGTCCTGTCATGTGGTCTATCTTTAAAAATGTCCCATGGCCGAGACCGGTTTGGCTCAGTGGATAGAGCATTGGCTTGTGGACTGAAGGGTCCTGGGTTTGATTCCGGTTGGGGGCATGTAACTTGCTTGCGGACACATCTCCACAGTGGGGCGTGCAGGAGGCGGCTGATTGATGTCTCTCTCTCATCAATGTTTCTGACTTTCTATCTCTCTCCCTTCTTTTCTGTAAAAAAAATCAATAAAATATATTAAAAATATAAAATAAAAAAATAAAAAAATAAAAATGTCCCATGTGTTCTTGAGAAGAATGTATGTATATTCCTTAGCTTAGAGGTGGAATGTTCTGAAAATGTCACTTAGTTCCATCTGATCTAGTGTGTCTTTTAGGATTATTGTTTCTTTGTTCATTTTTTGTCTAGATTTTTCCAGTGATGTCAGAGGGGTATTAAAGTCTCCTACTATGATTGTATTCCTGTCAGTCTCTCCCTTGATATCTTCCAGAAGTTTCTTTTATGTATTTTGGTGCTCCTATATTGGGTGCGTATATGTTTACCAGAGTTATATCCTCTTGTTGTATCCATCCCAATAGTATTATGAATTAGCCTTCCTTATCTCTTTTTATGGCCTTTACTTGGAGGCCTATTTTTTCCTATACAAGTATTGCTACCCTAGCTTTTTTTTTTTTCCATTTACATTTGCCTAAAATTTTTTTCCATCCCTTCACTTTCAGTCTTTTTTATGAGGTGAGTCTCATATATATATGTCATATTTTCTTATCCATTTAGCTACCCTGATGTCTTTTGATTGGAGCATTTAATCTATTTACATTTAAGGTTATTATTGATAATTATTTGTTTGTTGCCATTTTTATTCTTTGCGCCTGTGTTGCTTCCTCCCTTTCTATTTCTTCTTTTTACAGCAGTCACTTTAGCATTTATTGCGTTGATGATTTGGTGGTATAAACTTCTTTAGTCTTTTCTTTTTTTTTTGTCTGTGAAGCTCCTGATTTCACTTTCAATGTTGAATGATGGCATTGCTGGATAGAATATTCTTGGATTCAATCCCTTGCTTTTCATCTCTTTGTATAACTCATGTCATTTCTTTCTGGTCTGATGTGTTTCTGTTAAATCAGTTGATAGCCTAATGGGACATTGCTAGTAAGTGACTTTCTGTCTCTCTCTTACAGCCTTAAGATTCTTTCCTTGTCTTTTATGTTTGTCAATTTAATTATGATGTGTCTTTTTTAAAATTAAATCTTTATTATTCAGATTATTACATTTGTTTCTCTTTTTTCCCCTCCATAGCACCCCTCCACCCAGCTCTCCCTCGGCCTTAGCTCCCTCCCATTGATCTCATCCATAGGTGTATGATTTCTGTCCAGTCTCTCCCTGTACACCCCTCACCCCTTCCCCCCTGTTAATTATCAGTCCACTCCCTTTCTGTGCTCCTGATTCTATTATATTCACCAGTTTATTCTGTTGATCAAATTTTTAATTCACTTAACTTTTAGATTCACTTTTTGATAGATATGTATTTGTTGTTCATAATTTTTTGGCTTTTACCTTTTTCTTCTTCCTCTCCTAAAAGAGTACCTTTCAGCATTTCATAGAATACTGGTTTGGAGTTGATGAACTCCTTTAGCTTTTTCTTCTCTGTGAAGCTCTTTATCTGCCCTTCAATTCTGAATGTTAGCTTTGCTGGATAGATTATTCTTGGTTGTAGGTTCTTGCTATTCATCACGTTGAATATTTCTTGCCACTCCCGTCTGGCCTGCATCATTTCTGTTGAGAAATCAGCTGACAGTCATATGGGTGCTCCCTTGTAAGTAATAAACTGTTTTTCTCTTGCTGCTTTTAATATTCTCTCTTTCTCTTTTGCTCTTGGCATTTTAATTATGATGTGTCTTGGTGTAGTCCTCTTTGGATTCCTTTTCTTTGGGGTTCTGTGTGCTTCCTGGACTTGTAAGTCTATTTCTTTTACCAGATGTGGGAAGTTTTCAGTCATTATTTCTTTAAACAGGTTTTCAGTATCTTGCTCTCTCTCTTCTTCTGGCACCCCCACAATTCTGATGTTGGTATGCTGAAAACTGTCCCAGAGTCTCCTTACATTATCTTCACATTTTTGGATTCTTTTCTCTTCTTGCTTTTCCAGTTGAATGTTGTCTGCTTCTTTATATTTCAAATTTTTTACTTGATTCTTGCCTTTCTCTAGTCTGCTGTTAGGACTCTGTGTAATATTTTTTATTTCAGTCAGTGTATGTTTAATTTCTATTTGGTCCTTTATCATCTTTAGTAGGACCTTTTCCATCTCTATTTGGCTCTTTTGTATTGCTAGTTGGTCCTTTTTCATCTCCTCTTGGGTCTCGCTAAATTTATCGAATTTTTCTAGCATATTCTTGAAAAACCTTACAAGCGTGGTTTTGAACTCTATATCCAGTCGTTTTTTTTTTTTCTCCATTTCTTTTGTTTGTGATCCCTTCCCTTGTTTTGGCATTTTCACTATGCTGGGGAAACTTCTGTATTGGATTCAGCCTTATGATACCAGATGCAAAACCGAAGAAACCTCTGTTGTGCTTAGGAAGGGTGGAGTCTCAGGGCTTAAGGGACTGCCTTGCCTTCCAGTCGGCCCCACCCTCCACGGCCCCTGAGTCTCACGTGACTGGGTAATGGCTGGAGCTGTCCTTGTGCGTGTGCGCACCCGGAGTGCCTCTAACCGCTGCCTTTCCAGCTCCCCTGAGCACTAGGACCACATGAGTCTAGGTCCCCAGGGTTTAGCCCGAAACAGGGGCTTAGTGGAGTCAGAAGTGGCACAGTTCGGAGGGTCTGTCTCCCGCCCACTCGCGAAAGCCAGCAGCACAATCAGCAGTCTGTCCTGTGCGCAGCACCGTCCGCGTGCGAGACCAGACCTGATCTTCTGCGACTCCCCTAAATTTCCGTGCACCTCTCCCTTTTCACAGTCCAAATTCCCCCCGTATGAGCCTCGTTGGATCTGGGGTTTAGTGTCGTAAAATTAGGGGTTCAATGCCGTTGGGAGTCTCCTTTTCCCTCCCGCCAGAAAAAGCCAGCCAGGTACTCCGGCACCCGCTCTCTCAGCGCGCGCATCTCAGTACCTCGGCTTTTTGCAGCTCCTCTGGGTCTCCGTGAGCCCCTCTCTTTCCTTCTAGCTGTAGAACTTACACTCAGCCAGCTTTCCTATGGTTCTGGATGATGCCCGTTCTGTCTTTTAGTTGTAGTTTTGAAATTGTTGTGCGAGGCAGCAGTGTAGGTGTTTACCTATGCCGCCACCTTGGATTCCCGGTCATGATGTGTCTTTATGTAGGTCTTTTTGTGTTCATCTTGATTGGGACTCTCTGTGTTTCCTGGACCTGTGTGACTTTTTTCTTCTTTAAGTCAGGGAAGTTTTTGTTGTTATTTCTTCAAATAGTTTTTCTATACTTTGCTCAGGTTCCTCTCCTTCTGACCACCCTATTATGAGGATGTTGTTTCATTTAATGTTATCCCGAAGCTCCCTTAAACTCTCCTGCTTTTTAAAATGTTTTCCAGGTGTTGCTTTGCTTGGGTGTTTTTTTTGTTTTGTTTTGTTTTTTTTTAACCTTGTCTTCTAAATTGCTGATTAGGTCCTCAGCTTCTTCTAGTCTACTTTTGAAACCGTCCATTGTGTTCTTTGTTGCTGCAATGCAATTCTTTATTTCCTCTTGATTCTTAGTTATGTTGGTGTATTTCTCATTTAGCTCCTTATAATTCTCATTGAATTACATGCATTTCTCATCCAGATGTTTGAGCATCCTGATAACAATTACTCTGAATTCTTTATATGACAAATTATTTTCCTTCATTTCATTTAGTTCCTTTTTTTGGTTGGTTTCTCCTTTTCTTTCATTTGGGGTTCTTTGTGTTTATTTCTATGTATTAGATCACACTGCTATGCTTAGATTTTTTGGGTTGGTCTTATGTAGTAGATATTTTGTAACATTCAGTGGTACATGCAATCTCTCAGGTCTCCAGGGCTGGGTGTTCTAGGAAGGCCCCCTACTTGAAATATTTGGGTTCTCCTGTTGTAGTTGGGTCTTAAATGCTATAGTTCCATTTATGGATAGAGTCTTCAATTAGGATGGCTAATTACATGGCACCCTACCTACCACATTGTGCCAGCTGTTGAGGATGTGCTAATGGAACAATCTCAAGGAGCCTTCAGTGACTGGATTTGAAGAGGGACCATCACCTCCACTATTTGTGTCACAAGTCATGGCACAAAAAGAGCAGAACAAGAATGTACACAAGACCCTCATAGCCCCAACAAAGTGACTACTGGAGAAAAGAGAATTAGAAAAGAGAAAATAGAGCAAGAATGATAGAAAGAAAAGAAAAAAAAATATGGGAAAAAAATACAACAGAACAAACAAACAAATAAACCAAAAAACACAAAAAACAAAAAAAAATTCCCCGAAAAGGGAGGGGTGCAGAATCTGTAGATGCAAAGCTTAAAGAAAATAAGGTTAAAGAATTAGAGGATTTGGGGAAGGATCATGGTTTAAAATAGAGGAGGGAGAAAAGAAATGAGAAGACAAAATAATATTTTTGAAAAGGAGAATAGAGGAGAGAATAGATAGGCCTAAATTTAGGAAGTGAAACAAGTTAAAAAAAATCAGGAGAATTAGAAAAGAATAAAAAAAGAGAGAGAGGGATGATGGCGGCTGGCAGGACAGAGGTGAGGCAGAGGAAGTGAGGGAGGGGACAAAAGGAGAGTGTATGGGTGTGTGTGGTGGGTGTGTGATTGAGTGAGGGACAGTTGAATCTCACAGGAGCAGTGGAGGCTGGCAGTCCAGGCTCTCTTGGATGGGGAGAGACTGCTATCGTGGCTTTCACTCCCTGGACTGTGGGACTCGGGCGCGGAGCCCATGCCATCTTGAAGGGAAAAACAACCTTTCCTGGAAACTCACCAACACCGCCAGCCACACAGGCATTGGAGCTGCCCTGAGACCCAACAGCCACTCCAGACAGAGTCCCGCAGACCCGAGGACCCTGCAGACTCATGGACCCTGGGACCTCTGGCTCCAAAGCAGTGAGTGCAACCTCCACCTCCCCAGCGACATGGGTGCAGTTGCAGCAGCAGCCACACACGGGTTCGGGCTTGTGATCTCCTGGGTCAACGAGTGGGCGCAGGTCACTGAGTGTATGCACACCGTGTGCTTGCACCACGGTTTCGGCTGTGCCACAGTTTCAGCTGTAGTTACACACTTGTCCCTGCCCACAGGTTCCCCAGTCTGCAGCGTGCCTTTGTGCCAGTTTGCAAAGCACCCTAATCCCTCTTCGTGCCAAGGTGCCCTGTCTGTGGTGCCCTAGGCCCTGTGTTTGCATGTTCTGATCTCCTTGTCTGTGGCGTGCCCTCCTATATGGTTTGTGGACCTCCCTGGTCCTGCGTTTGCAGTGCACCCTCAAGGCCACCACCCAAGGTGGGTTTTTACCAGCACATTCCTGGCGGTCCACCCCCTAAACAGTGCCTGGGAGCCACTGGGAGTCCCCGAGGGTATGATTTTTTAACTCTGGACACCACAGCCACACCTCTCTAGGGTGTAGGCCCCTGAAACATATCACCCTAACAGATGGGTGCTTGGTGCCACTGTGTATCCTCGCTGGGCATGCATGATCTCAATTAAGGGTGCAACACAGCAAACATAGGAACACTCCTCTCCACGGCTGCCAAATTCTAGATACCATAGTTTTGCTGCTCAAGCTCACAGATCTACATCAAGAGAACCCAAATAGCTCAAGTAGGAAACTACAATAAATTAACAAACACAGGAGAACTGAGAGAATACACCAGTAGCACCATCCCCTTCAAAAAAAAATTGGGTAGTAAAGCAATTGGATCTACAATTAAAACATTACAGGAAAACATGGGAAGATGTAAAAGCAATCCCCAAAGGAAAGAAAAAGAGGAATCACCAGGAAGGGAGTTAGATGAAATTAAAGTGAGCAGCTTTTCAGAGAAAGAATTCAGAGTAATGGTTTTAAGGATGTTTAAATGGATGGAAGACAAATACACACAACTCAACAACATCACACAACTCAATGAGAAATATAAGGAACTGAATGAGAATGGTACCAACATGAAATGAAACCAAGAGGAGATGAAGAACTACATAGCTGCAATAAGGAACACAATGGAAGGCCTAAACATTAGACTAGAAGAGGCTGAGGACCGCATCAGTGAATGAGAAGACAAGGTAGGAAAAAACAGACAAACACAGCAACAACTGAAGAAAAGATTAAAAAAACAAGAAGAGAACCTAAGGGAGCATTGTGACAACACAAAATGAAACAATGTATGCTTAATTGGGATAACAGAAGGAGTGGAAGAAAAGCAAGGAATAGAAAACCTATTTGAAGAAATAATGACAGAAAATTTCCCTGCTATTGGCAAGGAAAAAATATGAAAGTCCAAGAAGTACACAAAGTCCCAAACAAGCTGAACCCCCAAAAACCAACACCAAGACACATCATAATTAAATTGGCGATCACTAATGACAAACTAAGAATCTTAAAGGCTGCCAGAGAGAGACAGAAAGTTAACTACAAGTGATCTCCTATTATAATATCAACTGATTTCTCAACAGACACACACCAAGCCAGAAGCGAATGGAATGAAATATATAAAGTGATGCAAAACAAGGGTCTGAAACCAAGAATAATATACCCAGCAAGGCTATATATAATTCAACCTTGAAGGTGGAATCAGGAGCTTTACAGACAAGAAAGGGCTAAGAGAATTTATCACTATCAAGCCAATAATGCAAGAAATGCTAAAGGGATTGCTGTAAAAAGAAGAAAGAGAAAGGCAAAAAAAAAAACACCCCAAATCAAACAAACAAAAAACACAACAAAAAAATCCACACACACAAAAAAACAACCCCCAAAAAACACAAACACTAAGGAAAAATATGACAATAAACATGAACTTGTCAATAATATCATTAAACGTAAATGGGTTAAATGCACCAATCAAAAGACATAGGGTAGCTGAATGGTTAAGAAAACATGACCCATACATTTTCTGTCTACAAGAGACCCACCTCAGAGAAAATAATTCACTGAGAGTGAAGGGATGGAAAAACATTTTTCAGGCAAATAGAAATGAGAAAAAAGCTGGGGTAGCAATCTGATAAAATAGACCTCAAAGTAAAGGCTACAACAAGACATAAGGAAGGCCACTACATAATACTAAGAGGAGCAATTCATCAAGAAGATATAACTCTGGTAAACATATATGCACCTAATACAGGAGCCCATAAATACATAAAAAAAAACCTGGAGGATATTAAGGGAGAGATCGACAATAATACAATCATAGTAGAGGATTTTAATACACCACTGACATCTCTGGACAAATCTTCTAAACAAAAAAAATGAGAAAAGAAACAGCAATTCTAAATAACTCACTAGATCAGATGGACCTAATTGACATCTTCAGAGCATTTCACTTCAAAGCTACAGAATATACATTCATCTTAAGTGCACAAGGGACATTCTCAAAAATAGACCACATATTGAATCACAAGCAATGTCTCCCAAAATTCAAAAAGTTTGAAATTATATCAAGCATTTTCTCAGACTACAATGGCATAAGATTAGAAATAACCTACAATAAAAACATTCCAAACAATTAAAAAACTTGGAAGTTTAATAGCATGTTACTAAACAATGATTGGGTTATAAATGAGATCAAAGAAGAAATTAAAAATATTCTGGAGAGTAATGACAATAAAAACAGAAGAATGCAAATGCTATGAGACACAATGAAAGCAGTGCTGAGAGGGAAAGTTTATAGCTATACAGGCCTAACTCAAAAAAACAGGAAAAAATGGTAATGAATCACCTAACTCAACAACTCAAAGAATTAGAAAGAGAGCAATAAGAAAAGCCCACTGTGAGCAGAAGGAAGGAAATAATAAATATCAGAAAAGAAATGAATGACATAGAGACCAAAAAAATGATGCAAAAAATCAACAAAACAAAGAGATGCTTCTTTGAAAGAATAAACAAGAATGATGAACTTCTAGCCAGGCTCACCAAGAAGCAAAGAGAGAGGACCCAAATAAACAAAATCAGAAATGAGAGAGGTGAAATAACTACAGACCCCACAGAAATACAAAGGATTGTTAAAAAATATTATGAACAATTCCATTCTAATAAATTTCACAACCTAGAGGAAATGGACAGATTTCTAGAAAAATACAACCTTCCAATACCCACACAGGAAGATTCTAAAAATCTCAACACACTGATAACTAAGGAAGAAATTGAAGTAGTCATCAAAAAGTTTCCAGCAAACAAAAGCCCAGGGCCAGATGGATTCACAGGGAATTTTACCAAACATTCATAAAAGATCTAAAACCCATTCTTCTCAGACTATTCCAGAAAATTCAAGAAGGAAAACTTCCAAATTCCTTCTATGAAGCCAGCATCACCCTAATACCAAAACCAGATAAAGATAACACAATGAAAGAGAATTATAGACCAATATCCCTCATGAACATAGATGCCAAAATCCTCAACAAAATCCTAGAAAATCAAATCCATCAGTATGTCAGAAAGATCATACACCATGACCAAGTAGGATTTATCCCAGGGATGCAAAAATGGTGCAATATCCACAAATCAATAAACGTGATACATCACATAAACAAATTGAGAGATAAAAGTCACATAGTCATATCAACTGATGCAGAAAAAACATTTGACAAAATCCAACACTCTTTCTTAATAAAAACTCTCAGGAAGGTAGGAATAGAATGATCATACCTCAATACAAAAAAAGCCATATATGACAAACCCACAGCCAACATCATACTCAATGGGCAAAAACTAAAACCATTTCCCCTAAAAACAGGAACAAAACAGGGATGCCCACTCTCACCACTCCTATTTAACATAGTGCTGGAAATATTAGCCATTGCTATCAGACAAGAAAAAGAAATAAAAGGCATCCAAATAGGAAAATAAGACGTAAAACTGTCCTTATTTGCAGATGATATGATACCGTACATAGTAAACCCTAAAGACTCCATCAAAAAATCATTAGATGTGATAAATGAATTCAGCAATGTAGCAGGATACAAAATTAACACCAAGAAATCTTTGGCATTTCTATATACCAATAATGAACTTATAGAAAGAGAGACTAAAACAGGAATCCCATTTACCATCACATCAAAAAAATTAAGATAACAAGGAATAAACTTAACTAAGGAGGTAAAAGACCTATACGCAGAAAACTACACAACACTAAAAAAAAGAGATAGAGGAAGACATAAACAGATGGAAGAACATACCATGTTCATGGATCGGGAGAATCAATATCATCAAAATTTACATTCTACCCAAAGCAATTTCTAAATTCAATGCAATCCACATGAAAATACCAAAGGCATACTTCACAGGCCTAGAACGAACTTTCAAAAAATTCACCAGGCATAAAGAAAGACCCCGAAAGCGGCAGCAATCCTTAGAAAGAATAACAAAGTAGGTGGGATCTCAATGTCAGATTTCAAGCTGTATTACAAAGCCACAGTTCTCAAAATTGCCTGGTACTGGCACAAGAACAGACACATAAATCAATGGAATAGGATAGAGAACCCAGAAATCGACCCAAACCACTATGCTCAATTAATATTTGACAAAGGAAGCATGAACATACAATGGAGTCAAGACAGTCTCTTCAATAAATGGTGTTGAGAAAATTGACAGAAACATGCAAAAACATGAAACTAGACCACTAACTTACTTCATACACAAAAATAAACTCAAAATGGATAAAGGACTTAAACATAAGATGAGAAACCATAAAAATACTAGAGGAATCCACAGGCAGCAAAATCTCAGACATATGCAGAAGGAACTTCCTCACCAACACAGCTCCTGGTGCAATAGAAACTAAAGAAAAAATAAACAAATGTGACTCCTTCAAAATAAAAAAAAAAACTTTTGCACAGCAAAGGAAACCATCAATAAAACAACAAGAAAGCCCACTGCATAGAAGAACATATTTGCCAATGATATCAATGATAAAGGTTTAATCTCCAACATTTACAGGGAACTCATACAATTTCACAAAAAGAAGCTAAACAACCCAATCAAAAAATGGGCAACTAATCTAAATAGGTACTTCTTGAAAAAAGACAAAAGGAAGGCCAAGAGACATATGAAAACTTTCTCAAAGTCACTAATCATCAGAGGCAAATCAAACCAACAATGCAGTACCATCTCACACTGTCAGAAGGGCTATCATCAGCAAATCAACAAACGACAAGTGTTGGCGGAGGATTCGGAGAAAAAGGAACCCTCGTGCACTGCTGGTGGGAATGCAGACTGGTGCAGCCACTGTGGAGAACAGTATGGAGTCTTCTCAAAAAACTAAAAATGCACCTTCCATTTGACCCAGTGATTCCACTTCTAGGAATATAGTCCAAGAAACTAGAAACACCAATCAAAAAGGATATTTGCACCCCTATGTTCGAAACAGCACAATTCACCATAGCTAAGATTTGGAAACAGCCTAAGTGCCCATCAGTAGATGACTGGATTAAAAAACTGTGGTACATCTACACAATGGAATACTGTGCTGCCATAAAAAAGAAGGAGCTCCTACCATTTGCAGCAACATGGATGGAGATGGAAAGCATTATGCTTAGTAAAATAAGCCAGGCAGAGAAAGACAAATATCACAT
>JAAGEH010000392.1:24998262-25023578 GCA_011751065.1 Lasiurus cinereus | reverse complement strand
GTGTGTGTAGGCATAGCCAGTGGATACAGGGCAATGGGGGCTAGGGGAGATGGATGAAGGCATGTACTTGGGGGTGGGGAGGGCAATAGCAAATAAATAAATAAATAAATAAATAAATAAATAAATAAATAAGAATAAAAGAAAAGAGAGAAAAAAATAAAAGAGAAATCAGTAGCAAAAATAAAATAAAATAAATAAAATGTCCTTACTACCGAAAGCAATTTATAGATTTAATATAATCCCTTTTAAAATACCAATTGAATATTTTACACACCTAGAAAGAACTCTTCAAAAATGCATCTGGAATTATTTTTAAAAAGACCCTTAATATCCACAACAATCCTGAGAATAAAGAATCAAGTAGGTGGGATCTCAATACCAGATTTCAAGCAGTATTACAAAGCCACTGTTCACAAAACAGTCTGGTACTGGCACAAGAACAGACATTTAGACCAATGGAATAGAATAGAGAATCCAGACATCGACCCATACCACTATACTCAATTAATACCTGAAAAAAGAGGCATGAACATACAATTTTGTCAAGACAGCCTCTTCAAAAAATGGTGTTGGGAACATTGTACAGATACATTTTTAAAAAAGTGAAACTATACCACCAACTTACACCATACACAAAAATAAACTCAAAATGGATACAGGACTTAAACGTAAGATTGGAAACAATAAAAATACTAGAGGAATCCACAGGCATCAAAATCTCAGATATATACCAAAGAAACCTCTTCACTGATACTGCTCCTAGGGCAATGGAAACTAAAGAGAAAATAAACAAATGGGACTGCATCAAAATAAAAAGCTTTTTCACAGCAAAAGAAACCATCAACAAAACAAGAAAGCCCACTCTATGGGAGAACATATTTGCAAATGTTATCACTGATAACATCTACAGGCAACTTATACAACTTAATAAAAGGAAGATAAATGATCCAATAAAAAAAAATGGGCAACGGACCTAAATAAAATATTTTCAAAAGAAGAAAGAGGGAAGGCCAATAGACACATGAAAACATGCTCAAAGTCACTAATTATCTGAGACATGAAAATCAAAATGACAATGTGGTACCATCTCACACCTGTCAGAATGGCTATCATCAACAAACGACAAGTGTTGGCGAGGATGTGGAGAAACAGGAACCCTCATGCACTGCTGGTGGGAATGGAGACTGGTGCAGCCACTGTGGAGAACAGTATGGAGTTTCCTCAAAAAACTAGAAATGGAACTCCCTTTGACCCAGTAATCCCACTCCTAGGAATATATCCTAAGATATTAGAAACACCGGTCAGAAAGAATATATGCACCACTATATTCATAGAAGCATAATTTACAATAGCCTAGGTCAGCAGATGAGTGGATCAGAAAACCATGGTACATCTACACAATGGAATATTATCCTGCCATCAAAAAGAAGGAATTCTTACCATGTTAGCAACCTGGATGGAACTGGAGAGAATAAGCTAAGTGAAATAAGCCAGTCAATGAAAGAAAAATACCACATGATCTCACTCATTTATGGATAATAAAGAACATTATAAACTGGTGAACAAAAATAAATACAGAGGCAATAAAGCATCAAACAGATTGTCAAATTACAGTTTGAAGGTTAAGGAGAGGTGGAGTAAATAAGAGATCAACCCAAGGACTTGTATGCATGCATATAAGCATAACCAATGGGTGGAAGACACTGGGGATTTAGGGTATGCATGGGAGTAGGGTGGGGGCAGGCAATGGGAAGATATGTACACATGTAATACATTAATTTAAAAAATTAAAATGTTAAAAAACACATGATCTTACTCATTTATGGATAATAAAGAACATTATAAACTGATGAACAAAAATATAGATACAGAGGCAATAAAGCATCAAACAGACTGTCAAATTACAATGGGAAGGTTAGGAAGAGTTGGAGTAGATAGGGGATCAACCCAAGGACTTGTATGTATGCATATAAGCAAAACCAAAGGATGCATGACACTGAGGGATGAGAGCATGTATGGGAGTGTAGTGGGAGTGGGCAATGATAAGGCATGTACACAGGTAATACATTAATAAAAAATGGAAAAAAATTAAAAAATAAAATAAAAGTTGAGCTCTCACAAAAAGAATACTATGAACAACTATATTCCAACAAACTGGACAACCTGCAGGAAATGGACATATTCCTAGAAAAATATAACCTTCCAAAACTCAATCAGGAAGATTCTTAAAATTTAATAGGCCAATAACTATGAAAGAAATTGAAGCAGTCATCAAAAGCTTCCAGCAAACAAAAGCCCAGGGCCAGAGGGCTTCACAGGGGTGGCTTATTAAACATTCAAGGAAGAACTAAATCTATTCTCCTCAGACTATTCCAAAAATTCAAGAGGAAGGAACTTTTCCAAGCTCCTTCTATGAAGTCAGCATCACCTTAATACCAAAACTAGATAAAGACAACACAATGAAAAAGAATTATAGGCCAATATCCCTCATGAACATAAATGCCAAAAACCTCAACAAAATTCTAGAAAATTGGATCCAGCAATATCAG
Organism: Lasiurus cinereus; assembly: GCA_011751065.1. Taxonomy (NCBI): domain Eukaryota; kingdom Metazoa; phylum Chordata; class Mammalia; order Chiroptera; family Vespertilionidae; genus Lasiurus; species Lasiurus cinereus. The sequence goes on along the minus strand of JAAGEH010000392.1, from coordinate 25,021,029 downwards.
AAAGATCATACACCATAACCACGTAGGATTTATTCCAGGGATGCAAGGAGGGTACAATATGTGCAAATCAATAAATGTGATACATCACATAAGCAAATTGAGAGCTAAAAACCACATAGTCATATCAATTTACACAGAAAAAGCATTTGACAAAATCCAACACCCTTTCTTAATAAAGACTCTCAGCAAGGTGGGAATAAAAGGATCATATCTCAACATAATAGCCATATATGACAAATACACAGCCAACATTATATTCAATGGGCAAAAACTAAAACCATTTCCCCTAAGAACAGGAACAAGACAGGGATGCCCATTCTCACCATTCCTGTTTGACATAGTACTAGAAGATTAGCCATTGCAATTAAACAAGAAGAAAAAATCAAAGGCATCCAAATTGGAAAAGAAGAAGTAAACTGTCTTTATTTGCAGATGACATGATATTGTAGATAGGAATCCAAAAAGACTCCACCAAAATATTATTAGACTTAATAAATGAATTCAGAAATGTAGCAGGATACAAAATTAACACCAAGAAATCTATGGCATTTCTATAGACCAATAGTGAATTACAGAAAGAGAGACTAAAAAATCAATCCCATTTACCATCCCTCCAAAAAAAAAAATGAAGATAACTAGGAATAAACTTAACTAAGGAGGTAAAAGACCTATACTCAGAAATCTATAGGAAATTTAAAAAAAAGAGATAGAAGAAGACATAATCAGATGGAAGAATATATCATGTTCATGGATTAGTAGAGTCAACATCATTAAAATGTCCATACTACTACTCAAAGCCATCTATACATTCACCACACTCCCCATTAAAATACAAAAGGCATATTTCACAGACCTAGAAAGAAGTCTCCAAAAATTCATCTGGAATATAAAAAAAAAAGACCCCAAATATCCACAGTAATCCTGAGAAAGAAGAACAAAGGAGATGAAATCTCAATAGCAGACAAAAGCACTGTTCTCAAAACAGCCTGTTACTAGCACAAGAACAGACATATGGACCAATGGAATAAAATAGAGAACCTAGATATTGCCCAAACTACTATTCACAATTAATATTTAACAAAGGAGGCATGAACATACAATTGAGTCAAGACAGTTTCTTCAATAAATAGTGTTGGGAAACTTGGACAGATCCATGCAAAAAAATGATACTAGACCACCAACTTACATAATACACAAAATAAACTCAAAATGGATAAAGAACTTAAATATAAGACAGGAAACCATAAAAATACTAGAGGAATCCACAGGCAGAGAAATCTCAGACATATGCTGAAGCAACTTCTTCACTGATACCCCTCCTAGAGCAATAAAAACTAAAGATAAAATAAACAAATGGAACTGCATCAAAATAAAAAGCTTTTGAACAGCAAAATAAACCATCAATAAAACAACAAGAAAACCCACTATATGGGAGAGCATATTTGCAAATGTTATCACTGATAAAGGTTTAATCCCAACATCTACAGCCAACTTATACAACTTAATAAAAGGAAAATAAATGATCCAATAAAAAAATTGGCAACAGACCTAACTAGAATCTTTTCAAAAGAAGACAGAAGGAAGGCCAAGAGACATATGAAAACATGTTCAAAGTTACTAATCATCCAAGAGATGCAACAATGAGGTACCACCTCATACCTGTCAAAATGGCTATCATCAACAAATCCAAAAAGGACAAGTGCTGGCTAGGATGCGGAGGAAAAGGAACTCTCATGCACTGCTGGTGGGAATGCAGGCTGGTGCAGCCACTGTGGAGAACAATATGGAGTTTCCTCAAAAAACTAAAAATAGAACTCCCATTTGACCCAGTAACCCCACTTCTAGGAATATATCCCAAGAAACTAGAAACACCAACCAGAAAGGATATATGCACCCCTATGTTCATAACAGCACAATTTACAAAAACTAAGGTTTGGAAACACCTAGGTGCCCATCAGCAGTTGAGTGAATTAGAAAACTATGGTACATCTACACAATGGAATACTATGCTGCTTTAAAAAAGAAAGAATTCTTACCATTTGCAGCAACATGGATGGAACTGGAGAGCATTATGCTAAGCAAAATAAGCCAGTCTGTGAAAGAGAAATACCACATGATCTCACTCATTTATAGATAATAAAGAATATGATGAACAAAACGATTGATACAGAGGCAGAGAAGCATCAAACAGACTGTCAAATTACAGTGGGAAGACTGGGGAGGAGGAGGGAGGTAAGAAATCAACCAAAGGACTTGAATGCATGTATATAAGCATAACCAATGGATACAAGACATGGGGGATAAGGGCATGTATGGGAGTGGGGTGGAGGGTAATGGGTGTATATATAGACATATGTAATACCTTAATCAATAAAGAAAATTGAAAAATAAAGAGTCATATGAACTTAAGGCATTTTGCGGTAAGAAAATTGTTATATCACACTATACATTCTATTTGAAGAATCCAAGGAAAAATTTCCATTCAATCTAGTAAATTTATTTATATATTAGCTGGGACTTTTAGTTATAAGAATATAATGTAATTTGTCATCTAAAACTAAAGCTTTAGGGAGTAAAAGAGAGCCTTCTTTATCTTTATAAGTAGAGACCTGGTGCATGGAACTCATGCGCTGGTACAAGGCATGGCCTGCGGTGATCTGCTCCCTATGGGAGCATGGTGGCTACACTGCAGCCTGAGGCTGACTGGAGGAAGTGGCAGGGAGCGAGGAAGAGGAGCCTGGGGCAAGGAGACAACGATCGCATTTCAGGTTTCTGCCCATCAGCCCAGGTTCACAGCAGGAGTAGCCGCTCATCCTGGTCAGCCAAGTGGTGCTCCCACTGTGGTAGCACACTGACCACCAGGGGGCAGCTCCTGCATTGAGTGTCTGCCTCCTGCTGGTTGGTGCACATCATAGCATTCTGGTCATTCCACTGTTCAGCAGCTGGGCTTTTATTATATAGGATGGGATATTGGGATTGTCTCAAGATAAGGGCATGTGACTACCCTAGCTACACTAAAAGAAACAAACTATGGCTGAATTAATTGAAAAGAGGGAACTTTGATGAAAAGACCGTGGTATCAAATAGACATAAAGAGCCAGAGTACAGTGAGGCCTCAGTAAAGGACTGGTACCAAAAAGGTGCTCTTGCTGCCCTCCTCTCCTTTCAGGTGAGTCTGCTTTCTTCCCCCCCGCCTCCGCCCCTGATGACCATCTTTTCCTTTCCCTTGGTCTACATGGTGGATGATAGTCACTGCTTGGCTCCATCAAAGAGACTAGATTGAAGTTAAACCAGAATAACAGATTTTTATTTCATTTTATTAGCATTTCTTTATTTTATAAGCTCATATTTGTTAGATACATTAATTTTAATATTAAGAACAACTAGGTGTTTTGATAACATTCATTAGAAATTTAAAATTAGTATTAATAATCAAAACAAAAAGCAAAATTGCATGCTGAGGTTTACACCTGCCAACTGTGATTGTATTATTTTATCCCTCACTTTATTTATGTGGTGCATCATGTTTATTGATTTGTGGATATTGTGCCAACCCTGTATTCCAGGGATAAATTCACTTGATCATGCTTGTATGATCTTTCTAATGTATTGCTGAATTCAGTTTGCTAATATTTTGTTGAGGATTTTAGCATCTATGTTCAACCAGGGATATTGGCTTATAATTTTCTATCTTTGCAATGTATTTGTCAGGTGTTAGTATCAGAATAATGTTGACTTTGTAAAATGAGCTTGAGAGCCTATTTTCTATTAAGGTTTTTGGTGTAGTTGAAGATAGGTGTTAATTATTTGAATGTTTGTTAAATTTACATATGAGTCCATCTTGATCAGGACTTTTATTGTTGGAATGTTGTTTTTTCTTTTCTTACCAATAGCTTTATTGAGATATAATTCATATCCATACACTTCAACCATGTTAAGTGTACAATGCAATATATTTGTTTGTTTGTTTTAAATGTTTTATTGCTTTCAGAGAGAGCAAGGAAGAGGGAGAGATAGAAACATCACTTATGAGAGAGAATCATCAATTGGCTGCCTCCTGCATGCCCCCTACTGGGGATTGAGCCCACAACCCAGACATATGCCCTGACTGAGAATTGAAACATAGCCTCCTGGTTCATGGGTCAATGCTCAACCACTGAGCCATACCAGCTGGGCCAATTCAATATTTTTTAGTGTGTTCATAAAGTTGCACAACTTTCACCCCAGTCAATTTTAGAACATGTTCATCTCCACAAATTAAACCCTATAATGCTTAGCTTTCACCTTCAATCCACCTAACTCCTTACTGTATAGATTGCTTATTTTGGTTATCTTATGTAAATGGAATCATACAATATGTGATCTTTGTGATTGGCTTCCCTCACTTAGCATAAGTGTTCTTTCATGCTTTTGCATACGTTAGTACTTCATTCCTCTTTATTGCCTAATAGTATTCCATTGTATGGATATAGCAGATGGGTGATTTTAGTCTGATTTCTACATCTCTATCTTCTTTTTTTTTAAATTAATTTTTATTAATTTTTTATACATATCTCCCCATTGCCCCCCCTCCCTCCCAGGCATACCCCGACCCCCCAGTGTCTGTGATCATTGGTTATGTTTATAAGCATGCATACAAGTCCTTTGATTGATCACTTCTTTACCTCACCTAACTTTAATCTTTCTGCTATAATTTCACAGTCTGTTTGATGCTTTATGATTTTTGTCCTCCTGAGAATTATCAGTCTACTCCCTTTCTGTGCTCCTGATTCTATTATATTCACCAGTTTATTCTGTTGATCAGATTTTTAATTCACTTAATTTTTAGATTCACTTGTTGACAGATGTGTATTTGTTGTTCATAATTTTTTGTCTTTTACCTTTTTCTTCTTCCTCTTCTAAAAGGGTACCTTTCAGCATTTCATATAATACTGGTTTGGAGTTGATGAACTCCTTTAGCTTTTTCTTCTCTGTGAAGGTCTTTATCTGCCCTTCAATTCTGAATGATAGCTTTGCTGGATAGATTATTCTTGGTTGTAGGTTCTTGTTGTTCATCACGTTGAATATTTCTTGCCACTCCCGTCTGGCCTGCATCGTTTCTGTTGAGAAATCAGCTGACAGTCGTATGGGTGCTCCCTTGTAGGTAATAAACTGTTTTTCTCTTGCTGCTTTTAATATTCTCTCTTTGTCTTTTGCTCTTCGCATTTTAATTATGATGTGTCTTGGTGTAGTCCTCTTTGGGTTCCTTTTCTTTGGGGTTCTGTGTGCTTCCTCGACTTGTAAGTCTATTTCTTTTACCAGATGTGGGAAGTTTTCAGTCATTATTTGTTTAAACAGGTTTTCAGTATCTTGCTCTCTCTCTTCTTCTGGCACCCCCACAATTCTGATGTTGGTACGCTTGAAGCTGTCCCAGAGGCTCCTTACATTATGTTCACATTTTTGGATTCTTTTCTCTTCTTGCTTTTCCAGTTGAATGTTTTCTGCTTCTTTATATTTCAAATTTTTGACTTGATCCTTGCCTTTCTCTAGTCTGCTGTTAGTACTCTGCGTAATAGTATTCATTTCAGTCAGTGTATTTATTATCTTCTCTTGGGTCTCACTAAATTTATCCATCTTTTCTAGCATATTCTTGCAAAACCTTATAAGCGTGGTTTTGAACTCTATATCGAGTCGTTTTTTTTCCTCCATTTCTTTTGCTTGTAATCCCTTCCCTTGTCTCGGCATTTTCACTGTGCCGGGGAAACTTCTGTGCTGGATTCAGCCGCAGAAGCCTCTGCTGAGCTTGGGAGGGTGGAGTCTCAGGGCTTAAGGGACCGCCTTGCCTTCCAGTCGGCCCCGCCCTCCACGGCCCCTGAGTCTCACGTGACTGGGTAATGGCTGGAGCGGTCCTTGTGCGCACGCACCCGCAGCGCCTCCAACCGCTGCCTTTCCGGCTCCCCTGCAAACCAGGGGCACACGAGTCTAGGTCCCCAGGGTTTCGCCCAAAACAGGGGCCCAGTGGAGTCAGAAGTGGCGCAGTTGGGAGGGTCTGTCTCCCGCCCACTCGCGAAAGCCAGCGGCACAATCAGCAATCCGTCCTCCGCGTGGTGCCGTGCGCGACCAGACCTCCGATCCTTTACGACTCCCCTAAATTTCCGTGCACTTCTCCCTGTTCACAGTCCAAACTACCCCCGTATGAGTTTCGGCTGGATCTGGGGTTTAGTGTCGTAAGAGAAGGGGTTCAATGCCGTTGGGAGTCTCCGTTTCCCTCCCGCCAGAGAAAGCCAGCCAGGTACGCCGGCACCCGCTCTCTCAGCACGCGTCTCCGTACCTCAGCTTTTTGCAGCTCCTCTGGGTCTCTGTGAGCCCCTCTCTTTCCCTCTAGTTGTAGAACTTCCACTCAGCCAGCTTTCCTGTGGTTCTGGATGGTGTCCGTTCTGTCTTTTAGTTGTAGTTTTGAAATTGTTGTGCCAGGCAGCAGTGTAGGTGTTTACCTATGCCGCCATCTTGGATTCTCCCTACATCTCTATCTTCTGACACTTCATTGGGAATGTTTTGCTTACTGATTTTTCTGTTTCTTTTTTTTTTTATTCAACTTGGGGAGATTGTATGTTTCTTGGAATTTTATTTCTTCCGGATTGTTCAATTTGTTGGTATATAATTATTTGTAGTGTTTTCTTATCGTATTTTGTATTTCTGTTATGTCAGTTATTACTTCTATCTCATTTCTACTTTTATTTATTTGGGCCCTCTTTATTTTCTTAAGGCAACAGGTTTATCAATATTTTTTATCTTTTCAAAGAACCAGCTTTTGCTTTCATTGATGTTTTATATTTGATTTTTAGACTCTACTTCATGTATTTCTGTTCTGATCTTTGTTATTTTTTTTCCTTCTACTCACTTTGGACTTTTTTATTCTTTTTCTAATTTCTTCAGGAGTAAATTTAGATTATTTAAGATTTTTCTTGTTTCTTAAGGCAGGTCTGCATTGCTATAAATTTCTCTCATTGAATTGTTTTGGCTGAATCCCATAAATTTTGGTAATTGTGTTTTTATATTCATTTGTCTTAAGGTATCTTTTGGAAAAACCAAGATGGTGGCATAGGTGAACAAATAAACTGCTGCCCAGTACAACAATTTCAAAACTACAGCTAAAAGACAGAATAGACACCATCCAAAACCACAGGAAAGCTGGCTGAGTGGAAATTCTACCACTAGAAGGAAAGAAGGGGCTCATGGAGACTCAGAGGAACTGCAAAAAGCTGAGGTACAGATACACGCACGTGAAGAGGATGGGCAGCAGAGTGCCTGGCTGGCTTCCTCACTGGGAATGCAGACTGGTGCAGCCACTTGGGAGAACCATATGGAGTTTCCTCAAAAAACTAAAAATGGAACTCCCATTTGATCCAATAATCCCACTTCTAGGAATATACCCCAAGAAACTAGAAACACTAGTCAGAAAGGATATATCCACCCCTTTGTTCATAGCATCAAAATTTACAATAGGTAAGATTTGGAAACAGCCTAGGTGCACATCAGCAGATGACTGGATCAGCATAGATGGAACTGCAGAGCATTAAGCTAAGTGAAATAAGCCAGGCAATGAAAGAAAAATACCACATGATCTCACTCATTTATAGAAAATAAAGAACATTATAACCTGATGAACAAAATAATAGATACAGAGGCAGTGAAGCAAACTGTCAAATTATAGCAGGAAGGCTGTAGAGTGTTGGAGATGTGGGGAAAGAATCAACCTAAGGATTTGTATGCATGCCTATAAGCATAACCAATGGACACAAGACACTGAGCGGGAGGGGTGGGGAAGAGAGCATGCAATAGAGGGTAGGGGATGTTAGGGAAAGGTCCTTGGGAGGGAAAAGGAGATATATGTACTACTATTAACTTTAAACAATAAAATTAAATTTAAAAAAAAGACCACCAAGAAAGATGAACAGAAGACTAAGCAATGATGTGGATCATACATCTTCCTCTTTAATCGTACTGTACTGTGATGAGCATGGATTTCTGAGTATTTCTTCCCACTGACCAACATCAAAAAAAAAAAAATCATTACAGCTCAGCTGGTGTTGCTCAGTGATTGATCATCAACCTATAGACCAGGAGGTTATGGTTCGATTTCCCATCATGGCACATGCCCACGTTGTGGGCTCAAACCCCAGTATGGGGTGTGAAGGAGGCCGCTGATCAATAATTCTCTCTCATAATTGATGTTTCTATCTCTCTCTCCATCTCCTTTTGTCTTTGAAATCAATAAAAATACATTTTAAAAAGGAATCATTATACTCATGAATCTTACGTTATATATATTTTACCACAATTTTAAAAGTCCCTGTGATTGCTTTATGATAAAGGGCCTGGAAAATCAGTAATGGAAGCAGAAAGACCAGTCAGAAGGTGACTGCAATAGGCTGGGTAAGAAATGTGAGGCACAGGAGAGGCGGTGACACACCTGCAGATCAGGGGCCTGTTCAGGGTGTCCTAGCACTGCCCACTTAACGTCATTATTGTGTTCTCAAAAATCAACTGTTCTGTACAAAAACACTGAGCCTATTTCCCACTATTTGTAAATAGATTATAAAAGTTAAGCTATATTTCACAGCAACCCTTATAACCTCAACAGTTTTCCTAAAACATAGCTATAACTCAGTGACATCTGTCTATACATGTCTAAATATAAGTAATACATAATGTTAGGATATAAAATGCTTAAAGCATCCTTTTCTGATCTCTGAATAATTAGCATAATTTTTATATGTCATCTGTTAATTTTGTCTATAGACAGTCACAGGATCAGCTTATATGCTATAATATAAATATTTTGTTCACAGTGGGCCATGGCAAATGCCACTCTGCAATGAATTCATTTGCTTAAAACATGCAGTCAAAATTTACAATAAAAAATAAAGCTACTTTCTGTAATAAATGGCTTCATGCCATATTCCCAGGCTCTAGGAATTAGGGCATGGATATCTTGGGGGATCATTATATTCTATGTCCTACAATGCTGTAGATGGCAGTGGGGAAGACTAGAAGAACCTGAGTTTTTCACAATGATACTGAATGCCTACCTCTAGATTTCCTACTTTATCCTATCTAATAAAAGAGTAATATGATAATTGACTGTCACTTCACGACACCCACAGCCAATCATGAGAGAATATGAAAATTAGTGGGACAAAGATGGCAGAAGCCACGGAACCAGCCAGAGCAGGCAGGAAGCTTGGGTCACCCCTGGTGATGAGAAAGCCAAGCTTCTGCCCTCCTAGGCCGGTTGCCGAATGAGGGGGTGGTGAGTGGTGGCCATTGAGCAGGCCAGAGTGTGCTGGAGGCTTGAATCACCTGCCCTGGCTGGCCACTGAAGGATGGCCACAAAGCCAGCCTGAGCACATGAGAGGCTTGGGTTGCCCAGCCCAGCTGCCAAGGGAGGGGCGTGCAAACGGCTCTCAGCCCCTCATGCAGGCTGACCATGCCATCATCAGGGTGAGGGTCCCCACTGGGGGGCATGGCCAGCCTGCAAACAGCCCTCAGCCCCTCACCCAGGCTGGCCACATTCTACAGTGGGGACCCTCACCCCATGGGAGCATGGCTGGCCTGCAAAATACCCCAGTCCTTCACCCAGGCCAACACCATATCCAGTAGGGACCCTCACCTCAATGGGGGCATGGATGGCCTGCAAACCACCACAGGCCCCTCACCCAGGCTTCCCTACCCACCAAGGGAATCCCCACCCTGATCCGAAACACTCTTCAGGGCAAGCCAGCCAGCCCCTGTGTACCAGGCTTCTATCTATATTAATAAAAGGGTAATATGCTAATTACACTGGGAGACCTTCCAGGACACCTTCTTCTGAACTAAGCCATGGTGGCAGGGATGAGGTAGAGGTGGTTAGGAGCAAGAGAGGAGGGCAATTGTGGATGATTAGGCCAGGATGGAATGGCAGTTGTAGGTGATCAGGCAAGTCAGGGGCGGGGGGTGATCAGGCCAGCAGGGGGTAGAGGGGTGAGAAGGCCGGCAGGGGGCGCCAATTGTGGGCAAGCAGGCCTGCAGGGGGGCAATTGGGGGCAAGCAGGCTGGCAGGCAAAATGCTTATAGGCAATCAGGCAGACAGGCAGGTGAGCAGTTAGGAGCCAGCAGTCCCAGACTGGAAAGGGTGTAGGCTGGGCTGAGAAACACCCCCCACTTATGCACAAATTTCCTGTGCCAGACCACTAGTGAGATAATAAATTTCCAATTTGTTTTAAGCAAAATGTTTTTTTTAATATTTATATTAATTTATTTTGTGGTTTACTTTGTGATATTAGCAACATCTTTATGCTGTCTGGTTTATCACATTGATATTTCTCAACTAAATTTATATTTATAAACACCAAAGTATAGACAAAAAAAATGTAGGTGAGTTACAATAATGATCTCAGATAAACAGGGAGAAATCATGAGTCTATTAGAATCTACCAGATTAATTTTTAAATGAATCTATATTACTACAAGACATTTTTGAGAAGGAAAAAAGACTTGCCATATACATTTAAAGGGTTGTGGTAAAAATGCAGCCAGTCACACATGGGCTGACCCATATTAACCTCATATGAAAACATATTATGCCAGCTTTTCCTAATATGCATCACAGAAAAGAACTCTAGGGAATGATGCCAAAGAGAAGAAAAGAATCAAGGAAACCTCATAGTCTGGTCTACTTGAAGTGGAGGGGGAGTTAAAAATACATACAAGAAGAAAAATGATAATTTAAAAAATATAAAGCCCCTTTTTTCTTTCATTTCTCCTCTTATCTCTTTCCACATATCACTTAATACAGATGTTGCCATAATAGGCCCTCAATAAACATAGCAAATACCGAATGGAATGAATGAATTAATAAACAAATGACTAGAAGGCCTCATGACTTGGGACCAGTAAAGAGAACAGGAGGTATTACTCAGGAGTATACAGAGATCTTGGGAATTTACTTCCTCTTCTTCACCCAGCAGCAGCACACATCCTCCACATCCTTAAGCAGATTTAACTGCTGGAAGGAGCATCAGGGTATCATTGTGAAGTCATCTTTTAATGTAAGGCTCTCATTTTGAAATCATGTGAACTTTATTGGGTTTTTACTTTATATGTTATACATCAACAGAAAATAAAAAATATATTTATAGACCCAAAAAACTATTTTTATTTATTTACTAGAGGCCCGATGTATGAAATTCATGCAAGAATAGGCCTTCCTTCCCCGGTTGCTGGCACCAGCTTCCCTCTGGCACCCAGGACCTGAGCTTCATCCAAAAGGTTGTCCAGAAGGATGTTCAGTCTAATTAGCTTATTAGGATTTTATTATTATAGATTTTTAATATCTTTTTAATTGATTTCAGACAGAAGTGGAGAGGGAGAGGGAGATAGAAACATCAATGATGAGAGATAATCATTGATTGGCTGCTCCTGCACATTCCTACTGGGAATTGAGTTCACAACCCAGTCATATGCTCTGATCAGGAATCAAACTGTGACCTCATAGATCATTGCTCAACCACTGAGTCACAGTACCAGACAAGACTATTTTTAAATATAGCAGAAACAAAGTGGACCCATTAATATGTGAAAAACAGTGTAAAAAATGTTTTAGAGCTCATTCAGTTAGGAAAACTACACTGTATTTAACTTTCATCCTAGTCCTGACTCAATTAGAAACATGTTTGGATAATGTAGACTGCTTTACCATTCAGGACTTCCATTTCTGGAACTAAACAAGGTGGTTCAAGTGGTTGTTACAATATCTCTCAGCTCAAAAACAGAACATAATCATTTTAGTGAGCAGTAGTTGCAACTAATTTGTAAAGAAGTACAAATGCCAAGCTCTCCAACTAGAAGAAACCACTAAGAAACCCTAGGCTTTCTCTGAGATTCTTAAAATGTACTTCAAGTCCAAGGAGACAGTATTGCTAAAAATAAGTTGCGTTGCCTTAGAGATACAAACCAAAAATCTATTTTTAACCAAAATATTTTGTGTGCTCATATGAACATACTTTTAATTATCTACCTCAATTTGCAATATTATAAAAGTTAAAGTCTAAATCTATAATTAATTATTTTGGCAGATAGTTGTTGGAGTTCTTTCTGTTTGTTGTTTGTTTGTTTGTTTGTTTGTTGTTTTTCAGCTTGAAATTCTAAAATTCCACGTAGGAATACAGCCTTACCTGATTTTGGCTAATTATGCTACTTTTCAAATTACATGTGTTGGAAACATTAAGTGTGGTATTACCATTTTGCACGGATTTATATATTTTAACTGACCTAAAAATCATAAAATGCATGCTTTCATGAAGTTTTCCTAAGTCAACTTCCCCCCACTTTTAAAAGCATTTGGCTTATTATGACAAATGTTGCTTATATATATTTCTTTCACTTAGTCCTTATTCTTAAAATAGTAATGCAGAAGTAATGTCAAATACAACCATATTCCAGAGACAGTAGTAAAAACATTCAGCTAAATTTATTTTCAAAATCAAACATGTGGTTCCCAAAACATTTATTGGGAAGTAAATGTTTTCTGTAAAGCATACATACAAACATAAACATCAATACCTTTAAGATTAAATCAATGTAACTCCATTAAAATAATAGTGTTCTATGATTATGAAGAATAAATTAAAAGTGCAATGAATTGAGCCCTCACTTTAGCCAGCAATATTAAACTTACTTTCCATGAAGCATATAATGAAAGCTGCCAACAAGTGACTAAAGTTTCACCCTATTTTCCTTAATTTTTTTCCACTATGGGTATATTTTTAAAATTAAGAGACAAAATGTTGGGACCACATAATACATTATATGAGGCCAACATAATCTTATGCCAAAACTTGACAAGGATAATACATAACAAATAACTATAGATGAATATCTCTGATGAATACCAATGCACAAATCCTAAAAAAGTACTAACAAATCGAATACAACAATACAGTAAAAAAAATAAGATATCATGGTTAAGTGGGTTTTATTCCGGGGGCACAAGGATAGTTCAACATACACAAATCAATCAATGTAATATACCACATTAATAAAAAAGGATAAAAATTATATGGTCTTATCATGGATGCAAAAAAAGCATTTGATAAGATAAAACATCCATTTATGTTTAAAACAATCAATAAAATAGGAATAGAAGACCTCGCCCTAATCAGTGGTTAGAGCATCAGCCCTCAGACTAAAGGGTCTTGGGTTCAATTCCCAGTGAAGATCATGTACCTCGTTGCAGGCTCAATCCCAGGCCCCAGTTGGGGCTCCTGTGGTAGGCAATCAATCAATGTGTCTCTCTCACATTGATGATTCTCTCTCTGTCTCTTCCCCGTTCCTTTCACTCTCTATAAAAATCAATGGGAAAAAATATACTTGGGTGAGGATTAAACACACAATAAAAGTACCTTGACATAACAAAGGCTATATATGACAAACCCCAGCCAATATCATATTCAATGGTGAAAAAATTGAAAACTTTTCCTCTAAGACAAGAATGCCCACTCTCATTACTCTTATCCAACATAGTCCTGGAAGTCCAAGCACTGCAATCAAGCAAGGAAAAGAAATGCATAGAACAGAATTGACATCTCAGAGGAGACCTAAGCAGGGGAATGAAGGCTGGGGCTGAGGGCATGAAGAGATTAACCAAAGACATATGTGCACATATATATATATATAGCCCATGGTCACAGATAATAGTGTGGAGAAGGCCTAGGGTGGGGGGCTGGGTGGAGAAGGGCAATGGAGGACATCTGTAACATTGTCAACAATAAAATAAAATTAAATTAAATTAAATTAAAATAAAATAAAATGGCATTTAATTTGAGAACAAAGAAGTAAAAGTGTCACTTTTTGTAGGTGACATGATTCTGGAAGGACAGAAAATTCCTGGAGATAGGTAGGAAAGGCCGAGAGATCTCAAGACACCTGGCAGGCCTTTGGGCCAAGAGGAAGATAAGGAAGCTGCTTTATGGGAAAATTCGTTCTCTCAGGAAAACAAAAGCCCAGTCCAGGCTGAAAACCAGAGCCATGACCCGTGGCAGCAGGTGTAACATCCAACTGTGAAAAGGAAAAGCCACAGGGCTACTCACTGCCTGGGAGTCTGGACCTGAGACCCCAGCCATGAAAGAAGGCCCCCATGAAAGGTGGCCCCCATGAAAGGCGGTGCTGCAAAAGGAGAAAGCAACATGGTGCTGGCTATGGGGAGAAAAAGCTGCAGTTTCATTGTTGTTTTTGTTTAGTTTTGTTTTTATTTTTAATCTCTAAAACCAGAACACAGGAGTTTTCCTTTGCAATCACTCACCTGAGGCTTTGGCACAGGGAAAGAATCATGGACTTGAGGTGCCTGAGGAGAGGCAGAGGAGGGAAGAGGCAGGGAGATGTGGAAAAGCAGTAGACAGGACTCCTGCATAGGGACAGTCATGTGCTTCCAAACCTAAACAGCCATTTCTTTCCAGAGGAGCTAGCCCCTCCCAATAGATTTAGGGGAGGTGACTTTTTAGCTTTAGTGAGGAAACAAAGGCAAAGGCCTAGCTTATGGGACTGAACAGTCTCAAGGAGCCTTCAGTGACTAGATTTGAAGAGGGGCCATTCACTCCACTATTCTGAGAACCAGGATGATAAAAACTTCAGGGTCCTACCTGACTCCATTGATCTTCATATATGGACTTCTGTCCAGATGTTATGCCCAGAGTTCGGGGTCCCCAATAATCCACCACTAAGGAGCCTTTTCCGCTGCAAAAGCAAAGAGTCTATTCAAACCCAGGTTTGGCTCTCAACCTCTTTCTGGCGCAGCAGCGAGGCAAGAGAGCGAACCAGGCGGGAACAATGAGTTTTATGGGGTAGGATAATTAGGGGGCTTAGGAAAGTGATGAGGGTTACAGAGATTGGTCACTTGAATTGGGGTCTTTCTGTGGTTAAGCCTAATTAGGACCTTAGCTGTATCCCTGGAGCTTCATTGGTCCTTTCAGGTGGGGGTCGGGGAAGTTAAGACATTGCTGGCACACCTGTGGCCACTCCCAGAAAAGGGAGGGGGTTTAGGCAGGGGTCCCAGCCCTATAGGACAAGATCGAGGGGAGTTCATTTCCTTTCACAGACAAGAACAGAGTAATATTTTGGGCCACTCACAGGGTAGTAACTCTGGGATAGGAAAAAATATCCATCATATTCCCTGAAAACAAAACAGCAGCAACCCCACTTAAAGCCCTGTCAGAAACAGACTCCTGAGTGATTATGACTAACAGGCAAAGAAGGCAGATTAGCGCCTCTAGCTTGCAGCCAATACCTGTGGAGACAGACAGAAGCATGGACTAGTCACTAGTGGATCACTTACAGCTTCAATCATGGTGCTAAAAGCGAAAAGACAGTGTCTGACAGTGGTTAGCACCTAAGTATCTAACAGGAAGCCCAGAATTTACAGAAAGAAAAGAAGAGTGGAGTCCTAAGCCAGCTTCCTTGGGGCATTAAAATTCAGCTGAAGCGAACTACACTTCACTTTTTTGTTTTTTGCACCTTTTCTTCCTCTCATCTCTTATTTTCCTCCTGTTTTTCTTCTCCTTTTTCATTTTTTATTTTTCTTTATACCTTTTTTTCTTCTTTTAAAAATTTGATCTTCTCTATCCACTTTATTGATTTATTATTATTCCATTCTCTGTTGGTTTGTTCACATATCTAAATTTGTCTTCCCTGCATCTAATCACTTTCTCTTTTCTTTTTCTTCACTACTCATTTTTTCTCTCTCTTTTCTTTTTTTTTTTCCAACATTTATGTGTTTTATTTTTCACAACTATTAAATGTCTCTTTTGCAAAAGGTACACACAGATCCTGGACATCTTGAGTACTTTTTTTCCCCCTGTTGCCCTCTCCACACCCCAGTACATGCCCTCATCCATCTCCCCACCACCACCCCTAGCCCCCATTGCCCTGTATCCACTGGCTATGCCTACACACACATTTACAAGTCCTTTGAATGATCTCTTACAGGCCCCTCCCCCCCAACCTCCCCTGCCTTCCCACTGTAGCAGGACAGTCTGTTCATTGCTTCTTTGCCTTTGTATCTGCTTCCCCCCGACCCCCTGATTCTTGTCTTTAAAAACATCTTGCCCCTGTAGGCTAGAAATAAACCCACAAGAGCAAAAGAAAAATGTTTGAGTCCCAATTTCAATGTCCGATAGCTTTGAGCCCCAGTTTCAGTGTCAAACAGTTCCTTATGTGTACATGTCATCAACGGTATCTGGATAGTGGACAAATGGTGGCAATGCCAGTCCAACCCTCTCTGGTTTGGTCCTAGGCATCCTGTAGCAATGCACAGCTGCTGACTGCTCACATGGCAAGGCGTCGTCCGCGTCTTCCATCTCTGGACTGTTTCTCCTCTTGCCTTCATGGTTTGCACAGACCTGTCAGTTCCTCTCTATTGCCGGAGTCCACTTGGTTTTGGAGTTGTTTTCTGAAAGTATATAAACATATTCTCGACCAAGAGTTAATAAAGGAATCTTTTCTATAAAATTGACTTGGGGTCCTTTTATTTTTTGCCTACCCGCTTTTCCTTTGGCTTATTTTGACACCATGTGTGTTTTTCATGGTGTCTTGCTGTTAGTATTACAAATGGAAATTAATTCTCTAAAGTGAAAATTTTCTGGATGTAATTTACTTACCAGGTATTTTTCCTTACATGATATTATCCTACTCTCCTCCCCTCCACCCGCCCCTTTTTTTGATTAATGGAGACTTTGGTAAAATTTTTTAATGCAATCTTGATAACTTTAAATTTTAATTTTTTGCACAAAAATATGCCTGCTTTATGTTCATTACATATTAAGCAATTTTACCATGAGATGAGCTATCAATAGAAATTGTAATTAATAATTTAGAAACAGCTTTTTGCCCAGTACACTTAAATTTTCTTGGGTGTTCGCTTATTTCAGTTCGCCAATTTAAATTAATGTGAAAGCTTGATAACTCTTTTATGTCAAATTTAATACTCTGCCAACAATCTTAGATTATGCTGTATATATTAGTGGAAAGGTTTATTTGCATTCTTGAGTAGGCACTGAGCATTCCTAGTGGTAGGCTGAATTTAGATATAGGGCAGCTGCTGTCAGCATGTTTCTGTCTGTTACCTGGGTCCTGATCTGTGCTGAGCTTGGGAAGCGAGGTATCCATGGGGGCAGGAGACCTCCTTAAAAGGGGTGAAGGTTCAGACCCCTGCAAGGTTGGAGGGGGGTGAGGATCTGTGCCCTACCTCTGTTGACCCCCTAATTCTCTCCTGATGGCCCCTCTGCAACTGTGTCTGTCTTAGGTTGTTCCTTCCCTGAGGAATCTTACCCGTCTCTGGCTAACCAGTCATCCTCTGGGGCCAAGCAGGGTGTTGTGAGGTTCAGTTCTGTCTCCATGGTAGCCTATGCCCCCATGGTCTCCACGCCCAGCACCTGCCTTGGGGATCCCCTTGCCTGATGGTGGGGGCCCCGGCACTGATCACTTATCTACAGGAATTCATGTTCCTTCTCCAGGGAGGGCCCAGTTCACACCATTTGACCAGAGACAGATCCATTATACCAGCCCACCTCAAGGCTTCAACCTCAGCATGAATAGAGAGCTCAGGCTAGAGCTGAGGGCCATTGGGTTGTGAGAAGAGGGTTCTTCTTGGCAAAAGAGGAAAAAGGAGCCAGTATAGAATGCTCAAGTGCCTCCCCAGTATTCCTTTCATGGCCTCTTTTTAAATTGTTGCTAAACATTCAAAGAATTAGTTTGTATGTTTGTTTCGTATAGTTGTACAATATGCTGTTGTGAAATATTAAAAATTAAATGATATTGTAGGATAATATCATGTAAGGATATTCTTTGCTCTAGGCCATGGCAATTAAATTTCAAACGGGCTGACAATTTCTTTTTGTAACTATATAAACTTTTTCAGGGAGGCAGAAACCCAGATTACTTACCTTAGCTCAAGAGGCCAAATATATTGACTTTCCATAACGATCCTTATGACATTTAAAGGAAACTTCTCTTTATTTCCTTCCAAAATGATTTTCATGTTACAGGGTTTCATTTAAAAATCTTTGTCTCATGAAGTAATTTCTCTTAAGGTTATGGTGACCATTGTATGGATTCCCTTTCATGCCCCACTTTCCCCGTTGTCTGTACCCAATGATTATGCTCATACATATGTACGAAGTTTCCTCTGTTGATCTCTCCCCGTTATTGCCACCAATCCCCACCTTCCCCGAGGTTTGATGTTTTGATCGACGTTTCTCATTCTCCGGATCTGATCTTGATCATCAGTCTATGTCATTCATTATATTCCATAGATGAGTGAGAACATGTGATATTTGTCTTTCTCTGCCTGGCTTATTTCACTAAGCATAATCCTCTCCATCTCCATCCATGTTGCTGCAAATGGTAGAGCTCCTTCTTTTTTATGGCAGCGTAGTATTCCTTTGTGTTGATGTACCACAGTTTTTTAATCCAGTCATCTACTGATGGGCACTTAGGTTGTTTCCAAATCTTAGCTATGGTGAATTGTGCTGCTATGACATAGGGGTGCATATATCTTTTCTGATTCGAGTTTCTAGTTTCTTTGGGTATATTCCTAGAAGTGGGATCACTGGGTCAAATGGAAGTTCCCTTTTTAGTTTTTAAAGGAGACTTCATACTGTTCTCCACAGTGGCTGCACCAGTCTGCATTCCCACCAGCAGTGCACGAGGGTTCCTTTTTCTCCGAATCCTCCGCCAACACTTGTCATTTGTTGATTTGTTGATGATAGCCATTCTGACAAGTGTGAGATGGTACCACATTGTAGTTTTGATTTGCCTCTCTCTGATGATTAGTGAGTTTGAGCAGGTTTTCATGTCTCTTGGCGTTCCATCTGTCTTCTTTCAAGAAGTGTCTAGATCAGTTGCCCATTTTTTTTGATTAGGTTTTTTATCTTCTTTTTGTGAAATTGTATGCGTTCCCTGTAAATGTTGGAGATTAAACTCTTATCATTGATATCATTGGCAAATATGTCCTCCTATGCAGTGGGCTTTCTGGTTGTTTTGTTGATGGTTTCCTTTGCTTTGCAAAAGCTTTTTATTTTGAAGTAGTCCGGTAGTATGGATAATATAATGATGTTGATTCTCCAAATTCATGAATGTTATGTCCTTCCATCTGTTTATTTCTTCTTTATCTCTTTTTTAATTGTTCTATAGTTTTCCAAGTATAGGTCTTTTACCTCCTTAGTTAAGTTTATTCCTAGATATCTTAATTTTTTTGGAGGGATGGTAAATGGGATTGATTTTTTAGTCTTTCTGTAATTCACTACTGGTATATAGAAATGCCATAGATTTATTGGTATTTATTTTGTATCCTGCTATATTGCTGAAATCATTTATTAAGTCCATTAGTTTTTTGATGGAGGCTTTGTGGTAATTTATATGTAATATCATGTCATTTACAAACAAGGACAGCTTTATTATTTTCTTTTCTAATTTGGATGCCTTTTATTTCTTCTGCTTGTCTAATAGCATTGGCTAATACTTCCAGTACTATGTCCAACAGGAGTGGTGAGAGTGGGCATCCTGTCTTGTTCCTGTTCGTAGGGGAAATGGTTTTAGTTTTTGCCCGTTGAGTATGATGTTAGCTGTGGATTTATCATATAGATTTTTATTATGTTGAGGTATAATCCTTCTATTCCCATCTTGTTGAGAGTTTTTCTCAAGAAAGTATGTTGGATCTTTTCAAATGCTTTTTCTGCATCAATTGATATGACTATGTTGATTTGTTGGTGATAGCCATTCTGACAGGTGTGAGATGATACCGCATTGTTCTTTTGATTTGCATCTCTCAATTTATCTCTCATTTTGTTTATGTTATGTATTATATTTATTGATTTTTCAGAAATTGTGCCATCCTTGCATTCCTGGGGTAAATCCTACTTGGTCATGGTGTCTGATCTTTCTGATGTAGTGCTGGATCCAATTTGCTAAATTTTTTTTGAGGATTTTGGCTTCTATGTTCATGAGGGATATTGGCCTGTCATTCTTTTTCAGCGTGTTGTCTTTATCTGCTTTTGGTATTAGGGTGATGCTGGCTTCATAGAAGGAGCTTGGAAGTGTTCCTTCTTCTTGAATTTTTTGGAATAGTCTGAGGAGAATAAGTTTTACTTCTTACTTAATGTTTTGTAAAACACAACCGTTATATCCATCTAGCCCCAGGCTTTATTTTCTGCAAGCTTTTTAATGACAGCTTCAATTTCTTCCATTGTTATTGACCTATTGATATGGTTAGATTCTTCCTGATTGAGTTTTGAAAGGTTATATTTTCCTAGGAATATGTCCATTTTCTTCAGGTTGTCCATTTGGTTGGAATAGAGTTGTTCAATGTTTTTTTTTTTTTTTAACAATCCTTTGTATTTCAGTGGGGTCTTTTGTTATGTCACCTCTTTCATTTATGAGTTTATTTATTTGAATCCTCTCTCTATGCTTCTTTTTGAGCCTTGCTAGAGGTTCATCAATCTTGTTTATTTTTTTCAAAGAACCAGCTCTTGGTTTTGTTGATCTTTCATATTGTTTCTTTAGTCTCTATGTCATTTATCTCCATTGTGTTCTTTATTATTTCCTTCCTTCTGCTTACACTGGGCTTTCTTGTTGCTCTCTTTCAAACTCTTTGAGTTGTAGGGTTAGGTAATTTATTACCATTGTTTCATGTTTTTTTTCTGTAGGCTTGTAGGGCTATGAAATTGCCTCTCAAGACTGCCTTTGTTGTGTCCTATATATTTTGTATTGTTGTGTTGTCATTTTCATTTGTTGCCATGATGTTTTTTATTTCTTCCTTGATCTCTCGGGCAAGCCAGTCATTGTTTAATAGCATACTGTTTAGTCTCCATATGTTTGATTTCTTTCTATTGTTTTTATTGTAGTTGATTTCTAGTTTTATGCCACTGTGATGAGAAAAGTTGCTTGATATGATTTCTATCTTCTTGAATTTGAAGAGACTTTGCCTATGACCCAACATATGGTCTATCTTTGAAAATGACCCTTGTGGACTTGAGAAAAATGTATATTATGTGCATAGTGGTGAAATGTTCTGAAGATGTCCATTAATTACATCTGGTCTATTGAGTCATTTAGGATTGATGTTTCTTTGTTGATTTTTTGTTTAGAGGTTTTGTTCATTGGTGATAGTGTGGTACTAAAGTCTTATACTATAATTGTATTGCTACCAATCTCTCCCTTGATATCCTTCACGAGTTTTTTTTTTTTAAATGTATTTGGGTGCTCCTTTATTGGGTGAGTATATGTTTACTAGAATTATTTTTTTAATTAAATCTTTATTATTCAGATTATTACATTTGTTTCTCTTTTTTCCCCTCCATAGCACCCCTCCACCCAGCTCCCACCCCTCCCTCTGTCCTTAGCTCCCTCCCATTGATCTCATCCATAGGTGTATGATTTTTGTCCAGTCTCTCCCTGTACACCCCTCACCCCTTCCCCCCTGAGAATTATCAGTCCACTCCCTTTCTGTGTTCCTGATTCTATTATATTCACCAGTTTATTCTGTTGATCAAATTTTTAATTCACTTAATTTTTAGATTCACTTGTTGATAGATATGTATTTGTTGTTCATATTTTTTTGGCTTTTACCTTTTTCTTCTTCCTCTTCTAAAAGAGTACCTTTCAGCATTTCATATAATACTGGTTTGGAGTTCATGAACTCCTTTAGCTTTTTCTTATCTGTGAAGCTCTTTATATGCCCTTCAATTCTGAATGTTAGCTTTGCTGGATAGATTATTCTTGGTTGTAGGTTCTTGCTATTCATCACGTTGAATATTTCTTGCCACTCCTGTCTGGCCTGCATCGTTTCTGTTGAGAAATGAGCTGACAGTCGTATGGGTGCTCCCTTGTAGGTAATGAACTGTTTTTCTCTTGCTGCTTTTAATATGCTCTCTTTCTCTTTTGCTCTTGGCATTTTAATTATGATGTGTCTTGGTGTAGTCCTCTTTGGATTCCTTTTCTTTGGGGTTCTGTGTGCTTCCTGGACTTGTAAGTTTATTTCTTTTACCAGATGTGGGAAGTTTTCAGTCATTATTTCTTTAAACAGGTTTTCAGTATCTTACTCTCTCTCTTCTTCTGGCACCCCCACAATTCTGATGTTGGTACGCTTAAAGCTGTCCCAGAGTCTCCTTACATTATCTTCACATTTTTGGATTCTTTTCTCTTCTTGCTTTTCCCGTTGAATGTTTTCTGCTTCTTTATATTTTAAATTTTTTCTTGATTCTTGCCTTTCTCTAGTCTGCTGTTAGGACTCTGTATAATATTTTTTAT
Organism: Lasiurus cinereus; assembly: GCA_011751065.1. Classification (NCBI taxonomy): domain Eukaryota; kingdom Metazoa; phylum Chordata; class Mammalia; order Chiroptera; family Vespertilionidae; genus Lasiurus; species Lasiurus cinereus. The sequence continues at coordinate 24,998,712 of JAAGEH010000392.1, read as the reverse complement.
TTTAGTCAGTGTATGTTTAATTTGTATTTGGTCCTTTATCATCTTTAGTAGGACCTTTTCCATCTCTAGTTGGCTCTTTTGTATCGCTAGTTGGTCCTTTTTCATCTCCTCTTGGGTCTCAGTAAATTTATCGAATTTTTCTAGCATATTCTTGAAAAACCTTACAAGCATGGTTTTGAACTCTATATCCAGTCGTTTTTTTTCCTCCATTTCTTTTGTTTGTGATCCCTTCCCTTGTTTTGGCATTTTCACTATGCCGGGGAAACTTCTGTGTTGGATTCATCCTTATGATACCAGATGCAAAACCGAAGAAGCCTCTGTTGAGCTTGGGAGGGGTGGAGTCTCAGGGCTTAAGGGACCGCCTTGCCTTCCAGTCGGCCCCGCCCTCCACGGCCCCTGAGTCTCACGTGACTGGTAATGGCTGGAGCGGTCCTTGTGCGCGCGTGTACC
>JAAGEH010000392.1:24964853-24983262 GCA_011751065.1 Lasiurus cinereus | reverse complement strand
GAAGAAAGAGCCAACGTTTACCCTTTGGCGCTGTGTGCAAGTCTGTGCAGTCTTTTTCTCCCATGGCTCTAAGATGCTGGCACAGTGTTAAACATTTTTAGGCTACCCTTTTGCACCCAGTTCAGCTATGGGTTGCTTTTTAGAGTTCCCTTCTGTTAGCAGACTGTGGATCCCCTTCCACATTTGTGGATCACGCTAGCCCCAACAGCTGCAGATTTTTGTGGGGCGCAGACTCCCTGGATCCTTTAGCTCCTGTTGTGCATGTTTTCCTCTCCTGTCTGGATCACAGACATCACCTTTTCCTAGGTGAAATCTGACCTTTCTGTGAGAAGGTGCAGAGCTCCTCTGAATCTGCATCTTCGCGTTGCTTGGGGTCTGGTGTTCCTGGGTTTTCAGCTTGGAGGTGTTATTGTAGATTCCCAGGATTTTTAGACTTCTAATAATAGCCACTCTCCCCTTTTAGATGGAGGGTTCTCTGCATCAGAACTGGGAGCTCTGGGAGGGATTTTAGGAGCAATGGAAGCTGCCCAGTCAGGGGAACCAAGTCTGGCAATCTCCAGCAGTCCCTTGGAATATAGCTATCCCTCAACTCACAAATAAACACTCCCTGTGCGACCACACACTCTCCTTTTTTTCTCTCATTCATGCGCTATCTTGCAGTCTTTCTTCCTGTGAGCAGCCATCTTCCACCTCTCCTGCAATGATTCTTAAGTGTGCAGTTAAAATTGTGGTAAAATGTACATAACATAAAATTCATGATTGTAATCTTTCTTAAGTGTGCAGTCCAGTGGCATTAAGTGCATTCATGTTATTCTGTAACCATCACTACTATCTGTTTCTAGAACCTCATGCATCCATGAGCCCACCCCTCCACAGCATCTGTCTCACAATGCTCCCAGTTAGTCCTATAACAGGGAGTGTGCTCTGAGGAGGCACTGGATACAGTGTGGCTGTGAGGACACAAGGAGATGATTCAGTTAGGGTACTTCAAAAAAACTAATATTTGTGCAGCAAGGGGCAAGGTTGTCTATCTATTATTTTCATCTTTAAAATATACCATATAAATTAAGCTTATTTCCAAATGACTAATCATCTAAGGCATAGATTCATGACTAAGTCAGACTGACTATAAATGACAAAAGCTCAATGTCATGGACAGTCCCACTCTAGAAATATTAGTAATGGAAACTACTTCAGACCTTCAGAATGGTAACAATGAGAAGAATGGATGACCCAGGTGTTGACAAGGATATGGAGAGACAGGGTGAGGCTAACTGGTACAGTCACTCTGGAAAAACCTTCAGTTTCTTTGTGAAATTAAGTGAGCATCTGTCCTCTGACCAAGCATCCCACTCACAGTTGTGTAATGTGCTCCTTTCACAACTGTGCACTGTGGCTCTGATTCAAACTCACACAATGAGCTGCTGGACTATCTGGGAGAGGTCCTTCTGCCTGACAGGTGTTCCAAAGATCTGGGTTCATTCTACAATAGTGCCTGAAGAAGAGAAGAAATAAAACCAGTATATTTCTGTTACTGAAAAGAAAAGCTGTCATGTCATTGAGGGTTCCTCAAGTCTGGTGGAAGCTGTGCCTCTAGGAAGCAGATCTCTGGAAGAATGCATGAAGGGTGTCTGGAGGATTGAGTGCTTAGAGCCACAGCCCTGGGAAAGTAGGTGATGGGGACTGTGTGGATTCAGCATAGAGGGAGTGTAGGAAGCTGCAGATCATCTCTTACTTGAAGGACCTCACTCACTTTAGGAGGGGTCAGCTGTAGGATAAGGACCCATCTCAGAACAGTGTGGGGTGAGGAGCAGTGAGAACTAGGTCAGCAATGGATATAGCCAGATGAACATTGACAGGGCTCTGTGGTGAAACCTTCCAGTATCCTTGGATGATTTAGGAAAGGACAGGAAAGTACATGATTGTGATCCTGGAGTTCCTGACATTCTGTAGGTGGAATCTTGGGTTCATTCTATTGCATCTGGAAAAGTAGAGTAAATGAGGCAGCACTTGCACTAGGTCAAGTATTGTGGAGTAGTTCCTGTGTGCTGCCTTCATTTAAATTTCCATTTTCTTACCAAATTTTGACTTTAAAAAGCAGGGCCCAACTTTTATTCTACTTTATATCTCCATGACTTGTCTCATAATCTAGAACATATCAGTTCCCAGTAAATGTTAGCTGAGGGGGTAAGCAAAGGGAAAATGCAGATGGTGGACACAGTGGGCCTTGTGGAGGCCAGAAAAAGGCAGGGGAGAGCAAATGAAGTCTCAGAAATTAAGGCAGGATTCCCAAAGCTCTACCCACCTCTCTTTCTCTTTAACAGCAACATCTTTATTTGCTCAGATTATTTGCTCAGAAACCTGGTGAGAGTTGAATTACTATTTCCAGAAATCTCTGTTAAAAAAACAAAATGTAAGGAAAGCTATTGATAGAAAGTGATTATTATTCTATAGAATATCCATTATATGTTTTGACAAACTTTAGAAGTTTATCCATCCATAGAGCATTTTTAACTCAGGTTTCATGCTGACCTATTCTGATCAATCTAATTTTTATTTGTGGAGTTGTTACCAATAAAATTCTGGTTAGATCATGGGTAATGATTGGAAATAGAGAAACAGATTGCCCATATGCCAATAGCTGTTTCATATAGTAGGAATTTGAGTCACATATTTTTATTGGTTTACTAGAGACCCAGTCCACAAAATTTGGGCATAAGTGGGTCCCTAGGCCTGGCTGGAGATCAGAGCTGATCAGGTTCCCTGTTTCCTTCCTCCTCCTTCACTTGCTGCCTGTGTCCGCTACCACTTGCTGTTTCTGCTGCCACCCACCCCCAGTTCTCCATCCCAGCCCAGGGCCGGCCACAATTGGACAATTGAGGCCTGTTGGCTTCGGGGAGGGACTAGGAGTTTGGCTGGGAGGCCCCATTGGCAATTGGGGTTTGTGGGTTGGGGTAGCTCCTGTGTTGAGCATCTTTCTCCTGATGGTCAGTGTGCTTCATAGCGACCATCATTGTTCAGGTCATTCCATTGTAATGGTTACTTAGGCTTTTATATATGTTGATTTCCTTGGAAGAGAATGTTTTCTTACTTTTTTATTTATAATTTAAAAATTCTCCCCCCCCCCCTTTTTTTTTTTTACTGATTAAGGGACATATGTGTCTCTATCTCCCTGTTGCACGCCCCCACCCCACTCCCATTCATGCCTTCACATCCCTGGTGTCTGTCTCCATTGGTTATACTTATATACGTGCATACAAGTCCTTTGGATGACCTCTTCTCCTTACCCCCACCCTCCTCTACCTTACCTCTAAAGTTTGGGCCTCTGATTAATGCTTCTCTATCTCTGGATCTGTTTTCGCTCATCAGTTTATGTTGTTCATTATAATCCACAAATGAGTGAGATCATTGATATTTATCTTCCTCTGACTGACTTATTTTGTTTAACATAATGCTCTCCAGCTCCATTCGTGCTGTTGCAATTGGCAGGAGATCCTTTTTATTTATTTATTTATTTTACTGCAGCACAGTATTCCACTGTGTAGATGTACAACCATTTTTTAATCCACTCATCTACTGATGGGCACTTAGGCTGTTTCCAAATCTTAGCTATTGTAAATTGTGCTGCTATAAACATAGGAGTGCATATATTCTTTCTTAAAAACAAACAAACAAAAAAAAACCTAAAACTAATTTTTATTTAAAAAGAACACTCTCCTTACCTTGTCCTTGCTACTCAACACTCACAAACAAGTCTGTACAAAACTACAAACACAGAAAAGGACCAGAGAGGGTGTTCTGATACACTGTCTTTGGACCTATTCTAGGCTGCTGTCCTCACCAATACCTCCCTGCTAATAGAGCTGAGAGCTCATAGGTCCACTAGGGAAAGTAAATAGTTTTGGATCATCACTTCTGCTTTGCTAGGATCACCCCAGGTCACTTGCTATCAAACCTAATTGAATTAACCTGCACAGCGATGGAGCCTCCCCTGTAATTGCCCACTTCTTCTTGGTCTTCTCGTGCCAGAAGGATTTGCCTTTGGTGAACTTCAGGACCTGATTGACTCGTTTTCCCCAGTCTCCAGCTGCACTTCCCTTGGCATCAAAGGAGTGTCTGCCACTAGAGCATCCACCTCAATTTCCTCCTCCCTGGTCCTTCGGAATGGGGATGATGCCCTTTTTTCTGCTTTCTTCCTTTTTGGAAATGTGTTAGGGGTCTGAGGGTTTATCTTCTTGACTGGAGGAGTCTCTGCCTCCATTGCAGCCTCATTCTGCTTTGGTTTCTTTTCTAAACCTGGCTTAGAAACTGCTACTGCTGCCTTTGTCTTTCCTTCCTCCTCCTTGTTGCTGTTCCTATCTGCTTTTCCATTCTGAGCAGTCGGTGTAGCAGTGCCATTGGTTTTGAGGGTTTGTGATCTAGGAGTACCCTTACCCTTGGGCTCCTCCTTCCTCTCCTCCTCCTCTTCACTGGAGTCATCCGAAGAACTGCTGCTGCTCTTGGCCTTTACTGTCTTTGGGGAGGCTGGCTTGGAAGGGGCTACAGCTCCTGCTGTCTTCTGTGGCTTCTTTTTAGATGGAGGTTTAGATGCCTTCTTTTCCCCCTCTTCCTCACTGCTAGAGCTGTCTGACTCAGAGCAGCTATCCACACCAGCCAGAGAAACTTGTTTGGCAGGCAAATATAGTGCTGCTTTGGCCATCACCTTGGCCTTAGGGGTGGCCACTATCTTTTTTGCCTTCCCCATGTCCTCCTCCTCACTAGAACTGCTCTCCTCCTCACTGGAGGTACTATCAGCTTTTCTTTTCAGAGGCTTCTGGCCACTGCCTTTAGGCTGCTTGAAAGCTGTGGCTGTCTTAGCTGCAGGCTGCTTGGGAGTGGTAGCTGGCCTACTTGAGGGATTTTTGGTGGCACTGGCTGGCTTGGCAGGAGCTTCTTCCTTAGAACTGTCAGAGTCTGAGCTGTTGGAAGAACTCTCTACTGCATTCTTTGCTGGAGCTGGTTTAGTGGCTGCTTTAGAGATGACTGGCTTAGCTGGCGGCATCTCTTTTTCTTTAGAGCGTGAATCAGATTCATCACTGCTGTCGTCACTGCTCTCTTCAGGCTATTTTTTCTCTGCAGCTTTCTTGGGAGCCTGGGTTCCCAGGGACTTTTTGGGTGGGGGATCAGAAGGAGGGGAACGGAACTATATGGACCTGGTTTTTTCTTCATGGGCTTTTCCTGCTCCGCTTCCTCCTCCTCACTTGAGGAGTCCTCACTGCTGGAACTCTTTTGTGTAGGGATGGCAGCTTTTTTCATTGGAGCCTTGGCCACTACTTGCTTTTTAGGCACAGTCTTCTTAGAGATGGCTGCTGCCTTTTCTTCCTCTGAGTCATTACTGCTTCTACTGCTGCTGCTTCTGATGCCACTATTGCTAGCTACTTTGCCATTAGCTACTTTAAGTGCTGCTCGAGTGAGTGTGCCTGGTTTGGCTGGGGCTTTAGCCTGAGCTTTAGCTACCAAAGGTGTTGCCTTTGGCTTCTGGCTCTGGTGCCTCATCCTCTGAGCTTGAGTCAGAATCAGAATCAGAGCTCTTGGCCTTCTAAGGAGAAGTTTTGACTGTCTTGGTTTGGGGCTTACCTCCCTTCTGGACAGGCTTTTTATTTTTGTCCTCCTCTTCTTCCTCCTCATCACTGGATTCTTCACTGCTGCTGCTTTCTGATGCACTGGCTGAAGCCTTTCCAGGATGCTGAGGTAGACTGACATGCTTGGCAGGTTACAGGAACTTTCTTAGCTGGAGACCCTTGGGCTTTCTCGTCCTCACTGCTATCTTCACTGCTATCTTCTCTGCTATCAGGAACTTTCTTAGCTGGAGGCCCTTGGGCTTTCTCGTCCTCACTGCTATCTTCACTGCTATCATTGGATGAAGTCTTCTTTTTAGCCTTCTTAGTCACTGCTTGGTCCATTTGCTTGTAATTTCCGCTTTGGAGCCTTGGCTATAGATGTCCAAAAGGGAAGAGGCATTGGCATCCTGCTAGGCAGTGCCTGTTACTTTGGTGAACTTATTGGCCACCTCTGAGAGTTGGTTATCATGCAGAAAACCAAGCAGGAGGGAATATAGGTTGCTGGGAACCATGTGGAGTAAGCAGGTGTCCACCATCCTCCAGGCAATATGCACCACTACTGTTGCCGATGCATACGACTCAGGAACTCAGGTGCATATATTCTTTCTGATTGGTGTTTCTAGTTTCTAGGGATATAGTCCTAGAAGTGGGATTACTGGGTCAAATGGGAGTTCCATTTTTAGTTTTTTGAAGAAACTCCATACTATTCTCCATAGTGGCTGCACCAGTCTGCGTTCCCACCAGCAGTGCATGAGGGTTCCTTTTTCTCCACATCCTCACCAGCACTTGTCATTTGTTGATTTGTTGATGATAGCCATTTTGACAGGTGTGAGATAGTACCTCATTGTTGTTTGATTTGCATCTCCAGATTAGTGACTTTGAATATGTTTTTATTTGTCTCTTAGCCTTCCTTATAGTCTCTTTTGAAAAGTAGGCCTATGTAGGCCCCTTGCCCATTTTTTTGATTGGGTTGTTTATCTTCCTTTATTAAGTTATATGAGTTCCTTGTAAATGTTGGAGATTAAACCCTTATTGGTGATAACATTGGCAAATATGTTCTCCCATGTACTGGGCTTTCTTGTTTTATTGATGGTTTCTTTTGCTGTGCAGAAGCTTTTCATTTTGATCGAGTCCCATTTGTTTATTTTCTTTTTAGTTTTCATTGCCCTAAGTGCTGTATTGGTGAACATATTGCTCTGGCATATGCCTGAGATTTTGCTGCCTGTGGATTTCTCTAGTATTTTTATGGTTTTCCATCTTACATTTAAGTCCTTTACCTATTTTGAGTTAATTTTTGTGTATGGTGTAAGTTGGTGGTCTAGTTTCATTTTTTTGCACGTATCTGTCCAATTTTCCCAGCACCATTTATTGAAGAGACTGCCTTGACTCCATTGTATACTCTTGCCTGCTTTGTCAAATATTAATTGAGTTTAATAGTTTGGATTGCTTTCTGGGTTTTCTATTCTATTCCATTGGTCTATATTTCTGTTCTTATGCCAGTACCATGCAGTTTTGACAATAGTGGCTTTGTAATAAAACTTAATATATGGTATTAAGATCCCTCCTCCTTTGTTCTTCTTTCTCAGGATTGCTGTAGCTATTTGGGACTTTTTTTTTTTTAAATTCCAGATGAATTTTTGGAGAGTTCTTTCTAGGTCTGTGAAATATGCTGTAGGTATTTGAATGAGTAGTGCATTGAATCTATAAATCGCTTTGGGTAGTACGGACATTTTAATGATGTTGAGTCTTCCAATCCATGAACATGGCATATTCTTCCATCTATTTATGTCTTCCTCTATCTCTTTTTTCAGTGTCCTGTAGTTTTCTGAGTACAAGTCTTTTACCTCTTTAGTTAAGTTTATTCCTAGGTATCTTAATTTTTTTTTGGTGCAATGGTAAATTGGATTGTTTTTGTTGTTTCTCTTTCTGTGATTCATTATTGGTGTATAACAATGCACTGGCTGAAGCCTTTCCAGGATGCCATATATTTCTTGTCATTAATATTGTATCCTGCTACATTGCTGAATTCATTTATTAAATCTAATAATTTTTGATGGAGTCTTTAGGGTTTTCTATGTATAATATCATGTCATCTGTGAATAATGACAATTTTATTTTTTCTATTCCAATTTGGATGCCTTTTATTTCTTCTTCTCTGATCATTGTGGCTAACACTTTCAGTACTATGTTGAACAGGCTGGTGAAAATGGGCATCCCTCTTTCGTTCCTGTTCTTAGGGGAAATGATTTAATTTTTGTCCATTGAGTATGATGTTGGCTGTAGGTTTGTTATATAAGACTTTTATTATATTGAGGTAGTACCCCTCTATTTTGTCTAATGCTTTTTCTGTATCAATTGAAATGACTATGTAATTTTTATCTCTCAATTTGTTTAGAGATGATGTTACATTTTATTGATTTGGGGATATTGTACCATCCTTGTTCCTAAGAATAAATCCCATTTGGTCATGGTGTATGATCTTTCTGTAGTAATGCTAGATTTAATTTGCTAGAATTTTGTTTAGGATTTTAGCATCTATGTTCATCAGAGATATTGGCCTGTAATTCTCTTTCTTTTTAGTGTCGTTGTCTGGTTTTGTGCTTAGGGTAATGCTGGCTTCTTAGAAAGAGATTGGAAGTGTTTCTTCCTCTTGAATTTTTGGAATAGTCTGAAAAGAATAGGTTTTAGTTATTTGAATGTTTGGTAAAACTCCCCTGTGAAACTTTCTGGTCCAGCTTTTGTTTGCTGGAAGTTTTTATTTTTTTGAACATAATAAATCTTTATTCAGATTATTACAATTGTCCCCCCCCCAATTGCTCCTCTCCACCTGGCTCCCACCCCACCCCTAACCCTTATCCCTGCCCATTATCCTCATCTATAGGTGTATGATTTTTGTCTAGTCTCTTCCCGTACCTCCTCACCCTTTTCCCCCCGAGAATTGTCAGTCCACTCCCTTTTTAAGCCCCTGATTCTATTATACTCACCAGTTTATTCTGTTCATCAGATTTTGAATTCACTTGATTTTTGATTTACTTGATGAATATATATTTGTTGTCCTAATTTTTATCTTTACCTTTTTCTTCTTCTTCCTCGACTTGGATGGGGTTGAGTCTCAGGGATGAGCAGACAGTCTTGGCTTCCCATCATCCCTGCCCTATGAGGCCTCTGGATGTCCCTTGGTAATCGCTGCAGCCCTCTCTGCCGCTCTTGCCTCCAGACCTCTGCTTTTCATGGCTCCCCTGAGTTTCTGTGCACTCCGGGGACCCGTGTGAGTCTGGGTCCCCAGGGTCTCACCTGAAACTGAGGTTCAGTTCTTTCAGAACTGGGGTTCAGTGCAGTCGCCAGGTTCCATCTTCCTCCCAGTAGAGAAAGCCAGGAGCACACTCAGCAATCAGTCCTTTCTGTGTGCATTTGCATGTGTGCCTCCAGACCTCTGCCTTTTGCAGCTCCCCTGAGTTTCCATGCACTCCTTCCTTTTTCCAAGAGTCTAGACTCCCCCTCTTATAAGTCTCTCCCAGAACTGGGGTTCAGTGTAGTTGGAAATTTCCATCTTCTTCCTGCTACAGGAAGCCAGCCAGGTACTCCGCTACCCATCCTCTCTATGCACATGTCTCTCTACCTCAGCTTTTTGCAGCTCCTCTGAGTCTCTGTGAGCCCCTCTCTTTCTTTCTAGTTGTAGAATTTCCACTCAGCCAGCTTTCCTGTTATTATGGATGATGTATGTTCTGTCTTTTAGCTGTAGTTTGGAAATTGTTGTGTGAGGCAGCAATTTAGGTGTGTACTCACTGCAGATGTCTGGGATCCATGTTGTGGTACCATACTGCTAACTACTGAGGTTGTTCCACGTGGGTTATGGCTTGCAAATGGCTCATTAAACAGGTCTGGAGGTGTTGTCTGAGGTCTATCTGCTTGTTGGTGTAGCAGCATTCTTGGCCTTGATTGCTCCCCTATATAAGATGGTGTGGGTTCTGTGCCAAAGCCAAGCTGACCTGGGAGTGCCCATAGCGGTAGCAGGGACTCCCTGCCTTGAAGAGCCACTTCTTCCAGCCCCTGGGACTCTTGAGATATCTATCTGCCCCTCAATCACCCATACACATACCTCACATATCCACACATGCCCCTATCACTTCTTTACTCTGTCATACTCTCTCCCTCCCAGCAGTCCTGTCAGCTGCCATGTTGGATCTTGATTCTGTTTTCTTTTTGCTCCTCTGATTGAATGGTTTTTGCTTCCTCATAGGTCAAATTGTTGAGTTGGTTCTCAGAACCCTCTACTCCACTGTTGAATTCTTTATTTCAGTTAGTGTGCCCTTAATTTCTGACTGGTCTATTTTCATGTCTTTGACATTCTCACAAAGATCCTTGAAAATCTGAGTAAGTCCCTTGAAGCTCTCATTAAGATTCTTGAGCAACCTTATAACCATTGTTTTGAACACTGCAGTAATTTGCTTTCTTCCATTTCTTTCATTTGTGACATGTTTCTTTGTTTCCACATTTTGATTGCCTCCCTGTATTTGTTTCTATGTATTATATAAAGCTGCTATGTCTTCTGAAATTGGTAGAGTGACCTTGTATAACAGGTTTCCTTTAGGGTCCAGTGGCTCAGCCTCCCCAGTCACCTAAGCTTGGCACTTTAGGTACACCACTGTGTGGGCTGTTTGCTTATTCTTGTTGTAGTTTAGCATTAGTTATTGTTGGCACCAGCCATTATAGAATTCATACCCTGATGCCAGATAATGCAATTCCTCCCTGTATGTCCCTGGGCCACTCAAAGGACCCCAGTGCTGGAACTCAAAGTGATCTAGTTCAAGTAAGCTTATGTGCTGGCCCTTTAAGAGGAACTGCCTGGGGCTCCAATAGCTTGTGTGTCATTCAGCCACAATCCCAGCTAGTTTTTACAATCCAATGTTATGGGGACTTCTTTTCCCAGAAATGAAACCTTGGGAAAAGGGTCTGGTGTGAATCTGAGACCCCTTGCTCTTCATGTGAGTCCTCTGCAACCATGGTATCCCCTCTGGCCTGATTAAAAAAATGGAATATGTGTGTGTTGAACCAACCTGTTCCACGCCTCTACCATTCCTACCTGTCTCAGTGTGCTTTCTTGTTTACTTCTCAAATTGTGCCAGCTTTTATGCACTTCTGAATGATGATTGTTTTGTATTTTAGTTGTAATTTTGACATGGTTGTGGGAGGCAACTAGTACTGGCATTTACCTATACTGCCATCTTGGTTCTTCTATGTCAAAACATTTAATGTTTATACATTAAATTTCATCATTGAGTTCCTCCTCTAGAAGCTAAGACTATAAAAGCAAGAACTCATCCCTTTCTTCCTGGTGCCCAGAAGAGAGACTGGCATGAATCAACTCAGTGTTTGCACTTTGTCTTTCTTATAAAGTTAGTTTACTCTCAATATCAAAATCTCAAAAATTTTATCTAGGCCAGTTGTTTGCAACCTTAAGAAATATCCAAATAAATTTTTTTTTTATCGTGTTACATGTATACACATATCTCCTTATTGGCCACCTCCCTCCCAGGGATACCCCAATACCCCAGTCTCTATGTTCATTGGTTATGCTTATATGCATGGATAAAAGTCTTTTGATTGATCTCTTATCTACCCCACCTCTCCTTAAACTTCCTGCTATAATTTGACAGTCTATTGGATGCTTTACTGCCTCTGTATCTATCCTTTTGTTCATCAATTTACAATGTTCTTTATTATCCACAAATGAGTGAGATCATGTGATGCTTCTCCCTCATTGACTGGCTTATTTCACTAAGCATAAGGCTCTCCAGTTCCATCCAGGTTGCTGCAAATGGTAAGAATTCCTTCTTTTTAATGGCAGCATAGAATTCCATTGTGTAGATGTACAACAGTTTCTGATCCACTCATCTGCTGAGAGGCACCTAGGCTGTTTCCAAATTGTAGTTATTGTAAATTGTGCTGCTATGAACATAGGGGTGCGTAAATCCTTTTGGATTGATGTTTGTAATTTCTTAGGATAAATTCCTAAGAGTGGGATTGCTGGGTCAAACGGGAGTTCCATTTTTAGTTTTTTGAGGAAACTCCATACTGTTCTCCACAGAGGCTGCAGAAGTCTGCATTCCCACCAACGGTGCACAAGGGTTCCTTTTTCTCCGCATCCTCGCCAAAACTTGTCGTTTGTTGATTTGTTGATGATTTCCATTCTGACAGGTGTAAGATGGTATTGCATTGTCATTTTGATTTGCATCTCTCGGATAATTAGTGACTTTGAACATGATTTCATGTGTCTCTTGCCCTTCCTTCTGTCATCTTTAGAAAAGGTTCGATTTAGGTCCATTGCCCATTTTTTTTTATTGGATCGTTTATCTTCCTTAAATTAAGTTGTATAAGTTGGCTGTAGATGTTGGAGATTAAACCTTTATCAGTGATAACATTTGCAAATATGTTCTCCCATATAGTGGGCTTTCTTTGTTGTTTTGTTGATGGTTTCTTTTGCTCTACAAATCTTTTTATTTTGATGTAGTCCCATTTGTTTATTTTTTCTTTAGCTTCCATTGCCTTTGGAGCAGTATCAGTGAAATTCTTTCAGCATATGTCTGAGATTGTGCTGCCCGTGGATTCCTCTAGTATTTCTATGGTTTCTCTTATAATGTTTAAGTCCTGTATCCATTTGGAGTTTATTTTTGTATTGGTGTAAGTTGGTGGTCCAGTTTAATTTTTTTGCATCTATCTCTCCAATTTTCTCAACACCAGTTATTGAAAAGGCTATCTTGGTTCCATTGTATGTTCACCCCTCCTTTGTCAAATATTAGTTGAACAAAGTGGTTTGGGTGAATATCTGGGTTCTCTATTCTATTCCATTGGTCTATATGTCTGTTCTTGTGCCAGTACCAGGCTGTTTTGAGAACAGTTGCTTTGTAATATAGCTTGAAATCTGGTATTGAGATCCCACTTACTTTATTCTTCTTTCTCAGAATTGCAGTGGCTATTCGTGGTCTTTTTTGTTCCAGATGAATCTATGAAAAATTCTTTCTAGGTCTATGAAATATGTCGTTGGTATTTTATTTTATTTTATTTTATTTTATTTTTTTCAGTCAGTATTTCTTTTTATTTTTTTATTATTATTTATTTATTTTTCTTTCTTTTTTTAAAATTAAATCTTTATTATTCAGATTATTACATTTGTTTCTCTTTTTTCCCTTCCATAGCACCCCTCCCTCTGCCCTTAGCTCCCTCCCATTGATCTCATCCATAGGTGAATGATTTTTGTCCAGTCTCTCCCTGTACACCCCTCACCCCTTTCCCCCTGAGAATTATCAGTCCACTCCATTTCTGTGCTCCTGATTCTATTATATTCACCAGTTTATTCTATTGATCAAATTTTTAATTCACTTAATTTTTAGATTCACTTGTTGATAGGTATGTATTTGTTGTTCATAATTTTTTGGCTTTTACCTTTTTCTTCTTCCTCTTCTAAAAGAGTACCTTTCAGCATTTCATATAATACTGGTTTGGAGTTGATGAACTCCTTTAGCTTTTTCTTATCTGTGAAGGTCTTTATCTGCCCTTCAATTCTGAATGATAGCTTTGCTGGATAGATTATTCTTGGTTGTAGGTTCTTGCTATTTATCACGTTGAATATTTCTTGCCACTCCCATCTGGTCTGCATCGTTTCTGTTGAGAAATCAACTGACAATCGTATGGGTGCTCCCTTGTAGGTAATAAACTGTTTTTCTCTTGCTGCTTTTAATATTCTCTCTTTGTCTTTTGCTCTTGGTATTTTAATTATGATGTGTCTTGGTGTGGTCCTCTTTGGATTCCTTTTATATGGGGTTCTGTGTGCTTCCTGGACTTGTAAGTCTATTTCTTTTACCAGATGTGGGAAGTTTTCAGTCATTATTTCTTTAAATAGGTTTTCAGTATCTTGCTCTCTCTCTTCTTCTGGCACCCCCACAATTCTGATGTTGGTACGCTTAAAGCTGTCCCAGAGTCTCCTTACATTATCTTCACATTTTTGGATTCTTTTCTCTTCTTGCTTTTCCAGTTGAATGTTGTCTGCTTCTTTATATTTCAAATTTTTTACTTGATTCTTGCCTTTCTCTAGTCTGCTGTTAGGACTCTGTATAATATTTTTTATTTCAGTCAGTGTATGTTTAATTTCTATTTGGTCCTTTATCATCTTTAGTTGGACCTTTTCCATCTCTAGTTGGTCCTTTTTCATCTCCTCTTGGGTCTCACTAAATTTATCCAACTTTTCTAGCATATTCTTGAAAAACCTTATAAGTGTGGTTTTGAACACTATATCCAGTCGTTTTTTTTCCTCCATTTCTTTTGTTTGTGATCCCTTCCCTTGTCTCGGCATTTTCACTATGCCGGGGAAACTTCTGTGTTGAATTCAGCCTTATGATACCAGACTTGCAAAACCGAAGAAGCCTCTGTTGAGCTTGGGATGGGTGGAGTCTCAGGGTTTAAGGGACCTCCTTGCCTTCCAGTCGGCCCCGCCCTCCACGGCCCCTGAGTCTCACGTGACTGGGTAATGGCTGGAGCGGTCCTTGTGCGCGCGCGCACCCGCAGTGCCTCTAACCGCTGCCTTTCCAGCTCCCCTGTGCACTAGGACCACACGAGTCTAGGTCCCCAGGGTTTCTCCCGAAACAGGGGCCCAGTGGATTCAGAAGTGGCACAGTTGGGAGGGTCTGTCTCCCGCCCACTCGCGAAAGCCAGTGGCACAATCAGCAGTCTGTCTTCCGCGCAGCACCGTGTGCGTGCGACCGGACCTGATCTTCTGCGACTCCCCTAAATTTCCGTGCACCTCTCCCTTTTCACAGTCCAAACTCCCCCCGTAGGAGTTTCGGCTGGATCTGGGGTTTAGTGTCGTAGGATAAGGGGTTCAATGCCTTTGAGAGTCTCCGTTTCCCTCCCGCCAGAGAAAGCCAGCCAGGTACTCCGGCACCCGCTCTCTCAACGCACGCGTCTCCGTACCTCGGCTTTTTGCAGCTCCTCTGGGTTTCTGTGAGCCCCTCTCTTTCCTTTTAGCTGTAGAACTTACACTCGGCCAGCTTTCCTGTGATTCTGGATGATATCTGTTCTGTCTTTTAGTTGTAGTTTTGAAATTGTTGTGCGAGGCAGCAGTGTAGGTGTTTACCTATGCCACCATCTTGGATTCTGTCCTGTCGTTGGTATTTTAATGGATAGTGCATTGAATCTATAGATTGCTTTAGGTAGTATGGACATTTTAATGATGTTGATTCTCCCAATCCATGAGCATGGTATGCTCTTCCATCTATTAACATATTCCTCTCTCTCTTTTTTCAGTGTCCTGTAGTTTTCTGCATAAAGGTCTTTTACCTATTTAGTTAGGTTTATTCCTAGGTATCTTAATTTTTTTTGGTGCGATGATAAATGCGGTTGCTTTTTTAATCTCTATGTCTGTAATTTCATTATTACTGTATAGAAATGCCACAGATTTTTTGGCATTATTTTTGTATCCTGCTACATTGCTGAATTTATTTATTAAGTCAATTAGTTTTGGGTGGAGTCCTTCGGGATTTTTATGTACAGTATCATGTCATCTGCAAATAAGGACAACTTTACTTCTTCTTTTCCAATTTGGATGCCTTTTATTTCTTCCTCTTGTCTAATTGCAATGGCTAATACTTCCAGTACTATGTCAAACAGGAGAGGTGAGAGTGGGCATCCCTTTCTTGTTCCTGTTCTTAGGGGAAATGGTTTTAGTTTTTGCCCATTGAGTATGATGTTAGCTGTGGGTTTATCATATATGGCTTTTATGATGTTGAGGTATGCTCCTTCTATTCCCACTTTGATGAGAGTTTTTATCAAGAAAGGGTGTTTAATTTTGTCAAATGCTTTTTCTGCATTAATTGATATGACTATGTGATGTTTATCTCTTAATTCGTTTATGTGAGGTATCAGGTTTATTGATTTGCAGATATTGTACTATCCCTACATTCCTGGGATGAATTCTACTTGTTCATGGTGTATGATTTTTCTGTTGTACTGCTGGATCCAATTTGCTAGAATTTTGTTGAGGATTTTGGCATCTATGTTCATGAGAGATATTGGCCTATAATTCTCTTTCATTGTGTTGTCTTTATATGGTTTTGGTATTAGGATGATGCTGGCTTCATAGAAGGTGTTTGGAAGTGTTCCTTCTTCTTGAATATTTTTGAATAGTCTGAGGAGGATAGGTTTTAATTTTTCCTTGAATGTTTGGTAAAACTCTCCTGTGTAGCCATCTGGTCCCAGGCTTTTATTTGCTGGAAGCTTTTTGATGACTGCTTCAATTTCTTCCATAGTTATTGGACTTTTGAGATGTTTAGATTCTTCCTGATTGAGTTTTGGAAGTTTATATTTTTCCAGGAATATGTCCATGTCTTGAAGGTTGTCCCATTTGTTGGAATAGAGTTGTTCATAGTATTTTTTAACAATCCTTTTATTTCAGCGGGGTCTGTTGCTATTTCTCCTCTTACATTTCTGATTTTGTTTATTTGGGTCTTCTCTCTTTGCTTCTTGTTGGGCCTGGCTAGAGGTCCATCAATCTTGTTTATCCTTTGAAATGACCATCTCTTGGTTTTGTTGATCTTTTGAATTGTTTCTTTGGTCTCCATGTTTCTCATCTCTTCTCTGATCTTTACTATTTCCTTTCTTCTGCTTACACTGGGCTTTTCTTGTTGCTCTCTTTCTAGCTCTTTGAGTTGTAGGGTTAGGCAATTTATTACCATTGTTTCCTGTGTTTTTGCAGTATGTTTGTAGGGCTATGAACCTCCCTCTCAAGACTGCTTTCACTGTGTCCCATAAATTTTGTATTGTGTTGTCATTGTCATTTGTTGCCATGATGTTTTTTATTCCTTCCTTGATCTCTTTGGTTACCCAGTCGATGTTTAATAGAATGTAGTTTAGTCTCCATGTGTTTGATTTCTTTCTATGGTTTTTATTATAGTTGATTTCCAGTTTTATACCACTGTGATCTGAGAAGTAGCTTGATATGATTTCTATCTTGTTGAATTTCAAGAGACCTTTCCTATTACCCAACTTGTTGTCTATCTTTAAAAATGACCCTTGTGCACTTGAGAAGAATGTGTATTCTGTGGCTTTGGAGTTAAATGTTCTGAAGATAACAATTAATTCCATCTGATCTAGTGAGTGATTCAGGATTGAATTTTTTTATTGTTGATTTTTTGTTTAGAGGATTTGTCCAATGGTGACAGTGGGGTATTAAAGTCTCCTACTATGATTGTATTGCTGTCAATCTCTCCCTTAATATCCTCCAAGAGATTTTTATGTATTTAGGTGCTCCTATATTGGGTGCATATATGTTTACCAGAGTTATTTCTTCTTGTTGGATTGTTCCCTGTAGTATTATGAAGTGGCCTTCTTTATCTCTTGTTATGTCCTTCACTTTGAGATCTAATTTGTCATATATAAGTATTGCAACCCCAGCTTTTTTTTTCATTTCAATTTACCTGAAATACCATTTTCCATCCCTTCACCCTCAGTCTGTGTGCATCTGTTTTCCTGAGGTGGGTTTCTTGTAGACAGCAGATATATGGATCATGTTTTCTTATCCAATCGGTTACCTATGTCTCTCGATTGGAGCATTTAATCCATTTACATTTAAAGTTATTATTCGGGGGAGGATAAAATGGCGGCGGAGTAGACGGACGCGTCTGGAGCTTTGTTGCTGGGCAGAGGGAAAGAGAACGGCTGAGAGTTGCATTGGGAGTGTTTGTTGGCTAGCTAGGCCAGGCCAGGCACCCCACTGCCACGGGGTTTTTGTCGGCTGGAGCCACCAGCGCGAACGCGGAGCCCCAGCCATCTTGCAGTCGGAGGTTGATGTCTGCGGCGGTCTGCGGCCGGCGGCTGGGCACCCATCAAGCAGCCAGGGACCCAGGGACCAGAACTCCACTCTCCAATCGGCGCAGACACTTGGCGGAATCAGAGATCCACAGAGCACACGGACAGGTCAGATTGCGCCTGACTTAAGGGGGAGGTGGATGTCTGCCGAGGTCTGAAAGCTGCGGCTGATGGAGGCACCCACAGAGCAACCAGGACCCAGAGCGCGGCTTCCCAGGCAGCACAGACGTGCAGTCGGAGGATTCGGAGATCCACAGGGCACGCGGAAGGGTCAGATTTCGCCTGTGCCAGGGTGAGGTCTCCTACCCCCGCAGGGCAGAGATGCGCACTCTGGGAGCCGGGCTGCAGGAGAGCTGCTTCTGGAGAGGTCCGCGGAGGTGGTCAGGGCGTGATCCCTGAGTGTGAAGGCAGACCCTCTGAGCTGTTGACAGAGGAGACCCCGGGAACCCCCCCCTTTCCCCCTGGGGGGGGGGCAGAGGGACAGCCTGGGAGTTATTGCAGTGTCCAGGCTGCAAAACCCCCACAAACTGGTTTTGGGAACCACAGAGTAGCAGGATCTGAGCACAGCCTAGAGAGGTCCTGTGCTTTGTCTCAGAGATCAATTCCGAAACACTGCCACCCAATGGATGACACACAAATTGACTCTGGCATAACCACAAAAGAATAAAGACATTAAAACACCAAGAGGGTAACACAGGGAACTGCAATACCTCCTGTACTGGGAAACAGGAATGCCAAGCAGAATAATAGTGGAAGTGAAGGACCATTCTATTTTTCTTTTATTTTTTATTTTTCCTTTTTTCTTTTTTCTTTTTTTTAATTTTTAATTCTTTATTTTTCATTTTCACATATTTTAATTAAAAGAATATTTTTTTCTTTCTGCCTCAATTGATTTTACCTTTATAATTATTACATTTTTGTTTTAAACTAGTATTATTAATTACTACTAG
>JAAGEH010000392.1:24710308-24951547 GCA_011751065.1 Lasiurus cinereus | reverse complement strand
TTTCTGTTGAGAAATCAGCTGACAGTCGTATGGGTGCTCCCTTGTAGGTAATGAACTGTTTTTCTCTTGCTGCTTTTAATATTCTCTCTTTGTCTTTTGCTCTTGGTATTTTAATTATGATGTGTCTTGGTGTGGTCCTCTTTGGATTCCTTTTATTTGGGGTTCTGTCCTGGACTTGTAAGTCTATTTCTTTTACCAGATGGGGGAAGTTTTCAGTCATTATTTCTTTAAATATGTTTTCAGTATCTTGCTCTCTCTCTTCTTCTGGCACCCCCACAATTCTGATGTTGGTACGCTTGAAGCTGTCCCAGAGGCTCCTTACATTATCTTCACATTTTTGGATTCTTTTCTCTTCTTGCTTTTCCAGTTCAATGTTTTCTGCTTCTTTATATTTCAAATTTTTGACTTGATCCTTGCCTTTCTCTAGTCTGCTGTTAGGACTCTGTATAATAGTTTTTATTTCAGTCAGTGTATGTTTAATTTCTAGTTGGTCTTTTTTCATCTTTAGTTGGATCTTTTGCATCTCTAGTTGATCCTTTTTCAACTCCTCTTGGGTCTCACTAAATTTATCCATCTTTTCTAGCATATTCTTGAAAAACCTTATAAGCGTGATTTTGAACTCTATATCCAGTCGTTTTTTTTCCTCCATTTCTTTTGCTTGTAATCCCTTCCTTTGTCTCAGAATTTTCACTATGCCGGGGAAACTTCTGTGCTGGATTCAGCCGCAGAAGCCTCTGTTGAGCTTGGGATGGGTGGAGTCTCAGGGCTTAAGGGACCGCCTTGCCTTCCAGTCGGCCCCGCCCTCCATGGCCTCTGAGTCTCACGTGACTGGGTAATGGCTGGAGCGGTCCTTGTGCGCACCCGCAGTGCCTCTAACCACTGCCTTTCCGGCTCCCTTGCGCCCCAGGACCACACGAGTCTAGGTCTCCTGGGTTTCGCCCGAAACAGGGGTTTAGTGGACTCAGAAGTGGCACAGTTGGGAGAGTCTGTCTCCCGCCCACTCGCGAAAGCCAGCGGCACAATCAGCAATCTGTCCTCCGCGTGGTGCCGTGCACGACCAGTCTTCCGATCCTTTGTGACTCCCCTAAATTTCCGTGCACCTCTCCCTTTTCACAGTCCAAACTCCCCCCGTATGAGTTTCGGGTGGATCTGGGGTTTAGTGTCGTAGGATAAGGGGTTGAATGCCTTTGAAAGTCTCCGTTTCCCTCCCGCCAGAGAAAGCCAGCCAGGTACTCCGGCACCTGCTCTCTCCTCGCACGCGTCTCTGTACCTTAGCTTTTTGCAGCTCCTCTGGGTCTTTCCCTTTAGTTGTAGAACTTCCACTCCGCCAGCTTCCCTGTGGTTCTGGATGATGTCCGTTCTGTCTTTTAGTTGTAGTTTTGAAATTGTTGTGCGAGCAGCAGTATAGGTGTTTACCTATGCCGCCATCTTGGATTTCCCCCCAAAAAATAGTTTTTTATTAAAATATGCAACATGAAAATAAAATAAAATAAATAATTTAAACCAAAGAAAAAAAATAGAATGGTCATTCACTTCTACTATTGTTCTGTTTGGCACTCTTGTTTCCCTGTAGGGAGGGTATTGCAGTTTCCTGTGTTCCACTACTGAGGTCTTAATCTCTTTTTTCTTTTGTGGTTATGGGAGAGTCAATTTGTGTGTCATCCATTGGGTAGCAGTGTTTTGGAATTGATCTCTGAGACAAAGCGCAGGACCTCTCTAGGCTGTGCTCTGATCCTGCTTCTCTGTGTTTCTCAAAACCGGTTTGTGGGGATTTTGCAGCTGGGACACTGTAATAACTCCCAGACTGTCCTTCTGCCTCAGATCAAAATAAGTTGTTTTCTAGAGCTCCCCTCTGTCAACAGCTCCGAGCGTTTGCTTCCACACTTAGGGATCATGCCCTGCTCCACCTCCGAGAACCTCTCCAGAAGCAGCTTTCCCGCAGCCTGATTCTGCAGAACAGGAGACCTCACCTTATCCCAGGCAAAATATGACCTTTTCGTGTGCCGTGTGGATCTCTTCTGAGTCCCTGTGTCTGCGCCAATTGGAGAGCTGTGTTCTGGGTCCCCTGGCTGTTCTGTGAGTGCTTCAGCTGCAGCTTTCACACTGCCGGAGACATTCACCTCCCTCTGCAAGATGGTGCGGTCTCCACATTCACGCTGGTGGCTTCGCAAAAAACCCCGTGGCAGTGGAGCTGCCTGGTCATGAGAGCCCCGTCCAGTAGTCCCCCACCTTCTCCTGGCAGATAACTGACTTTTAACTTGCCAACAAACACTCCCTGTGCGACTGTCAACTGCTCTCTCTCCCTCTGCCCAGCGACAAAGCTCTAGAGGCGTCTGTCTATTTCGCCGCCATTTTTCCTCCCCTTCCAAAGAAAATTGTTTTAAAGAAAAAAATTTCTCACAGAATCCCTGTTTAAGTGACATATTGTTATAAGACTTAACTACATATAATCACACAACTGTGCATAAATCCCCCTCACTTATAAATTATTAACATTGATTTTTAGAAAGAGAGGAAGGGGGAGAGAGAAAAACATGGATATGAGAGCAATACATCAATTGGCTGCCTATGGTATGCCCCCTATCAGAGATCAAGTTCACAACCCAGGCATATGCCCTGACTGGAAATCAAATCAGCAACCTACAGAGCACAGGAAGATGCCCAACCAACTGGGTCACATGGGCCAGGACTTTACATATAAATTTCATTAGTACATTATATAATTTTACATTATAAGTATAAATTTATATTTATAATGATTCACATATAACCCTTTCAATGTGAATATTATATTGACAATTATGGTTTGTTTATTTTTTCATTTTTAATTCTGTATAACCATTTTGTGATCTTTGGAAAAGTGAATCTATTCTCCTATCATTCTCTATTTAAACTACAAGAAATTTCCCTGAAACACTCTGTTATGGTGTCTGGGCTTCACCTGTATCAATTCATTATTTAGTTTAGGGATGGACACATTATAGCCTTCAGTCTGTTTTTGTAAATACAATTTCACTGGAATCAGCCACACCCATTTATTTATGCATTGTCTATGACTGATTTTATACTACTGACCAAGCTGAGTGTATGCAACAAAAACTGAAACCCTGCAAAGCCTGAGATGTTCATTCTCTGGTCCTTTACAGAAACAGTGTGCCTCCCCTCATTTCTGTCATCAGTCTGTTCTCTTATGAGCTCATTTAAATTAAGGTAATATGTTTTGGCACTAATGTCCCCATACAGTTCTGTGCAGAACTGAGTGTTTTTTTAAGATGAGGAACTCATTTGTGGGTTTGATGATTTGGAATGTGCTTACAAATTATGGACTATTGCTTCTGAAGTAATTTAGACCACTTTACACTACCAGATGCTAAGTGTTTATCACTGATATAAAATTAGAGGGGACCATTTATTGGTTAAGACAAGCTAATTTATGGTTTATCTAATTTCGCCATTAATGTTTTATAACGCTGTTTTCTTGGTCTCTGAGAAAAATGAACATTCTATCTAATAAAAGAGTAATATGCAAATTAACCATCACTGCACTACACCCATCAGCCACGCCCACCAACCATTCAGGAGCAAGTATGCAAATTAACCTAACCAAGATGTCTGTGGCCACGGAGCGAGCAGAAGGCTTGGGTTTCCTTGGTAATGGAGGAAGCCAAGCTTTCTGCACACACTGGCTGGCCTAGGCCTCCATTAAAGGCTACAAAGTTTCAATTATAGAAGATAAATAAATCACAAGAAAAATGGTGGCAGCCATGGAGCTGGAGAGAGCAGGAGGAAGTTGCCCCCAGTGATGGAGGAAGCCAAGCTTTCTGCTCACCCTGGCTGGCCTAGGCCTCCACTCAAGGCTATAAAGTTTCAGTTATAGAAGATAAATAAATCCCATAAAAAATGGCTGAGGCCATGGAATGAGCAGGAGGCTTGGCTCTGCTCCAAGCTACAAAGTTTCAATTGTAGAAGATAAATAAGTCCCAGATAGCAGGGCCTCCACTCAGGTTGCCACAGGGCATGGCCAGCCTGCAAACCACCACAGGCCCCTCGCCCAGGCAACCCCATGCCCTAAAGGAACCTTCCCTCTTGATCTGTAAAACCCTTCAGGGCAAACCAGCTGGACCCTAGCCCTGCACCAGGCCTCTATCTTATCTAATAACAGAGTAATATGCAAATTGACTATCACTCCAACACACAATATGGCTGCTCCCAGCTGTTCAAAGATGGCAGCCACAAGATGGTCAGCAGGGGAAGGCAGTTGGGGGGACTAGGCCTGCAAGGGAGAATACTTAGGGGTGACCAGGCTGATAGAGGAGGGAAATTGGGGGTGACTGGGCCTGCAGGGAAGGGCAGTTGGGGGACTCAGACCTACAAGGGAGGGCAATTAGGGGCAAACAGGCTGGTAGGGGAGCAGTTAGGCATAAATCAAACTGGCAGGGAAGTGGTTTAGGGGATGCTCAGGCTGGCAGGCAGAAGCAGTTAGGGGCAATTGGGAAGGCAGGCAGGCAAGCAGTTGGGAGCCAGCAGTCCTGGATTTCCATTAAATGGGCAGTCAGACATCCCTTGAGGGGTCCCAGATTGGAGAGGGTGCAGGCTGGGCTGAGAGACCCCCCTTCCATCCTATGTACAAATTTTGTGCACCAGGCCTCTAGTTATTTAATAAAATTTTATTGGAAAGCTACTAGAGAAGCAAAAATGTATCAGCTCTTGAATCAAAGTTTTGTGGAGTTAGAATTTGTAGGTCCAGTTTATTCCAAGATTTGGAATTCAAGATGTCTTTAATCCCCATGTGGCACCAGATTGCCTTATCTTCCACACTCCCATCTTTCTATTGAAAACTACTGCAGTGGAGGAAATTGGTAAAGAAAAGAGGGCTTGAGAAAAAAGGTGGTTCCTTCTGTAGTTTGAAGAGAGGTATTTTAAATATAGGCTCTGAAACTAGAGAGGTTATGTATCCATCTTTCCGTTCAACAAATATGTTCTGAGAGTTTTCTACATGCCAAGTATTCTGCTAGGTATTGGAGACCATTGTGATTGAGAAACACATGATTCCTACCCTTAGGTAATTTTCAGTCTAGTGAGGAGATGCTTTTATGTAAGTGTGGGGAGATATACCTGAACATCATAAGATCTTGCAATATGGGGAGCCGAGTTTAAATCATGGGGCAGTAAAAGCATATTGGATGAAATCATATTTGAACTAAGATCTTGAGTATATGTAGCATTATATAATCCAAGAGGACAGAAAGAGAATTCTAGTTATTGGAAACTTTTGAGCAATGAAAAAAATAAAGATATCTATGAATATGTTGATCATATATCACTGAGATACTTGCAAACTCTGCCTTTTACCTTTTCCTCTTTTGGCCTGTGGTTCACACTAAAATATTTAAATTTCTCATTGAGGCATACTGACATTCAACTCTTACACTATTTTTTTTTTTTTTTTAGCCAGCACACAAGGAAGTTACCCTTTGCCACCCACATAGTTTTCACATAGTCTCAAAAGTAATAAAGCAGATAGGCCAGTCTGTTATTTGGCAAACTGTCTTGTATTCTGAGTTGTAATATATTGGACTATTTCTTCTTCCCACAAAGAAGGAAACTTTGCTCTCATATTTCTTTCTATGAGCAAGACAAATGCATACACACGTTTCATAGGAGTTTAAAAATGCTTAATTTCAAGAATGCTCTTCAATTATACATTTTCCCTTTTCTTAATTCAGATCAATTAGATACAGACGTCCTCAAATGAAAGTGAAAAAGTTATTTTATTCTGCAAGAATTTTTTTTAGAGGAAATTTATTATGAGATCTGTTTGGGCAGACCCTGTTTAACATCTGTGTGTATCTTTACTTATGACAAATCACATATAATCTCTTTCTCGGAGCTGGCATAAGAAGTTGGGTGGCTAGGGATGGGTATTTGCAAATGGATTTCTTTAAAAACACCTCTTTAGCCCTTGCTGATTTGGCTCAGTAGATAGAGTGTCAGCTTGCAGACTGAAGGTTTGGGTTTGGTTCAGGTCAAGGGCACATTCCTGAGTTGTGGGCTCGATCCCCAGTAGGGGGAGTGCAGGAGGCAGCTGATTGATGATTCTCTCACCATTGATGTTTCTATCTCTCGCTCCCTCTCCTTTCCTCTCTAGAATCAATAAAAATATATTAAAATATAGAAATAAAAGCATCTCTTTAAATGAAGTCTGTATTTAAGGTCTTTCTCCCTTGATAAGATTGTCCTGAGCCCATTCACTCTACATCGCTGTGCATTCATCCTGGAAAAAGCAGTTGGAAGCTGAGTGCAGAGAGCATGCTTTCAGTTCCCAGTATAGTTTTCTGCAAACTTTCCAAGGTACCTTAGGCAACTCAATTTATATATTTGGGCCTTAGTTTTTCATCTAAAAATGAGATGTTTGTACCAGATGATCACTAAAGTCCCTTCTTGCTGCAACATTCTTTCAATGAATCTATGGAACGTGTTTCAAATTCCTGGATAGATGGCAATAGAGGTTGGAATTTGATTTAAGACAGCATTTTATGAAAAGAGTAGCATAATTACAAAAGCCCTTGAATGCTGGCTACTGTAATTTAAGTCAATTGTTTGGTAATAATAATAATTTGATTTGGTTTCATTTCAAGGAAAATTAGAATTAAAGGAAGGTTGTGAATTTGGATGTAGTATCTAACAGATTACATCCCATAATTTGTCCTCTTCCCCAAAGATCTTATCTGCAAGACTACTGTTCAGACCACCTGGGGTGTTTTACACGAGTATCAGGTTATTCCCATTAAGCATGAGAACATGCAGCAATTATGTTAAAGTTTGCATGTGGGGGAACTTCAACACATTTCACCAGGGAATGGATACACAAAACCAGCTTTGAACCTGCAAACCTAGTTGGCCAATATGCCACAGGTGAGAACGACAGTGCTGATGCCATTAATTCATTTATATTCAGGTACACTAAGGCAATTGTTCTGAGTTTCTGAGTGGTAAGAGTGTGACTCTCCTCCTTGGCACATGTAGGCAGTGTTGACCAACAAGCATCTCCTTTACCCCATTCACAGTCTTCTTCCTTAAATACTTCTTTTCCCCCTTTCCATCTCATTTCCTTACTTTCCTACTTTTCCTTGCTTCTCAAAGTTTTCCTCCTTTGATTCAAAGCAATAAACATGTATAGGTTAGAAAGAAATAGTAAAAAATAAATGTACTATTTTAATATTTGACAGTCACTGACATAGCCAGCATAATATAAAATGCAGAAAAACTAATTGGCAACTTTTAGTCAATCTGTATACTTTCTTATTCTCCCCAGATATGTGCACATTGGTTGCATGACTATCTTCTCCTTGTGCCATGTGATAAGTATGAACCTTTGATCATAGAGGATGGCATAAAAATGAGTTACCAGATTTTGTTTGTGGTATAAATTTTTCCTGTTTGTGCCAGGAGCATCGGTTCCTCATTACACACACACACCACAAATACACACCACATGTATATACACATAGACACAACCACATACCTACCACACACCACATACCTAATACACACACCATATACCTCCAGTACATCACAAGACATACCACCACAACCCAACTACACACTATATACCTGTACATACATGAAATGCATGCACACACAACATACATCTTCTCTACACACAATGCACATGCACTACAGTCCATATATACATGTATACACACAGCACATACATGAACATGAACTTGTGTGAACACACCCACAGTTGGATGGGGAAAATCAGGTATCTCTGGAGAGATGCAGCCAGGAGGTCATAGGCAGCATGAATGCTCCTGGGTTTAACTAGTGTAAGGCTCTTCATAAACAAATCCTATATAATAAAAGAGTAATATGCAAATGTGCACCTCTGTAACACCCACAAGCCATGCCCACCAGCCAATCAGGTGTGAGTATGCAAATTATCCCAACAAAAATGGCTATTGCACAGAGAAAGCAAGAGGGATGCTTGGGTTGTCCCAGTGATGGGGGAAGCCAAGCTTTCCACACACCCTGGCTAGCCCAGGCCTCTGCTTAAGGCTACAAAGTTTCAATTATAGAAAATAAATAAATTCCAACAGAAATGGCTGCCACCACAGAGCAAGCAGGAGGCTTAGCTCTGCTCCAGGCTACAAAGTTTCAATTTTAAAAGATAAATAAATCTCAGAAACCAGGGCCTCTGCTTGGGTCACCGGGGGAGGGGGTGTGAGTGGCCTGCAAACCACCACAGGCCCCTCTCCCATGTCATCCCATGCCCCAAAGTAATACCCACCCTGATCGGAGACACTCTTTAGGGCAAACCAGCTGGTCCCCATCCATGCAGCAGGCCTATATCCTTATCTAATAAAAGGGAAATATGAAGACTGACCATCACTCCAACACACAAGATGACTGCATCCATATGGACACAAGATGGCCACCACAAGATGACCAGCAGGGGAGGGCAGTTGGGGGGGACCAGGCCTGAAAGGGAGGGCAATTGGGGGTGATCAAGCCTGCAAGGGAGGGCAGTTAGGGGCAAACAGGCTGGCAGGGGAGCAGTTAGATATCAATAAGGCTGGCAGGGGAGTAATTAGGGGGTGATCAGGCTGGCAGGCAGAATCGGTTAGGGGCAATCAGGAAGGCAGGCAGGCGAGCAGTTGGGAGCTAGCAGTCCTGTATTGTGAGAGGGATGTCTGATTGCCTGAGGGGTCCCAGATTGGAAAGGGTTCAGGCTGAGCTGAAAGACACCCTCCCCAGTGCACGAATTTCACATACCAAGCCTCTAGTAGTTTTATAAAACTGTCTTTTCCATATTCTAAAGCTTGACAGCTTTTAAAAGATGAAAAGAAGACATATTTGCCAGAAATCATTTATTTAACAATTTGCTTAGCTCCTTTTTCTCATGATTAAAACTAAGCAAAGTACTCCTCCTCCTCATATACACTCTGAATGATGGCTGTTCCCATGCAGTTGGACACAAGTTGTGTCTGAGTTTGTGGCAATCAAGCAAGGAAATTTTCTGCCCTACCCAGCTGAGAAGGCCTTTTGGTTCAGCATCAACTTCTCTTCTGCCCATGCCAAGAAAGAAAAAAGAAGCACAAGTGAGAAAATCAACATTCCCAACAACAAGCCAATAACCAGTTCATTGCAATGCCCTCCATAGTGTTAGCTCTAGTCATATAATTGAATTAATACTTCTCTCCTGGGAAATGACCTTTAGGTCACTTCACAATGAACATTGCAATTGCTTAGACCACATTCTACTTGCTAGGACCATTATCTCTCTCCTCTGAATTTCCCAAACTTGCGCAGAGAATTTTCTTCCCAGAAAAAGCCCACCTAAAGTCCTTTAAAAACTTCTGATTTTCTGTCTTTGGGGGCTGGTGCCATTTTGGGGCTCAGCCCATTTGGGTGTTCAGATAACCTAATAAATTTGTTTGGCTTCATGTGTTCCTCCTTTGGTGACCCTAACACAACACCCCCCACCCCTCTGCCAGAGAAGGCAGTATGTTTAAAGAATCACCATGGTGATGATCCTTTCTGAACATGAGTCACTTCTGTGTCTCAGGGACTCTGGCCTGTCTGTTTTAGCACATTTCCACTGGGTGTGGTTCGCCTGCTAAGTGCAATGTGGCAGCAAGTTACTTGAAAACAGAAATAAAGCCAGATTTCTCCACCCTGGCTCACCTGTGAACCACGTAGATGAGTAATTGTAAACAGCTGCCCATCCACTATGAGCGAGGTCTTTTAAAAAATGTAAAAAATAGCCACCTCTAAAAGCAGCTACTTCACTTGCAGGTTCAAAAATGTTTGCCACCAAGAAGAGTGTTCCAAACATATACCCCAGATAACATAGCTAAGCAGTTCACCCAGGGCTAGCCCATTGTAACCTCAGTAAATAATGATGATGATGATAATCTGTATATATAAAAGGCTAAGTGGTCAACCATCCAATAGTCCAACTGACCAGCCAATACATATGATGGACACTGGCAATTTAAAAATAAATGTTGACTCACACCTGTGTGATACTGTACATATAAAGCTCTCGCTGTTGCCAATCACACACATGTGTTTTGATTTGTCATTGTCAATTGTGAATTTGGTTGACACTTCTATTATAGAGAAAAAGCAAATAGCAATATTAAAATATTTCTTCTAATTAGTTTCCTTTCAATGTGCACAAATCCGTGCACTGGGCCACTAGTAATAATAATAAAAGCTCATATTTTAAAAATAATTTATTTTTTATTAAGTTATTACATATGTGTCTTTATTTTCCCATTGCCCCCCAAACCCCCCACTCATGACCTCACCCCCTATTTCTATGTCCGTTGGTTAGGCTCATATGCATTCATACAAGTCCTTTGGTTGATCTTTCCTCCTTACCCACACCTTCCCTACCTTCCCTCTGAGGTTTGATGATCTGAAAGATGCTTCTCTTTCTCTGAATTTGGTTTTGTTCATTAGTTTATGTTGTTTATTATTTTCCATAAATGAGTGAGATCATGTGATACAATATTTATCTTTCTCTGGTTGACTTATTTCACTTAGCATAATGCTCTCTAGTTCCATCCATGCTGTTGCACTTGGTAAGACTTCCTTCTTTTCTTTTTACCACAGCATAGTATTCCATTGTGCAGATGTACCAGTTTTTTAATCCACTCATCTGCTGATGGGCACCTAGACAGTTTCGAAATCTTAACTATTGTAAATTGTGCTGCTATGAGCATAGGGGTGCATATATCCTTTCTGATTGATGTGTATAGTTTCCTGAGATATATTCCTAGAAATGGGATCACTGGGTCAAATGGGAGTTACATTTTTAGTTTTTTGAGGAAACTCTATACTGTTCTTCACAGTGGCTGTACCAGTATGCGTTCCCACCAACATCCTCACTAGCACTTGTCATTAGCTGATTTGTTGATGAATGCCATTATGATAAGTGTGAGATAGTACCTCATTATTGTTTTGATTTGCATATTTCAGATGATTAGTGACTTTGAGCATATTTTCATGTCTCTTGGCCTTCCTTATGTCTTCTTTCAAAAAGTATCTATTTAGAGGGAGAATCCAAGATGGCGGCATAGGTAAACACCTACACTGCTGCCTCGCACAACAATTTCAAAACTACAACTAAAAGACAGAACAGATATCATCCAGAACCACAGGAAAGCTGGCTGAGTGGATGTTCTACAGCTAGAAGGAAAGAGAGGGGCTCACAGAAATCCAGAGGAGCTGCAAAAAGCTGAGGTACGGAGACGCGCGCGCTGAGAGAGCGGGTGACGGCGAACTTGGCTGGATTTCTCTGGCGGGAGGGAAACGGAGACTCCCAACGTCATTGAACCCCTTCTCTTATGACACTAAACCCCAGATCCAGCCGAAACTCATATGGGGGGAGTATGGACTGAGAAAAGGGAGAGGTGCACTGAAATTTAGGGGAGTGCAAATGATCAGAGGGCTGGTGGCGGCGCGCACAGCACTGCACGGAGGACAGATTGCTGAATGTACCGCTAGCTTTTGAGAGTGGGCGGGAGACAGACGCTCCTAACTGTGCCACTTCTGACTCCACTAAGCCCCTGTTTCAGGCGGAACCCTGGAGACCTAGACTCGTGTGGTCCTGGTGCGCAGGGGAGCTGGAAAGGCAGCGGTCTAGAGGCACTGCGGGTGCACGCGCACAAGGACCGCTCCAGTGATTACCCAGTTACGTGAGACTCAGGGGCCGTGGAGGGCGGGGCCGACTGGAAGGCAAGGCGGTCCCTTAAACTCTGAGACTCCACCCATCCCAAGCTCAACAGAGGCTTCTTTAGTTTTGCAAGTCTGGTAATATAAGGCTGAATTCAAAACAGAAGTTTCCCTGGCATACTGAAAATGCCGAGACAAGGGAAGGGATCACAAACAAAAGAAACGGAGGAAAAAAACGACTGGATATAGAGTTAAAACCACGCTTATAAGGTTTTTCAAGAATATGCTAGAAAAGTTGGATAAACTTAGCGAGACCCAAGAGGAGATGAAAAAGGACCAATAGAGATGCAAAAGAGCCAACTAGAGATGGTAAAGGTCCAACTAAGGATGAAAAAGGACCAACTATAAATTAAACATACACTGACTGAAATAAAAAATATTATACAGAGTCCTAAGAGCAGACTAGAGAAAGGCAAGAATCAAGTAAAAAATTTGATATAAAGAAGCAGAAAACACTCAACTGAAAAAGCAAGAAGAGAAAAGAATCCAAAAATGTGAAGATGATGAAAGGAGACTCTGGGACAGCTTCAAGCGTACCAACATCAGAATTGTGGGAGTGCCTGAAGAGAGAGCAAGATACTGAAAACCTATTTAAAGAAATAATGACTGAAAACTTCCCACATCTGGTGAAAGAAATAGACTTACAAGTCCAGGAAGCACACAGAACCCCAAAGAAAAGGAATCCAAAGAGGACTACACCAAGACACATCATAATTAAAATGCCAAGAGCAAAAGAGAAAGAGAGCATATTAAAAGCAGCAAGAGAAAAACAGTTTATTACCTACAAGGGAGCACCCATACGACTGTCAGCTCATTTCTCAACAGAAACGATGCAGGCCAGACGGGAGTGGCAAGAAATATTCAACGTGATGAATAGAAAGAACCTACAACCAAGAATAATCTATCCAGCAAAGCTATCGTTCAGAATTGAAGGGCAGATAAAGAGCTTCACAGATAAGAAAAAGCTAAAGGAGTTCATCAACTCCAAACCAGTATTATATGAAATGCTGAAAGGTACTCTTTTAGAAGAGGAAGAAGAAAAAGGTAAAAGCCAAAAAATTATGAACAACAAATACATATCTATCAACAAGTGAATCTAAAAATTAAGTGAATTAAAAATTTGATCAACAGAATAAACTGGTGAATATAATAGAATCAGGAGCACAGAAAGGGAGTGGACTGATAATTCTCAGGGGGAAAGGGGTGAGGGGTATACAGGGAGAGACTGGACAAAAATCATACACCTATGGAGGAGATCAATGGGAGGGAGGGTAGGGTGGGAACTGGGTGGAGGGGTGCTAAGGAGGGGAAAAAAGAGAAACAAATGTAATAATCTGAATAATAAAGATTTAATTTAAAAAGGTATCTATTTAAATCCATTGCCCATTTTTTGATTGGGTTGTTATCTAAAAGTTCATATTAATTGAACATTCTCCACGTGTGGTTCCACTACTCTACGCATCAGACATGTATTAACTTAGTGTAGCATCACACTCCCATGAAGTAAGTGCTCTTCACTATCCCAGAGGGGTAAGCACACACCTGAATCATGATCTTCTTGAGAGATGCTAGGCCTTTGCTCATGTGAGGGAGGGCCCTGCTCTTTTTGTGTAGCAAGTTATTCAGTGAGACTAGAGGTTTACTATAAAGAGTGCTCCTCTTAGAATAATACCCTCTAGGTCCATCCTTGCTGTCACGAAAGGTAAAATTTCATTTCTTAATGGATAAGAAAAAATTCATTGTGTAAATATACCACAGCTTTTTATTTACGCATCTACTGATGGGCACTTGGGCTGTTTCAAGATCTTAGCTACTGTAAATAGCCCTGCTAGGAATATTAGGGTACATATATTTTTGTTAATCCTCACCTGAGGTTATTTTTTCCATTGATTTTTAGAGAGAGGGAAAGACAGAGAGAAATATTGATGTAAGAGAAACATATTGATTAGTTGCTTTCCACATGGTCCTGGGCTAGGGAAGAGCCTTCCAAATGGTCCCGGGCCATGGAGGAGCCTGCCACCGAGGTATGTGCTTTTAACTGGAATCAAACCCAGGACCTTTTGGTCATGATCTATCCACTGAGCCAAAGTTGATATGGCTACCATTGATTTTATACACAGAGTGGAAAGGACAAGGAGAGACCGGGAGAAAGAAATATCGATGTGACAGAGACACATTGATTGGTTGACTCACACACATGCCCTGACAGGGGCTAGGAATCAAGCCTGCAACTAAGGTACATTCCCTTGACTGGAATCAAACCCAGAATCCTTCAGTCTATAGGGCAACAATCTTTCCACTGAGCCAAACTGGCAAGGCTATTTTTTTTAAATTTAATAAATCTTGGGTGAAAATGGCAGTAGAATAGATGGACGTATCCAGAGCCTTGTCGCTGAGCAGACAGTAAGAACAGCTGAAGGTCGCACTGGGAGCATTTGTTGTTGAGTTAAGGGAAGTTATCCTCCAGGAGAAGGTGGGGTCTGCTGGATGGGGGTCCCCTGACCAGGCAGCCCCACTGCCAAGGGGTTTTTACTCCTGAAGCCACCAGCGTGAATGTGGAAACCACGCCATCTTGAAGGGGAAAGTGGATGTTTACAGCAGCCTGAGAAGCTACAACTACGGCACCTGCCAAAAAGCTGTGGGACCCAGAACACTGCTTTCCAATTGGCGCAAACACTCTGATTCAGAGAAGCTCTACATGCCACATGGAAAAGTCAGATTTCACCTGGGATAAGTTGAGGTCTCTGGTCCCACAGAACAGAAAGGTGTGCACACTGTGGGAACTGGAACCTGGGGAAAGTTGCACCTAGAGAAATCTGTGGATGTTGAGCAGGGCATAATTCCTGAATGTGGAAGGGGGCCTCAGAGCTGTTAACAAAGGGGACTCTAGAAAGAAACTCATTTTGATCGAAGGCAGGATAGCCTGGGAGTTACTAAAGTGTGCAGGCTGCTTAAACAGGATCAGAGAAGGGGGACTGCGCAGACTTGCAATCTTTCCTCTTCAGATCCTTGCTTCTGATTACTAAGCCCAATACATAGGATCACCCAATGGGGGACATCCTAAGAGACCACAGGGGAAAATCGTTTTCCTGTAAACTGGGGATCAGAGCACGGAATAACTATCAGAGAACCAGCTCTGGGGCAACCCACTTCTGCAAATTGGTATTGAGTGCCACAGGGAAAGCAGGATCTAAGCAGAGGCTAGAGTGGACATATAGTTTCAGAGGTCAATTCCAAAACACTGCCACCCAGGGGATGACTCGCAAATTGACTCTTGCATAACCACAAAAGAATAAAGAGATTAAGCCATACCACCTGCTTAAAAACTATGACTTGCTTACAACACTGAGTAACAGTGGAACACAGGGAAATGCAATACTATCCCAACTGGGAAACAGGCATGCCAAACAGAACACTGATCTCCAATAAGTGCAGACACGCGGCGGAATGAGAGATCCACATGGCACATGGAAAGGTCAGATTTCGCCTGGGATAAGTGCCTTGTGTGCTGTACCTGGTCGTGTTGTAGTTTGTGCCTTCCAATCAATGTAGGAGAGAGAACTGCATAACCAGACACCTGGAGAAGAAAGACCACGGGCAGAAAAAGAAACAGCCCACATAAAACAGAAAGGCAGGTTTCACCAGAAAAGGAAGTAAATGAAATAGAAGCAGAAATAACCATGCCAGAGAAAGAGTTCAGAGAAATGATCATAAGGTGCAGAAAAGAATGGAAGACAAAAACGACAATGTAAGAAGTAAGAGGAAATGAAGAAGACCCAAGAGGAGATGAAGAAGCAGCAAGAAGAAATGCAGAAGAACCTAGAGGTGGTGCAGAATAATCAAGAAGAAATGAAAAATGACATCACTGCTATAAAGAACTCAATAGAAAGCATCAAAAGTAGACTAGAAGAAGCAGAGGATCGCATCAGTGAGCTAGAAGACACTGCAGGAAAAAATACCCAAGTACAGCAGCTCCTAGAAAAAAAAGTTAAAAAGCAAGAGGAGAGCCTAAGGGAACTTTGGGATAACATGAAACAAAACAACATCCACATAATTGGGGTTCTGGAAAGAGTGGAAACTGAGCAAGGATTAGAGAACCTCTTTGAAGAAATAATGACAGAAAATTTTCCCAATATAGGAAAGAAAAAAACCCAGACAAATCCAAGAAGCTCACGGAGTCGCAAGCAAAATTAACCCTAACATACCGACACCAAGGCACATTATAATTAAATTGGCAAACACCAATGACAAAGAAAGAATCTTAAAAGCAGCCAGAGAGAAACAGAAAGTTACTTAAAAAGGAACCCCCATAAGACTAGCTACTGAGTTCTCAACAGATACACATCAGGCCAGAAGAGAATGGAATGAAATATACAAAGTCATGCAAAGGAAGGGTCTGAATCCCTGAATACTGTACCCGGCAAGACTCTCAATCAAAATTGAAGGTGAAATAAGAAGCTTCACAGACAAAAAAAGGACTATGGGAATATATTATCACCAAACCAGCAATGCAAGAAATGTTAAAGGGTCTGCTGTAATGAAAAGAAAGAGAAAGCGAAGAAGGAACTCGGGGGTAAGGACTAAAAATGGATACAGATAAGTACTTATCAATAATAACTTTAAATGTAAATGGATTAAATGCTCCAATCAAAAGACATAGGGTAACCGATTGGATAAGAAAACATGATCCATATATCTGCTGTCTGCAAGAAACCCACCTCAGGAAAAGAGATGCACACAGATTGAGGGTGAAGGGATGGAAGATGGTATTTCAGGCAAATGGAAATGAAAAAAAAAAAAAGCTGGGGTTGCAATACTTATGTCTGACAAATTAGATGTCAAAGTGAAGGACATAACAAGAGATAAAGAAGGCCACTTCATAATACTAAAAGAAACAATCCAACAAGAAGAAATAATTCTGGTAAACATATATGCACCCAATATAGGAGCACCTAAATACATAAAAAAAACTCTTAGAGGATATTAAGGGAGAGATTGACAGCAATACAATCATTGTAGGAGACTTTAATACCCCACTGTCACCACTGGACAAATTCTCTAAACAAAAAATCAACAAAAAAACAATCCTAAATGACTCACTAGATCAGATGGAATTAATTGATATCTTCAGAACATTTAACTCCAAAGCCACAGAATACACATTCTTCTCAAGTGCACATGGGTCATTTTTAAAGATAGACTACAATTTGGGTTATAGGAAAAGTCTCTTCAAATTCAAGAAAATAGAAATCATATGAAGCCACTTCTCAGATTACAGTGGTATAAAACTGGAAATCAACTACAATAAAAACAATACAAAGAAATCAAACACATGGAGACTAAACATGCTATTAATCAATGACTGGGTAACCAGAGAGACCAAGTAAGAAATAAAAACCATCATGGCAACAAATGACAATGAAAACACAACAATCCAAAATCTGTTGGACACAGTGAAAGCAGTCTTGTTTTTTGTAGAGCAATGAACTTTCCTACTGAAAAGAAACAAGAAACAATGGCAATAAATTACCTAACTCTACAACTCAAAGAGCTAGAAAGAGAGCAACAAGAAAACCCAATGTAAGCAGAAGGAAGAAAATAGTAAAGATCAGAGCAGAGATAAATGACATAGAAACCAAAGAAATAATTCAAAAGATCAAGAAAACCAAAAACTGGTTCTTTGAAAGGCAAACAAGATAGATGGACCTTTAGCCAGGCTCATCAAGATGCAAAGAGAGAACACCCAAATAAACAAAGTCAGAATTGAAAGGGGAGAAATAACAACAAACCCCTGCAAAATACTAAGAATTGTTAAAAAAAAAATACTATGAACAACTTTATTCCAACCAACTGTACACCCTGGGGAAATAGACATATTCTCATAAAATATAACCTTCCAAAATTCAATCAGGAAGAATCTAAACATTTCAATAGGCCAATAACTATGGAAGAAATTTAAGCTGTCATCAAAAAGCTTCCAGCAACCAAAAGCCCAGGAAAAGATGGCTGGGGAACAGATGGCTGGCTACAGAGGAGAGTTTTACCTAATATTAAAGGAAGAATTAAAACCTATCATCCTCTGACTATTCCAAAAAGTTCAAGAAGGAACACTTTCAAACACCTTATGTGAACTCAGTATCACCCTTATACCAACTCCAGATAAAGACAACACAATGAAAGAGAATTACAAGCCAATATCTCCCATGAACATAGATGTTAAACTCCTCAACAAAATTCTAGCAAATCGAATCCAGGATTACATCAGAAAGATGGTACACCATGACCAAGTAGAATTTATCCCAGGAATGCAAGAATGGTACAATATACACAAATTAATAATTGTGATATATCACATAAACCAATTGAGAGATAAAAATCACATAGCGATATCAATTGTTGCAGAAAAAGTATTTGACAAAATTCAACATGCTTTCTTGATAAAAACTCTCAGCAAGGTGGGAATAGAGGCTCATACCTTAACATCATAAAAGCCATATATGATAAACCCACAGCTAACATCAGACTCAATGCGAAAAAACGAAAACCATTTTCCCTAAAAACAGGAACAAGACAGGGATGCCCACTATCACTACTCCTGTTCGACATAGTACTGGAAGAATTAGCCATTGCAATTAGACAAGAAAAACAAATAAAAGTTATCCAAATGGGAAAAGAAAACGTAAAGCTGTCCTTATTTGCAGATGACATGATACTGCACATAAAAAAACCTGAAAGACTCCATCCAAAACTAATAGACTTAATAAATGAATTTGGGAATGTAGCAGGATAAAAAATTAATGCCAAGAAATCTATCGCATTTCTATACACTAACAGTGAACAAATAGAAAGGGAGACTAAAAAAAAAAGTCCCATTTACCTTTGCACCAAAAAAATTTAGATACCTAGGAATACACTTAACTAAGGAGGTAAAAGTCCTATATGCAGAAAACTACAGGACAGTGAAAAAAGAGATAAGGGAAGACATAAACAGATGGAATAGCATACCATGCTCATGGATTGGGAGAATCAACATCATTAAAATGTCCACACTAACCTAAGCAATCTATAAATTAATTGCACTACCCATTAAAATACCAACAACGTATTTCACAGACCTAGAAAGAACTCTCCAAAGATTCATCTGGAACAAAAAAAGACCCTGAATAGCCAAGGCAATCTTGAGAAAGAAGAATAAGTTAGGTTGGATCTCAATACCAAATTTCAAGCTGTATTATAAAGCAACTGTTCTCAAAACAGCCTGGTACTGACACATAGATGAATGGAATAAAATAGAGAATTCAGATATGTACCCATATCACTATTCACAATTAATATTTGACAAAGGAGGCATGAACATCCAATTGTGTCAAGACAGCTGCTTCAATAAATGGTGTTGGGAAAATTGGACAGATACATTAAAAAAAATGAAACTAGACCACCAACTTACACCATACACACAAAAAACTCAAAATGAATACAGGATTTAAACATAAGATGGAAACCATAAAATTACTAGAGGAATCCACAGGCAACACCATCTCAGACATATGCTCAAAGAACTTCTCCTTAGATACTGCCCCAAGGGCAATGGAAGCTAAAGATAAAATAAACAAGTTAGACTACATCAAAATAAAAACCTTTTGCACTGCAAAAGAAAACATTATCCCACTGTATGGGATAACATATTTGCAAATGTTATCACTGATACAAGTTTAATGTCCAACATGTACAGGCATCTTATACAAGTTAATAAAAGGAAGATCAATGATCCAATAAAAAATGGGCAAACGGACCTAAATGGAATTTTTTTGAAAGAAGACAGAAGGAAGGCCAAAAGACACATGGAAATATACTCAAAGTTACTAATTATCGAGAGTTGCAAATCAAAATCGCAGTGCGATACCAACTACACCTGTCAGAATGGCAATCATCAATTAATTAACAAATGAGAAATGTTGGTGAGGATGCAGGGAAAAGGGAACCCTTGTGCACTGTTGGTGGGAATGAAGACTGGTGCAGCCACTGTGGAGAACAGTATGGAGTTTCCTCAAAAAACTAAAAATGGAACTCCCATTTGACCCAGCAATCCCACTCTTAGGAATGTTTTCTAAGATAATAGAAACAGCAATCAGAAAGGGTTTATGCACCCCTATGTTCATAGCAGTACAATTTACAATAGCTAATATTTAGAAACAGTCAGGTGCCCTTCAGTAGATGAGTGGATTAGAAAACCATGGTACATCTACACAATGGGATACTATGCTGCCATCAAAAAGAAGGCCTTCTTACCATTTGCAGCAACCTGGATGGAACTGGAGAGCATTATGCTAAGTGAAATAAGCCAGTCAATGAAAGAAAAATACCACATGATCTCACTCATTTATCGATAATATAGTACATTATAAACTGATGAACAAAAAGCATAGATACAGAGGCAGTAAAGCATCAAGCAGACTGTCAAATTACAGTGGGAATATTAGGGAGAGGTGGGGTAGATAAGAGGTCAACCAAAGGATCTGTATGCATGCATATAAGCGTAACCAAGGAACACAAGGCACTGGGGGGTTAGGAGTGAGAGGGGCAATGGGAAGATATGTATACATGCAATACATTAATAAAAATATTTTAAAAAATTAATAAATCTTTATTGTTCAAATTATTACAATTGTTCCTCTTTCCCACCCCCTATAGCTCTCCGTCACCCAGTTCCCATCCTACCCTGTGCCTTTACTTTCCACACCCCATTGTCTTCATCCATAGGTGTACAATTTTTGTCCAGCTCTTCCCATAGCTTCCTCACCCCTTTCCCCTCAGAATTGTCAGTCCACTTCCTTTCTATGCCTCTGATTCTATTGTGATCACCAGTTTATTCTGTTCATCAGATTTTTAATTCACTTGATTTTTAAATTCACTTGTTGATAGATATGTATTTGTTGTTCATAATTTTTATCTTTACCTTTTTTTCTTTCTCTTCTTAAAGAGTACCTTTCAGCATTTCATATAATACTGTTTGGTGTTGATGAACTCCTTTAGCTTTTTCTTATCTGTGAAGCTCTTTATCTGATCTTCAATTCTGAATGATAGCTTTGCTGAGTAGAGTAATCTTGGTTGTAGGTTCTTGCTATTCATCACTTTGAATATTTCTTGCCACTTCCTTCTGGTCTGCATAGTTTCTTTTGATAAATCAGCTGACAATCATATGGGTGGTCCCTTGTAGGTAACTAACTGTTTTTCTCTTGCTGCTTTCAACATTCTCTCTTTGTCTTTTCCTCTTGGCATTTTAATTATGATGTGTCTTGGTGTGGTCTTCTTTGGATTCCTTTTGTTAGGGGTTCTTTGTGCTTCCTGGACTTGTGAGTCTGTTTCTTTCACCAGAGGGAAAGGGGAATTTTTAGTCAATATTTCTTCAAATAGGTTTCCAGTATCTTGCTGTTTCTCTTCTTCTGGCACCCCCATAATTTTGAAGTTAGTATGCTTGAAGTTGTCCCAGAGGCTCCTTACATTATCTTCACATTTTTGGATTCTTTTTTCTTTTTGATTTTTCAGTTGAGTGTTTTCTGCTTCTTTGTATTTCAAATTTTTTACTTTATTCTTGTGTTCTTTTAGTCTACTGTTAGATCACTATATAATATTTTTTTATTTCAGTCAGTGTATGTTTAATTTCTAGTTGGTCCTTTTTCATATCCTCAAGGGTCTCGCTAAATTTATTGACCTTTTCTTGTAAGTTCTTGAAATACCTTATAACTGTGGTTTTGAACTCTATATCCAGTCGTTCGTTTCCCTCCATTTCTTTCATTTGTGATCTGTTTCTTTGTCTCCACATTTTTGCTGCTTTCCTGAGTTGGTAGAGTAGCTTTGTGTGCTAGTTGTCCTATATGGCCCAGTAGCTCCACCTCCACAGTTACCAGACGTGGACCCTCTTGGTGTACTTTTTTGTGGACTGTGTGTACAGTCTTGTTGTAGTTAAGTCTTGATTGTTGTTGGTATCACTGCAGGGAATTGACCGCTGTCCCATTGGCTGTGAAGATGAGCTGTATCTATGCTTGGATAACTTCTGTGCTGGAGTCAGCCTTTTGAGCCAAGACTTGCACAATTGTAAAAGCCTCTGTGCCTTGCTTGGATGGTGTGGAGTCTCAGGGTTGAGCAGACTGAATTGGCTTACTGTCAGCCCTGTTCTATGATGCCCCTGGGTCTCAGTGTCCCTCGGTAATTGCTGCAGGCCTCTCTGTGCACACTCACATTCACGTGCCTCCAGACCTATTCCTTTCATGGCTCCTCTAAATTTCCATGCACTCTGGGGTCCCTTATGGGTCTGGGTCCCCAGGGTCTTGCCCCAAAGTGTGGTTCAGTACAGTTGGTACTGGAGTTCAGCATGGTCAGGAGGTCATATATTCCTCTTGGTAGAGAAAGCCAGTGGCACAGAGATTGAGACATTGATTGGCTATCTCCTTCACACCAGTCCTCTCTGTGTGCACTCACACAAACCTACAGACCTCTGCTTTCATGGTTCCCCTGTGTTTCCATTCACTCTTCACTTTTCCTGATAGTCCATATTCCTCCCGTATAAGGGTTGCCCGGAACTGGGGTTCAGTATAGTCGGTATTTTTCTTCTCCCTTTCACTATTGGAAGCCAGCCAGGTA
Source organism: Lasiurus cinereus (assembly GCA_011751065.1). Lineage (NCBI taxonomy): Eukaryota > Metazoa > Chordata > Mammalia > Chiroptera > Vespertilionidae > Lasiurus > Lasiurus cinereus. Next base: position 24,929,161 of record JAAGEH010000392.1, on the reverse strand, counting down.
CCCCACCACCTGTCCTCTCCATGTTTGTGTCTCTGTACCTCAGTTTTTTTGTAGCTCTTCTGAATATCCGTGAGTCCCTGTCTTTCCTTCTAGTTGTATAATTTCTACTCAGTTAGCTTACTGTGGCTCTGTATGATGTCCCTTCTGTCTTTTAGCTGTAGTTTTGAAATTATTGTGTGAGGCAGCAGTTTAGGTGTTCACCTATACTGCCATCTTGGTTTCTCTGTCAGGCTATTTTATTTTTATTTTTTTTTACTTTTTAACTTATTTGTGTAATTTATTGGGGTGACATTCATCAATAAAATTATGTAGATTTCATCTGTACAATTCTATATTTTGTGTATATCTTATTGCATGTTCACCATCCCATGTCAACTCTCTTTCAATCAACATTTATCCTTACTATACGCTCTTCTACATCAATCCATTTTCCTTCTGATAATCACCATACTGTTTTCTGTGAGTTTTACTTTTTGCAATCCTTTCACCTTTCATATTATATTCTTTTGAATCAATCTTTGTGGTATCTTTGGATATATTCATAAGGCAATTTCATTTTTAATTTTTTGAGGAACCTCCATATTGTTTTCCACAGTGGCTGCACCAATATTCATTCCCACCAACAGTGCATGAGGTTTTCCTTTTCTCCACATCCTCACCAACACTGTCATTTGTGTCTTTATTGATGATAGCCATTCTGACAAGTGTGAGGTGATATCTCATTGAGGTTTTAAAAAAATATGTTTTTATTAATTTTAGAGAAAGAGAAAGAGAGAGAGGAATAGAAACATCAATGTGAGATTGAGACATTGATTGGCTATCTCCTTCACACCCTGTACCTCAGATTGAGCCTGAAACTCAGGTATGTGCCCTGATCTGGAATTGAACAATCTACCTTTAGGTTCATGGGAAGGCACTCAAGCAACTAAGCCACATTGTAGTTTTAATTTGCATATTTTTGATAATTAGAGACATTGAACATCTTTTCATATGTCTATTGGCCAGTCATACAAAGACAAATATCCTATAATTTCACTTACATGTGGAATGTAACAAACAAAACAAACAAACAAAATAGAACCAAACTCCCAGGTACAGAAAATAGACTGACAGCTGGGTTGGGTGTGGGATCTGGGGGACAGGGTGAAATAAATAAAGGGATTAAGCAAAAAAACAACAATTCATAGACACAGACAACAGTACAATGATAAGCCAAGGGAATGGATGGTGGGGTTGGTAGAAGAGGATAAATGGGGGATAAATGGTAACAGAAGGAGACTAAACTTTGCATGGTAAGTACACAATACAATATATAGATGATATATTATAGATTTGTACACCTGAAACTTACATAATTTTGTTAAGCAACTAGAATCCCTATGCACCAAGATTCATGCTAGCATGTGCTTTTATTTCCCTGGCTGCTGGCACTGTCTTTCCACTCTGGCACAGCCCCTTTTCTCACAGGCCCCGGAGCCATCTCTTTCTGCTCTGGCCCCTCCTTCCCACACTATCAGAGGCCTTGAGAGAACGGGGGTGGGGCAGAATGCCTGTGTTGTCGCCATGGTGACGAGACAAGAATCCCACCACCATCACTTGGCAGCTGAGTATGCAAATTAACCGCCATCTTTGTTGGATTAATTTTCATGTCACTCCTGATTGGCTGGTGTCATAGCAGAGGTATGGTCAATTTACATGTTTGTATTATTAGGTAAGATATAACCTTGATAAGTTCAATAAAAATAAATATAAACTTCCAAAAAAGAAAAAAATGCTCCTCAATTCATCCTGTGAAGCAATTTGAAAATTAAAAGAAAGTAAGAAAAGAGAAAAAGAAAGAGGGAGTAGTGGAAAAAGGGAGGGAGGAGAAAAAGAAAGAAGAGAGGAGAAATGGTGAGAGGAAGAGAAAGAAAAAGGAAAGAGAAAGAAAAGGGAGGAAGAAAGGAAAGATCTCATAATCCAATTCCAGGTTTGGGGACTATTAAATAGGCTTGATACTGTGGCACTTCTCAGAGCTTTTATTATTTCTCTGAGGAAGTCATCACTTGCAATGTTCATTAGCACCTGGTTTGGGGAAGATATCCTAATATAGAAAAACCCTATGTCCATAACCAGTAATGACAAAGGCTTGACCAGATCCCAGGCTAGAGAGCTGAGAAAGCTGTGGGCCCCTGCCTGCCCATGGTGGTGGCTGAAAAGAGGGACCTGTGGGCCAAAATGACCAAAGACTGGTCCAACTATCTTGATGTGGCAGGTTGGGGTTTGATTCCAGCCAAGGGCATATACTCTGGTTGTGGGCTCGATTCCTCCAAGTAGGAGGCATGCAGGAAGCAGCCAATAAATGAATCTCTCTCATCACAGATGTTCCTGTCTCTCTCTCTTTCCTTTCCTTTCTAAAATCAACTTAAAAAAAAGAAAGAAAGAAAAAAAGAAACTGATCTGTTAAAGAAGCATTGGAAAATCACATAACAAAATTTGTTTGTATAAGAGACTTACAGTTTTTCTTGCTACATTTTCTCAATATCAAACATTGATATTGAGAAAACGGGGGTGGGGCAGAATGCCTGTGTTGTCTTTTGACATTAATGTATACACATAAATAAAGCCTAATGGGTGCAAGGTGTCCAGGCCCGTTTTGTTCCTCTTTGATGACAAACATCATTGTATTCACATTAATTTGACTGGGTTATTTGAAATAACTACATTCAGTCATAGTCTAACTTTCTACCTTAGCACATTTGTTGGGGATAGAACTTAGGAATCAAAGCAAGGAATGTCATGGGGACCCAATTATATATCCCAACACACTCTCATGACAAAACAAAAAACTTCTTCATGTGATTAACTTCTAACTAAATTATTATGAGCTGTGAAGAAAAATAGATTCATGTGAAGTTGCTTATACTGTTATAGATACTAGTATAAAGAAGGTAAATCCACGGAGGAAATGAGCTGTCTATCCACCTACCTTCCTTACCTGCCCCAGTCAGGTAATGTAAAAAATAAATTTGTATTTAAATATTTACAAATTAACTTGTTTATTCCATAGTCTTGACCAACCTTATTAAAAATAATGAAAAAGAATGAATGATGGTTCCCTAGTGGTCAAGTTATGCAAACATGCAATCACTCTCTTGAACTCCAACATGCAAATCAAGTAGAGAAGTGACAACCACAGTCAGAAAACTGTTTCAACCTTTAAGCTGTGTAGAGTTGAGCTAATCACTTAGCCTTGAAATTTCCATTTCCTTATCTACAATCATCTATCTACAGTAATAAAAGAGAAACATGCAAATTAACCATCACTCTGTTATTTCAAGCCATGCCCACCAGCCAATCAGGAGCAAGTATGCAAATTAAACCAATCAAAATGAAGGCAGGCCAAAGAGCTGGAGCAAGCTAGAGGCTTTGGTTGCCCCAGCAATGGGGGAAGCCTAGCTTCCTGCCCACCCTGGCTGGCCCTGGCCTCTGCTCAAGGCTACAAAGTTTCAATTATAAAAGATAAATAAATCCTAGATACTTGTTTCCAGCTATCCCTGCCCTTCGCTTAAGGAGGTGCTGAAAAAAAAAAAAGTAAAAGAAAAAAAGGAGGGGCTTGGGCCTTAGGTAACCAGGGTGTGATCAGGCCAGGATGGGATGGCAGTGGCCATTGGAGGTCAGGGAGGCAAGTTGGGGGTTTGCAGGCTGTCAGTAGGGATCAGTTGGAGGTGATCAGGACAGTGGGTGGGGGCAGTTGGGGGTGAGCAGGCTGGCAGGCAGAATGGTTAGAGGCAATCAGGCAGGCAAGTGAGTGACTGGAGCCAGCAGTCCCGAATTGTGATAGGGATGTCCGACTACCATTTTAGGTTTGATCCCTGTAAACTGGCAGTAGAATTCCTTCAAGGAGTCCCAGATTGGAGAGGGTGCAGGCCAGGCTGAGGGACACCCCATCCCCCGCGTGCATGAATTTCTTGTACTGGGCCTCTAGTCCTATCTAATAAAAGGAATATGCAAATTGACTGTCAGTCCAACACACAACATGGCTGCCCTCTCATGTGGTCAAAGATGGCTGCCCCCATGTGGACACAAGATGGCAGCTACAAGATGGCCAGGAGGGGTGGGCAGTTGGGAGGGACCAGGCCTGCAAGGGATGGTAGTTGGGGGCAATCAAGCCTGCAGGGGAGGGCAGTTGGGGGGGGACCAGGCCTGCAGGGGAGGGTGGTTAGAGGCAATCAGGCTGGCAGGGAAGCAGTGAGGCATCAACCAGGCTGGCAGGGGAGTGGTTAGGGGTGATCAGGCTGGCAGGCAGAAGCTATTAGGGGCAATCAGGATGGCAGGCAAGCAGGCAGTTGGGAACCAGCAGTCCTTGATTCTGAGAGGGCCTAAACAGGCAGTTGGACATCCCTTGAGCAGTCCCATATTGGAGAGGGTGCACACTGGGCAGAGGGACACACACCCCATGCATGAATTTTGTGCACTGGGCCTCTAGTTTATATATAAAACCCTAAGTGACATTTGTGACAGGATGACTGGACAGCCAGCTGGTAGCTATGATGCATACTGACCACCACTGGGAAGATGCTCAATGCAGGAGCTGCCCCATGGTGGTCAGTGTGCTCCTACAGTCAACCTCCCGTGGTCTCTCCCTCTGGCTGGCCCTAAATGGGACTGGGCGAGAGGGCCCCAATTGGCCCAGAGGGAGCCCACTGTGCACGAATTCATGTACCAGGCCTCTAGTATATAATAATTAACTAAATATAAGTGAAAGAATTTATAAAAATAAGCCTTATCTATATCACAGAATGTTTTTAAAGATCAAATAGATAATTGATTAAGTAGTGATTATCTCATTCTGTTCCAAAAAATAAAAAGGAGAATGTAAAGCAATTAACTCCATGTGTTAAAACTCACTCCAAGTACTTTAAAACTCTCACTACAGATACATAAAATAGTATTTACCAACTAATTCAGTGAAAGGAAAGAGTTCTAAAGAAGGCTAGAATGTAATATTTTAACCTTAGATACTGAAAAAATCAATACAGTTGTAAGCAGACCCCACTCACTCTGAGTTTCTATTCCTTCTCCAGTATCACAGCAATTTATACTAGAATATTTTACATCTTGGGTGCTCAGAGGGCTTTAGGATTTAACATGGGAAAGAGCTACATGATGGCTAATATATTATTCTACCAGTGCTCTGTGCTTATTGCAATGATGGTTTACCAATAAATTGATTATATATTTATTTAATGTCAATCTCCCCTATTGAGTTTCAGGAATCATGAAGGCAAGGTTTATGTCTATTTTGTCTGACACATAGTAGGCCCTCAAGAATGCCACTTGAATAAATGAATAAATGAAGGAATGACTGAGTGAATCTTCCCTCTCATGCTTCCTTTATTTAAAATTTAATAAATCTTTATTGTTCAGATTATTACAATTGTTCCTCCCTTTCCCCCCCATAGTTCCCCTCCACCCAACTCCCACACCACTCTCTGCCCTTACCTCCCCCTCATTGTTCTCATCCATAGGTATACAATTTTTATTCAGTCTCTCTCCATATCCTGCTCACCCTTTTCCCCTGAGAATTGTCATTCCACTCCCTTTATATGCTCCTGATTCTACTATATTCACCAGTTTATTCTGTTCATCAGATTTTTTAGATTCACTTGATTTTTAGATTCTCTTGTTGATAGATATGTATTTGTTGTTCATAATTTTTATCTTTACCTTTTTCTTCTTCCTCTTCTTAAAGAGTACCTTTCAGCATTCCATATAATATTGGTTTGGTGTTGAACTCCTTTAGCTTTTTCTTATCTGTGAAGCTCTTTATCTGACCTTCAATTATGAATGATAGCTTTGTTGGGTAGAGTAATCTTGGTTGTAGGTTCTTGCTATTCATCACTTTGAAGATTTCTTGCCACTCCTGTCTGGCCTGCAGAGTTTCTATTAAGAAATCAGCTCCCTTGTAGGTAACTAACTGTTTTTCCTCTTTCTTCTTTTAGAATTCTCTCTCTGTCTTTTGCTCTTGACATTTTAATTATAATGTGTCTTGGTATGGTCCTCTTTGGATTCCTTTTGTTTGGGGTTCTGTGTGCCTCTTGGACTTGTAAGTCTATTTCTTTCTCCAAGTGGGGAAAGTTTTCAGTCAATATTTTTTCAAATAGGTTTTCAGTATCTTGCTCTCTCTCTTCTTCTGGCACCCCCACAATTCTGATGTTGGTACGCTTGAAATTATCCCAGTCTTGTTGTAGTTTATTCTTGATGTTGGTATCATTAGGGGGAATTGACCTACAGGCCAATTGGCTGTGAAGATCAGCTGCGTCTATGCCAGGAGAACATCTGTGCTGGAGTCAGCCTTATGAAACAAGATTTGCAAAATTTCAAATGCGTCTGTGTTCTGCTTGGATAGGTTTGAGTCTCAGAGCTGAGCACACAGTCTTGGCTTCCTGTCAGTCCTGCCCTACTCGGACCCTGGGTCTCAGTGTCCTTCAGCTTTCTCTGTGTGTACGCACATGTGCCTCCAGACCTCTGCTTTTCATGTCTCCCCTGAGTTTCTGTGTGCTCCAGGGACCCGTATGAGTCTGGGTCCCCAAGGTCTTGCCCAAAACTCAGGTTCAGTGCAGCCTTAAGTGGAGTTCAGTGCAGTTGGGAGGTTCAGTCTCTCCCTTGATCAGCTCCTTGCAGCTCCTCTGAGTCTTTGTGATCCCCTCCATTTCCTTCTAGTTGTAGAATTTCCACTCAGTCAGCTTTCCTGTGGTTTGGGGTGATGTCCATTTTGTCCACTAGCTGTAGTTCTGAAATTGTTGTGTGAGGCAGCAGTTTAGCTGTTAATCTGTGCTGCCATCTTGGTTTCTTTAGGCCCTTTCATACTTCTTAATCAGCTGTGCTGGAGTATGGCAGATAGGAATGCTAATTAAGGTCAAAGGGAGGGCAGAAAAGGCCCAGAAAAGTACCAGAAAATTAGAAAGAGTTTCCTGTCTTTGCATGTGCTTCTCTTGGCCAAATACCCTTCCTGCTCATAATGTACATATGTTCTGCTCATGTTCTGTTGAACTCAAATTATAGTACAGTGGCACCTCGAGATACGAGTTTAATTCGTTCCGTAACCTTGAGGCGTGGGAAACTATGAGATGCTCAAGTCGCGGTAAACTGGTGGGTCATGTGCAGCTGGCTGATCTGCACGATTACTTGTATCTCAAATGTTGCTCGTATTTCAAAGCAAAAATCACTCGCTAGATGGCTCGTATCTCAGAAATCTCGTATATTAGGGCACTCGTATCTCGAGGTACCACTCTATCTTGTTTCCCTTTCCAAACATAGAACCAGTAAGAATAGCTTTCTCAATAACTTTAGTCAGTGCCAAGTCTGAGCAGTATAACCAAGCTGGTGGCCATTGAACCTTCAGTATAAAGAAATCAAATTGATAAAGCCTGGATTTTGTCTACATGACAAAAACACATAGTTATATACACATCCTATATATATGTACTAGTATATGTCTACATATGTGAGTGGTTGAATTGTGTTAAATAATCAATAAGGAACTTAACTAATGGAGTAAATAGGGTTCTAATACACACACACACACACACACACACACAGTGGCAACTATATTTCCCAGGTTTTCATTAATATATAATATGTGCATTATCTTTGATTTATAATAAATAGAAATGTCAAAGAGATACTAGTAAGTTCGGGGAGAGAATATCATGATAATATCTCTCTTTGGGTAAAAAACTCATTCTATTTCACTAAATTTTTTTTCAGCATCAATATACATAAGTAAATATATATATATATATAATTTTTGTAGGAAAATTTCCCCAAATTGAAGAAGTTGATATTTAATTTTTAAAATTTTATTTCTATTGTTGAGTATATTACAGATGGTTCCCACTTTCTCCCCTTTGGCTTCTTACACCTAGCTCCTGCCCTACCCCAGGCCTTCAAAGTCTGTGTCCATTGATTATGCAGATATGCATATACTAGTAAGTGCTTTGGTTAATACCTTCCTGCCCTCTGACCCCTTTCCCTCTGTTAGTCAGTTAGTGCCATATTTCCATGTCTCTGGACCTATTTTGTTCATCACTTTATTGTGTTCATTAGGCTTCACATATAAATGAGATCATGTGATATTTGTCTTCCTCTAACTGGCTTATTTTGCTTAGCATAATAATCTCTAGGTCTATCTATGCTGACTCAAAGGATTCAAGATCCTTCTTTTTTACAGCTGAATAGTGTTTCATTGTTTAAATGTACCAAAGCTTTGCTATCCACTCATCTATTGATGGGACTTGGGTTGTTTACAATTTGGATGTCTTTTATTTTTCCTTCTTGTCTGATTACTGTAGCTAGGACTTACAGTACTATGTTGACGGGGTGGTGAAAGTGGACATCCTGTCTTATTCCTGTTCTTAAAGGAGATGCTTTTAGTTTTTTTCTCACTGAATATAATTTTAGCTAAAGGTTTATCATATAGGGCCTTTATTCTCTTACAATATAATCCCTCTATTCCCACTTTGCTGATAGTTTTTAAAAAATTCTATGCTGGAATTTGTTGAATGCGTTTTCTATGTCAATTGATATGACCATGTGACTTTCACTCTTCATTTTGTTTATGTGAAGTATTACATTTATCAATCCTATATAATAAAGAGATAATATGCAAATTGACCCTCACACCCTTGCACAAAGATGGCCACCTCCATGTAGTCAAAGATGGCCACCACAAGATGGCCTGCAGGGGAGAGCAGTTGAGGGTGACCAGGTTGGCAGGGTAGGGCAGTTGGGGTGATCGGGCCTGCAGAGGAGGTCAGCTGGGGGTGATTGGGCCAGCATGGGAACAGTTAGACATTGATTGGACAGGCAGGGAGTGGTTAGGGGGTGATCAGGTTGGCAGGCAGGTGAGCCATTGGGAGCCAGCAGTCCCAGATTGTGAGAGGGGTGTCTGACTGCCAGTTTAGGTCTAATCTCAGATTGGAGAGGGTGCAGGCTGCACTGAGGGACACCCCCCAGTGTATGAACTTTGTGCACTGAGCCTCTAGTTTATTAATATTACTAGAGGTCCAGTGCATAAATTAATGTATGGGTAGGGTCCCTAATGGCTGCCAGCTTCTAGCCAGGATCTCCCTTCCCCCTGCTGCCTGCCAGCTGCCATTGGCTGGGATGGGGTTGGCCAGGGAGAGGGGCTGTGGGAAGTTGGCTGGCCAGTCCCACCCTCTGGTCAAACTCAGAGTCTAAATCCCAATTTAACTCCTGGTCGAGGGACCAGTTTGCATGTTAGGCTTTTATTATGTGGGATAGCAGCCTTGCATCCCAGAATAAATCCTTCTTGGTCATGTTGTATGATCTTTTAAATGTATTGCTGGATCCAGTTTGCTAATATTTTGTTGAAGATTTTAGCATCTATGTTCATCAGGGATATTGATTGGCCTGTAATTTTTTTTTTTGGTAGTGTTTTTATCTGGTTTTGTGATTAAGATAATGCTGGCCTCATAAAAAGAGCTTGGGAGTCTTTCCTCCTCTTGAATTTTTTAGGAATAGTTTGAAAAGGATAGTTATCAATTTTTCTTTGAATGTTTGGTAAAACTTGTCTGTAAATCTACCCACTTCAGGACTTTTGTTTGCTGGATGTTTTTTGACTTCTCCTTCAATTTCATTAATTGTTATCAGCTGATATTAAATTTTTAAATAAGGGACTAATTCTTTGGATATTACAGATTCCCAAACCAAGATAAAAATATCAGTAAGCAAAAACCCAGTTTAATGAGTAAAGTTGTTACTACCTAACTATTACTGATATTTTGACAAGAGACATTTAATCTTCAGCGAATTTCTTATTGAAGTCACAGGCTCACTGCCTGAACTTTTTATTATTCTTTCCTTTAGAGACAAAACTACTAATTCTCTAAAGGAGTACATATTAAAATTAACCAGGCAAAACCCCCTAAGAGTTACTGTCTTTGATCAGAGCACAAAGCATTGCTGTATGCCAAAATTAGAAGTTTAAGATGTCTTTACTTACATGTATTAAGAAATAGGGGCTGTGTTGAATAGTGTAATGTAAATAAAAAAAACATTATTGGATCATAACATTATAGGAATGCTTTGTTGAAGGCAAATGTCAATGGCCAGAAAAATGAAGATAGATTGAATGGTCCAGGAAGTGAGCCACCAGTGGCCTGAGGAAGGACAAAGCTAGCCACCCTAATTTGATACTTGCCTAGTTCTCCCTAACATCCTCCCCCCCTTGTCTCCCATCCTGGTGCCTTACAGAGATGAATTTTAACATGTGGCCAGTCTCCTATTTAGTTCCTGGCTTCCTAAATTTAATATCTCCCCACCCCTTCACAAAACCATTATCCCAATTACTTCTGTCTTTCCTGACTAATCAGGGTTAGATAATTAAGGCTGCTTATAAACCATTCCCTCTTGCATCCTACTGAAACATCTATCCACATGACAGGGCAGCAACATCTCATTATACAGATTGAAATGTCAGGAAAACAGATATTGATTGTCAAGACAGCCCTGGGAAGTGACTAGCAGCCTAAGTCCAAATTACTGTTGGCAAACTGCATGACTGTTCTGTTCCAAAAATAGGAAGATGATAATCATGAAACTTGGAAAAATTGATTCGGGGCAAATGATATGCTATATAATACATTTTCTTGCTATGGAGAGTGGCATGCACAGAAGAGGAAACGATAATCCACATGGTCTTTGGTTAAGAATGTGTTAGTGTCTGAAATTTGCTAAGGTATATGTTTGGGGCTGAAATTGACATGCATGTGGCCAGTGTATTCATTTCAAGAATGTGCAATTGAAAACAAAACTGTTTAGAAATTACCTTTGAGATTATGGTAGGAGTACTTACAATGCTGTGGCATTTTATGTCACATTTAAAAATAGGTAAATGTGAAACAGAGAAAAAGAATACTTATTTGCCCCCAAAAAGGATTTCTTGTTCTTTTTTTTTTCTTACCAATTTGGATTTAATCATCATTAGTACAGTGGTACCTCGAGATACGAGTTTAATTCATTCCGTAACCTTAAGGCGCTCCAGTCGCAGTAAACTGGTGGGTCATGTGCAGCCGGCCCATCTGCGCGATTACTCCTATCTTAAATGTTGCTCGTATTTCAAAGCAAAAATCGCTTGCTCGACGGCTCGTATCTCAAAAATCTCGTATGTTAGGGCACTTGTATCTCGAGGTACCACTGTATAATTTTTTTTTTCTTCATTTTGGCAGTTGGCAATGTGAACTCCTCAGTAAAGAGGTGTCTGTTTAAAATTATAAATTTCTTAAAGCAGTAATTTCATATCCATTTAGCCCATCCTTGGGTTCACATTTGACATTTCCAACCAGGACACTGACTTGGGCCAACCTTTTGGGTTAGTTTTCCATGGTATGTTAGAGTGTCTAGAGTCCATCAAAACACTTTTCAAACTTGGATAGTTGCTGCTTCATCATCAGCGACTGGATGCTGTTCACTTCAGGCTCATTAAGGATTCTAATTGATATAAAACAAAATTCACATATCTTTGATAAGTAAAATATATTTTTACCCATTAATTCCTGTTTTTCCAAGTAAGACTTTAAATGTATTTATGACACAACAAGTTCTCCTTCATCATCACTCCTCTGTTTGTTCATTATGACATGTGTAGTATGGTTTTGGTTCATACTGATTATCAAAGAACTCAACTGAGTAAACAGCAGGCCATAGCCAGACAGGCTATGTGCTAACCTTTCTTATCTTAAAAAGGCAAGTGCAACTTTCATCTCCTCAAATATTTAGGTCACAGAGGCAATTTAGAAAAAAGTGACTCAGATAAAAATAAGTTAATGTTCTCTCTACTTTTGTGTATGCTTAAACGTTTTTATAATTTAAAAATGTCTTAGACTTCTTCATATACAATTAGTCCTTTTTACTTGTTATTCTTTATTTGTGAATTCTCTACTTGCTAAAATTTACTTGTAACCCCCAAATCAAAACATAAGGCTTTTATGATCATTTATAGACTGGCTCAGAGCAGCAAAAACTCTGTTACCTGATGCACGTCGTCCCAGGTGAGTTGAGCAAGATATGCTCCACCTCCTCAGTTCAGCTCTCACACTGTTAACAAGAGGCCTGTTCATGGTCTAGTTAGTGCCCATTTTTGCATTTTTATGCCTTTTATTGGTGTTTTGATGTTTAATATAGCCCCAAGCTAAGTGCTGTCTAATGTTCCTAAGGGGAAGAAGGTTGTGATGTGCCTCAAGGAGAAAATTCCTGTGTTAAATTAAGTTTATTCAGGCATGAGTTATAGTGCTGTCAGCCCAAGTTCAATGTTCATAAATCAAAAATCAGTACTATATATTAAAAAGCCACCTTTAAACAGAAATACACATAAAACAAGGTTATGTGTGGCTAGAGGATTGGAGGAAGTCAACCCTGCTCTTCACCTGGGGCTCTGGGCTCAGTCTGGGCTAATTCGGCTAATTTGGTGTACCGAAAATAAGAAGTATCCACTGTATTTACATATGAATGTATTCATCTGCACCTTACCAGAACTAAGGAAGTGCTGACTGCATTCTTTAGCACAGAAGCCACTGGGAGAGCTGGTCCAAGATGTTTGGCCGTGAGCACATCATGCAGGTTAAGCTGCTAGCTGTCCTGCCACCTGATCACTGGATCCATTGTAGACATCACCTGATTCTTTCCCTAGATCAGACTATTATCCATGATGTTCTTTAAATTTTATTATTATTATTATTGTAATAAAAACAATATTTTTAGTTTTTGCAATTGGCTGATGAATTCCTGGTGAAGAGGTTGTGTTTAAAATGACTAAAGTAAGCGCTGGCAACAGTACCCTCACATGCCTTCCTCAGCGTCCAGTCAGCTGCTTTCTCTACACAATCAGGAACACAGCCCTTTTCAGTGGTCAGATCAAATTTATCCCCAGACCTGACATAGCATGTGGCACTGAGAGAGGCCTGATTGAATGAATAGAGTACCAATTAAAAGTGGAATCATAGCATGTCTTAATTAATTAACTAATTAAAATATTTATTGTTGAAAGTATTACATATGTTCCCCTTTTCCCACATTGACCTCTCCCACTCTACTCCTACCCCCACTCCAGGCTTTCACCACCTTATTGTCTGTATATATTGGTTATGCATATACCCATATGAGTTCATTGGTTGATCTCTTTCTCCCAGCCCTCACCTCCCCTCTGAGATTTAACAGTCTGTTCGATGCATCTGGGTCTCTGGGTCTATTTTTGTTCATCAGTTTATGTTGTTTCATAGATTCCACATATGAGTGAGATCATGTGATACTTGTCTTTCTCTGACTGGCTTATTTCGCTTAGCATAATGCTCTCCATGCTGTTGCAAATGGTTGGAATTATTATTATTATTTTTTACCACAGTGTAGTATATATATTACATTGTATAGATATACCACAGTTTTTTAATCCATTCATCTGTTGATGTATACCTAGGTTGTTTTCAAATCTTAGCTATTGTAAATTGCATTGCTATGAACACAGGGGTGCATATATTTTCCTGTTGAGTGTTTCTGATTTCTTGGGATATAGTTCTAGAAGTGGGATCACTGGGTCAAATGGGAGTTCCATTTTTAATTTTCTGAGGAAAATTATTTTGTATTTCCACAAACAAAATATTGTTTTCCACAGAGGCTGCACCATTCTACATTCCCACCAGCAGTTTGTGAGGGTTCCCTTTTCTCCACATCCTTGCCAACAGCATGTATTAATTTAAAAATCCTGCAAAATAAGTAGTGACTAATGTTTCATGTAACAGCTGGGAAATGGTGCCTTCAGGGCAGAAGCTGTCTTAGATGTTTAGAGATTTATTGTTAGTTACACAACCTATGAAATGCACCAAAAATGTAACATAAATGTCTATAAAACACATATATTTCTTGTGCTAATTATATAGTTTATGTATTTTATTGGCTTGCAAACTGACAACAATAACTAAATAAACAACTTAGGTAAACTTCATTAGTGAGCCACAGAATAAGAAAATATTGCCCCAGGGACAGAAAAATAACCTTAAATGATAATATCCTAGCTTAGGAATTATTTCACAAGTAAGGTAACCTATCAGGAGGTATTATTTTCCAGCTGTTCTCTGCAAACTTTACCACTTACATTATATGTTTTTGTTGTTATTAATAGGAGCAATTAATTCTAAGCATTACAGTTTATTCTGCATTTGGGCTTCATTCTTCTTAAGAGCTGATTTTTTAACCCAGGCAGTTGAAAAGGATATGTATCATTTTAATAATGGGAACTGAAAATTTAATAACATAGTATTAAACTTAGTATAAGTGAATAAAACTAGTTGTAGCTCATTTTATTTTCTACCTTATTCTGGCCTATTAATGAAATTTTTATTCAAAGGAATGCTGTATTGCACTATATTTTTTTAAAGTAAAGAATCTTTCAACAGAAACACAAAGGAAAATAAAGATAAATGTTGAGATTCTTGTATGAATTGTTGGTGTTATTTACATGAATATTTAAATGGATTGAATTCTCTTAACTTGAGATATCCAGAAAAAAACTCAGAAAAGTGGTTTTTACTTGGAGCATTTTCTTAATTCTTTATGTAATTTGGTTATGTCAGTAGGTATTTGAATAAATGTAGAACTAAGTTCCATATTTATAGGCATGCTTCACTTATTGTGTTTGGCTTTATTGTATTCACATATACTTCAATGTTTATAAATTGAAAGTTTGTGGCAACACTATGTTAAGCAAGTATGTCTGCACCATTTTTCCAGTGCATGAAATTTGTGCACTGGGGGATGTCCCTCAGCCCAGCCTGCCCCCTCTCACATACTGTGAGCCCTCAAGTGATGTCCGGGGAGCAGGCCTAAGCTACAGACTGGCCTCCCTTTCTGGGAGGTGAAGGGGCTGATCAGGAGAAGGCACCAACCCCATCACCCCTCTGCTGCAGCCACTGGCAGTCACCACAGCCACCAACGTGTTTTCAATAACATGAACTCCAGTCCCTTCACCATGAAAAAATGACAACTTTCTTTAGACATTTTCAAGATGTGTCTTTCATAGGATATGTGACCTTTCTTTCTTTCTTTTCTTTTTTTTTTTATCCTCACCTGAGGGTATGTTTTTATTGACTTTTAGAGAATGTGGAAGAGAAAGGAAAGGACAGAGAGAAACTTCAAAGTGAGAGGATCACTTTGATTGGTTGCCTCCTGCATGAGCCCTGACCTGGACCTCAGCCAGGGAGGAGCCTGCAACCTAGGTACATGCCCTTGATCAGAATCGAACCAGACCCTGTGGTCAACAAGCCTAGGCATTATCCACTGAGCAAAACTGGCTAGGGCAGGATATGACATTTCTTAGCCTTCCAGCAACAGACCTTGTTTTTTTTTTCTCCAGGAGTGTGGTGGAAAAACCCTAGATCACCCTTTTGGATTCTTATACCCAAGTTACTAAGAATATTACCAATGGCATACAGAGAGCTTTGCCAATGAGTGGCCAGAAAAGGTATTTTCCTATGTAGTTCACACTGATGGCTTCCATTCTCTGGTTCCACCCCTGCCAAGGCCTAAAGCCTCTGGGCCTGGGCAGGGCCCTCTCAGCTCCCTTCTATTGCCCTATCGCCCTCTCAGCTCCCTTCTATTGCCCTGATCAGGTGATTATGGAGAGGGGCTATCTGTCACCTCAGTGAGTGGGCAGTGGACTGATCAGAGCCTGCAGGCCAGGGGAGGGACAGGAGGTAGTCCATTAGCCCCAAGGAGAGAGACAGTCCTTGACCCCCCTGGGAAAGGAGCTGAGTCCACCACTACCTATCCCCAGTTCCCTGTCCAGCCTGAACATCAAACTGGCCTTAACATTTCCTTAAGCCAAATCCTCACCTAGAGAAAGGCCTTAACTCTCTTAAATTCCATGGAGACCAAGAGAGGTGAAAAAGCTGTAAAAAAAAAGTTTGAACCTAGCAGAGGTGGTTTCATGAGTTTTTTGGTTTTTTTTTTTTTGCACTTCTGTAACATAAAAGTATAAAGTGAAGCAGCAAGTACTCTTGTAGAAGTTGCAACAAATTATTTAGAAGATCTAGCTAAAATGATTAGTAAAGGTGGCTAAACTGAACAACAGATTTTCAAATCTAAATATATAAAAGCCTAAGCCACTGTTATGACAGAAGGACTGAAATGACTAGAACTAACAGAATAACTGATCTTTATTCAGCACACTGACCACCAGGGGGCAGATGCTCAACACAGGAGCTGCCCCCAGCCTGCAGGCCCTGATCACTGATGGGGCCTGCTGGCCAACTTCCTGGTCTCTCCCCTGCTGGCTGGCCCTGATTGTCTGAGTGGGGCCGGGCCCCCAGGCTGGACAGGGAACTGGGGATAGGTGGTGGTGGACTCAGCTCCTTTCCCAGGGGGGCCAAGGACTGTCTCTCTCCTTGGGGCTAATGGACTACCTCCTGTCCCTTCCCTGGCCTGCAGGCTCTGATCAGTCCACTGCCCACTCACTGAGGTGGCAGGTAGCCCCTCTCCATAATCACCTGATCAGGACCTGCTGACCAACCCCTCAGTCCCTCCCTGTGGCTAGCAGGTCTCAATCATCCGATTGGGGCTGGGCCCTGGGCTGGGATAGGGAACCAGGAGTGGGTGGCAGCAGACGTGGGGGGGAAGGGAGGAGGAGGAGAGGAAATGGGAAGGTCGGAGGCAGGGAACCTTATCAGCCCTTATTGCCAGCCAGACCTAGAAACCACACGTATTCACAAATTTCATGCCCTGGGCCTCTAGTGTAAATATAATAGGCTTATACTAGAAGAAGATGCTATTTAGGACTTTTCATAGCTAGAGAGAAGTCAATTCTTGGATTCAAAGCTTCACAAAACAGGCTGACTCTCTTGTGAGGGGCTAAGGCAGCTGGTGACTTTAAGTTGAATGCTCAGTTACCATTCCAAAAATCCTTGGGCCCTTAAGAATTATACTAAATCTACTCTGCATGTGATCTCTATAAATGGAACAACAAAGCCTGAATGACAAAGTATCTGTTTACAACATGGTCTACTGAATATTTTAAGCCTCTGTTAAGACCTTCTCAGAAAAATATTTCTTTCAAAATATTACTACTGCTCATTTACAATGTATCTGGTTTCTCAAGAGCTCCGACAGAGATTTAAAAAGAGATTAATGTTGTTTTCATGTCTGAAAACACAACATCCATTATACCACTCATGGCTCAAGGAGTAATTATGACTTTTAAGTCCTATTATTTAAGAAATATATTTTGTAATACTATAGCTGCCATGGATATTGATTTCTTTGATGGATCTTGGCAAAGTAAATTGAAAAATCTTCTGGAAAGGATTCACCTTCTAGATATGCGATTAAAAACATTCATGATTCATAGGAAGAGGTCAAAATATCAACATGAATAGAAGTTTGGAAGAAGTTGATTCCAAACCCCATGGATGATTTTGAGGGGTTCAAGACTTCAGTGGAGGAAGTAACTGCAGATATGGTGAGAACTAGAATTAGAAGTACAGGTTAAGATGTGACTTAATTGCTGCAACCTCATGACAAAACTTTAACATGTGAGGAATTTTTTCTCATAAATAAGATAAAAAAGAAGTAGTTTCTTGAGATGGACTCTACTGGGAAAAATGTTTTAGAGATTGTAGAAATGATAACAAAGGATAGAGAATAACACAAAAACTTAGTTGATAAAGCAGTAGCAGGATTTGAGAGGATTCATTCCAATTTGGAAATAAGTTCTGTGGGTAGAATTAAACAATATTACATTGTACAGAAAAAGGATTTGTGAAAAGAAGAGTTCATTTATGCAGCAAACTTCAGTGTCTTATTTTAAGAAAATGCCATAATCACCCCAACCTTTGGCAACCACCACTCTGATCAGTCAGCAGCCATAAACACTGAGGTAAGACTCTCCACCAGCAAAATGATTGTGGCTCACTGAGAGCTCAGATGATGTTTTGCATTTATTTTTAATCCTCACATGAGGATATGTTTATTGATTTTAGAGAGAAAAGTGGAGGGGGGGAGAAAGAGATAAGTGAGAAACATCAATTGGTTGCCTCCCATATGCAACCTAGGTGTGTGCCTTGATTGGAATTCAAATCTGCAACCTTTTTTTGGTGTACAGGACAATGTTCCAATCAACTGAATCACAAAGCCATGGTGATGGTTTTTTTTAACAATAAAATACATGTTAATTAAGGTATGTACACTGTTATTTTAGACAAAATGCTATTGCACACTTAATAGATTACAGTAAAGTGTAAACATAACTTTTCTATGCACTGGCAAACTGAAGATTCATGTGAATTGTTTTATTGCAGTGGTCTGAAACCAAACCCACCATATCTGTGACATATGTATGTACGTATATTTATATCTCTATCTACATAGAGATATAGAGATAGATCTATAGTATAAATAGATAGATACAATTTGGATCTCTATATCCAAGAATACATTTGAAAAGCCAAAAAGTTTTTGTGTAAAGTGAAAAATAAAGTAACTTTTCCTACCAAACGAAGTAAGGCAGATTTTTAGAAAGTCTGAATAAGAGTGGCTTCTGAATTTGCCTTTCTAACTATCATAATTGTTATTTTTCTGTTACCAAAGAGAAGTTATTCAATAGCTTAAGTGAATTCTTTTAAAAATAACAATTATCATTGCCATAGACAATCAAAAGAAAGACAAAGGATCCAATTAAAAAATGGGCAAAGGACCCAAATAGATACTTTTGCAAAGGGGACACACAGATGGCCAAAGACATATGAAAAAGTTCTCAAAGTCACAGGTCATCAGAGGGATGCAAATTAAAATGACAATGAGGTATCACTTCATAGCTATCGGAATGACTATCATTAACAAATCAACAAATGACAAGTGCTGCTGTGGATGTGGAGAAAAGGGAACCCTAGTACACTGCTGGCAGGAATGCAGAATAGCACAGCCATTATGGAGAATAGTATGGAGTTTCCTCAAAAACTTAAATATGGAACTGCCATTTGACTCAATGATCCCACTTCTAGGAATCTATCCAAAGAAATCTGAAACACCAATCACAAAGAATGTATGCAACCTTATTCTCATAGAAACAGAATGTATAATAGTTAAGATCTGGAAACAGCCCAAGTGCCTATCAATAGTTGATAAAAAAAAGCTGTGGTACATTTACACTATGGAATACTATGCAGCAGTGAAAAAGAAGGATCTCTTACCCTTTGAGACAGCATGGAGGGACCTGTAGAGTATTATGCCAGACAGAAAAAGAAGCCAGACAGAAAAAGATAAATATCATATGATCTCAATCATATGTGGAATCTAATGAACAAAATAAACTTTTGAAGAAAATAGATCTAGAGACATAAAAGCATGGAACAGATTGCAGACTCTCAGAGGGAACACAGGGCTGAGTGGGTGGGAAGAGATCAACCAAATGCATATATGCATAACCCATGGACACAAACAATAGGGTGGTGAAGGCCTGGGGTGGGGGTTGGGGGTGGGCTATAAGGAGCCAATGGAAGAAAAAGGGAACATATCGAATACTTTCAACAATAAAAAATTTTTAAAATATAAAAATAAATAACAATAATAATTTCTCTGTGTTTTATTTTGGCACATTGATGGAAATATGGCAAGCTTATGGCAATAAAAACACTATTAGCTATTTTATAGTCTGACTCAGAATTTTCACTGAAACAAAGATAAACAAAATGTTATAAATGAAGAGAAAACTTGACCATTTAAAATGAAAAAATATATTTATTATAAGTACAGTATCCTATATAATTAAGAGGTAATATGCAAATTGACCATTGCTCCAACACACAAGATGGCCACCCCCATGTGGTCAAAGATGGCCACCATAAGATGGCCAGCAGGGGAAGGCAGTTAGGGGTGACTGGGCCAACAGGGGAGGCTAGTTAGGGGCAACTAGGCCTACAAGGGAGGAAAGTTGGGAGTGACCAGGCTGGCAGTGGAGAGCAGTAAAGAGGGACAAGGCCTGCAGTGGAAGGCAGTTAGTGGTTACTGGGCCAGCAAGGGAGGGCAGTTGGGGGCAATCAGGCCAGCAGGAGGCAGTTAGGTGTCAATCAGGTTGGCAGGGGAGTGGTTAGGAGGTGATCAGGCTGGCAGGCAGGCGAGAGTTTGGAAACCAGCATCCCGGATTGTGAGAGGGATGTCCCAGACTGGAGAGGGTGCAGGCTGGGCTGAGGGACAGGCCCCTTCCCCCCGCCCCAGTGCATGAATTTCATGCACCAAGCCTCTAATAGAAATATATTTTTAATTCATCTTATATTTATATAGGATGAATTTCAGAGAGGAAGAGAGAGGGAAAGAGAAATAGAAACAATGATGAGAGAATCATTGATCAACTGCCTTCTGCACACCCCACACTGGGGATCAATCCTGTAACCTGGGCATGTGCTCTTGACTGGAATTGAACCCAGAACCCTTCAGTCCACAGCTGATGTTCTACCCATTGAGCCAAACCAGCTAGGGCAAGTGGGGAACTCTTTATTATTATTATGTTTTTTGCCATAGATAAACCTTATGTAACTGATGACAGATTTCAAGTAAGTATTTGCTTACGTCAACCCATCAGGTTCCAAAACTTGCCTGCTCACAGGTGATAGACTTCTGTGTGACTAAGTCTGTGGAAGGACAAGGAGAAGCACACACAGTATTTTTATTATAGGACTGTCCTTACAACACAGCCGAGGAGCCTGTGGTTTGAATTATAGAGTGTCTCAGGAAAACTTCTGGCATCTGGCTTGACAAACATCTTTTAAAAATGTAGTCTTTTGTGAGCTTGTGACCCCAAATGATATGGTAAAACTAAAGCTGGTGACTCACATTTACTTAGATTGCAATAGTTATGTAACTAAGAGAAGAGACTAAATAAGATTTGATACTATTTGAAATGTAATCAAATGTAATATATAAAAAGGAAGTCCTATTTATTATTTATTTACTTAACAGTGAGCTGAAATGATGACCTCCCTCAAAAAGATATGTATATACCTTAACTATCAGAACCTGAGAATGTAATCTTATTTGAAAAAGGGGTGTTTCCAGATGTGATTAAGTAAAGGATCTTGAGATGTGGAGACTATTTTGGATTATCTTGGTAAATTCTAAATCTAATGACAAGTGTCCTTATAAGGACAAAGAGAGAAACAGACAGAAGAGAAGGAAACCATGCGATCATGGAAGCAGAAATTCAAGAGATGCAGTAATAAGCCAAGGAATACTAGGAGCCACTAGAAGCTGAAAAAGAGGGTGAATGGATTCTCCCCTGGAGTCTCTGGAGGGAGCATCGCCTTGTTGAAACCTTGATTTAGGACTTTTGGCCTTCAGACATGTGAGAGATATATTTCTATTGTTTTAAGTGACCAGATTATAATGATTTGTTATAGTAGCCACAGAAATCTAATTGTCTATCATCTATCTATCCATCTATCCATCTATCTATCTATCTATCTATCTATCATCTATCTATCACCTATCTATCTATCTTCATCATCATTATCTATTAGTCAATCAATCATCTATCACCTACCTATCATTCAATTAATATCCTCAATGCTTATCCTATCACTGTATTTTTATCAACTAATTCTTTTTAAAAAAATATATTTTATTGATTTTTGCAGAGGAAGGGAGAGGGATAGAGAGTTAGAAACATCGATGAGAGAGAGACATCGATCAGCCACCTCCTGCACACCTCCTACTGGGGATGTGCCCACAACCAAGGTACATGCCCTTGACCGGAATCGAACCTGGGATCTTTCAGTCCGCAGGCTGACGCTCTATCCATTGAGCAAAACCGGTTTCAACTATCAACTAATTCTTATTGCTTTAGTTATATGTATTTAATTAACTTATGAACTCTAAAAATAGTACACTTATTAACTGAAAAAAATCTTAAATTCTAACCATTCTCAATTTAAAGGAATATTTGATTTCTGTACTATACTTTATTATATATGCATACACATATATTAAAAAAATATGTCTATGTTAAAAATGAGCTATATTTTGTGTCCATGACATCTCAGGGTATTTTTTTGATGATGCCTGTGTTAGATCTCAAGCCTCAAAGAAAAGAAACTATGCTTCTTAGAGTTCTGTCTAGTAGCTCTGATAACAATGTCTCTTTTTAAAAATTATTTATTATTTTTTAATTACATATATTTACTGATAGCCCAGTGCATGGATTTGTGCACATTGAAAAGAAGCTAATTAGAAGAAATATTTTAATATTGCTATTTACCCTTTCTCTATATTAGAAGTGTCAGAGATAAAAGAAAATTAGTAAAATCTATATGAAAATAATATATAAATTGATTAATAAATAAATAATAACAACATGATATAACAACAACAAAGACATGACATAAAAACCATAAAAACATGATATAAAAACATTGATACAAACAATTACTGATAAATTGATTAAACTTATTCTAATATCTCCCTGTATACCACATTAAGAGTAAAACACTTTCAGAGTGCTTGATTAATTTCCCTTGTAATGAAGTATTTACAACTTTAACTTTAATGCCACACGCTCTTTGAAATTGAGAGAAAGCAACACATAACTGACCATGTCCGAAAATGGGTTCAGGTAGGAATATTCTACTCTGTCTAGAGTTTGTCCTTATGATTTATTAATAGTCATCGCAAGTGCTGCACCATGGGAAACTGTCTTTGAATTAATTTAAATGGGAGACCAGTGTCAGACAGGGGCAAATCAATTCTTGGAATCAGAACAATCTCTCCTTCCACAGACCCTGTTAATACTTCAGCTTTTATTATGTTAAGTCACAATTTTTTGATAATAAATCTAGCACCATTACAAATATCCCATTCACTATAAAGATTTCTCAGTTGCATTATGATTGCACCTACTTTCAATTTTAATTTATGACATAGCATTCCTGAAGGAGCAATACTATTAAGAAATTTGAAGGGAAAATTTTCCTTTTCAGCGTCATCAATTGAATCGATGGAATCATCACTCAAATATATATATGGAAATCTCCATTGAGCATACCCAAAATTTCTTCATTTAATTTATGAATGTGCTCATTTTTGAACAAAGAATTGCACATTTAAATTCACGATTGACAATGACAGATCAAAACACTTGCATACAATTGGAACCAGCGAGAGCTTTATATGTATCACACATGCACGAGTCAACATTTATCTTTAAATTGCCAGTGTGTGTCATATGTACCAGTCAGTTGGTCAGTGGGACAGTCGGATGGATGGGCTGTTGGTCACTTAGCCTTATATATATACAGATTGCCATTTTATTGTTCATATTTTTTATCTTTATTTTTTCTTAAAGAAGACCTTTTGACAGTTCATGTAATACTAATTTGGTGGTGATGAAATCCTTTAACTTTTTCTTATCTCAGAAGCTCTTTATGAGCCCTTCAATTCTAAATGATAGCTTTGATAGGTAATCTTGGTTGTAGGTGCTTGCTTTTCATCACTTTGAATATTTCATGCAAATTCCTTCTGTCTTTCAATCAGTTGACAATCTTATGGGGCTCCCTTGTAGGTAATGAACTGCTTCTCTCTTGCTGCTTTTAAGATTGTCTCTTTATAACCTTTTGTATTTTAGTTATGATGTTTCTTGGTGTGGTCCTCTTTTGGGTTCATCTTTTTTGTAAATATCGGTGTTTCCTGGACTTGTATGTTTATTTCCTTCATTAGGTAAGGACATTATTTTTTCAAATAGCTTTTCAATTTCTTGTTTTCTCTCTTCTGACAATACCTCTTATTAATCACAATTTTCAGGAATATCCTTTGAATTGAAATTAAAAACAAGTCTGAATATATGTTAAGAGTGGGAAAAAAACCCACAAAGGAAACCAAAGCTATGCCACTAAACCTTTTTCTATTTGATTAGTTCTTATTTCAATTGATGACTTGGGGACACTGAAGTCACACAAGCCATCCAGGAATTTCTTATATTACCTGTCAGTAGGTGCTTTACACCCTCTCAAATAGCCCTTTATTCATCTCCTTTCTATTTCATTGCACCAGATGTTTCAAGCCTGGTTGTTTTTGTTGTTATTGTTTTTGACAAACATATATTTGATCTTTATTCCTTTCTTCATTTCCATCTGGAATAATTGTTCTTCTGCCCTAAGAAGCATTTCTTTCTTTTTTTTTAAAATAAGTTTTTATTATTGAAAGAATTACATATGTCCTTTTTTTTCTCCAAATGGTCCCATATAGCCCACTCCAACTCCCACCCAGGCCTTCACCACCCTCTTATCTGTTTCTAGGAGGTTATGCATATAAGCACACAAGTTCTTTGGTGGATCTCTTCCCACCCACCACCCACCCCTGCCTTTCCTCTGAGATTCTGCAGTCTGTTCATACTTTTATGTCTCTGGAGATATTTTCTTTAACAGTTTACTTTGCTCATTAGTAAGATCATGTGATACTTGTCTTTTTCTATCTGGCTTATTACAATTAGCACAATACTCTCCAGGCCCCTCCATGCTGTCTCAAAGCATAAGAGATCCTTCTTTTTTACTGCTACAAAATGTGGTGTAATTGTATCACAGCTGTTTTATCTACTCGGCTTTTGATGAACACTTGGGCTGTTTCCAAATCTTACTATTGTAAACTGTGCTTCTATGAGCATAGGGGTGCATACATTCTTTGTGATTGGTGTTTTGGGTTTCTTAGGATAGATTCCTAGAAGTGGGATGATTGGGTCAAATGGCAGTTCTATATTTAATTTTTTTGAGGAAACTCCATACTGTTTTCCATAATGGTTGTCCCAGTCTGCATTCCCACCAGCAGTGTACTAGGGTTCTCTTTTCTCCCCATCCTTGCCAGCATTTGTCATTTGTTGATTTGTTGATGGCAGCCATTCTGACGGGTGTGAGGTGAAATCTCATTTTCTCTTTAATTTGCATCCCTCTGATGATCTGTGACTTTGGGAACTTTTTTATATGTCTCTTGGCCATCTGTATGTCTGCTTTGGAGGAGTACCTATTTATGTCCTTTGCCCATTTTTAAATTGTATTGTTTGTCTTCTTTTAGTTAAGTTGTATGAGTTACTTATATATTTTGGATAGTAATCTTCTATCAGATGTATCATTGCCAAATATGGTCGCCCATACGGTGGGCTTCATTTTCACTTTGTTGATGGTTTCTTTTGCTGTGAAGAGGTTTTTATTTTAAATAGTTCCATTTTTAAAATTTTCTCCTTAGTTTCCTTTGCTTTCGGAGATGAATCTGTAAACATATTGCTATGAGAGATGCCTGAGATTTTGCCACCTATTATTTCTGCTAGGATTTTTATAGTTTCACAACTTACATTTCAATCTTTTATCTAATTTGAGTTTATTCTTGCATATGGTGTAAATTGGTGGTCTAGTTCCCATGATGTTGATTCTACCACACCATGAACATGGTATATTCTTCCTCTTATTTATATAGTTTACAGAGTACAAATCTATTATCTCTTTGATTAAGCTTATTCCAAAGTATCTTATTTTTGTCGTTGTTGTTGCAATTGTAAATGGCATTATTTGCTTAGTTTCTCTTTCTGAGAATCCATTATTAGAGTATAAAAATATTATCAATTTCCGGTTGTTAATTTTGTATCTAGTGACATTGCCAACTTCATTTATTAAATTCTTGGTGGAATCTTTAGAATTTCCTATGTACAATATCAAGTTATCTGTGAATAATGAGAATTTTACTTCTTCATTTCCAATTTTTTTTCTGAGAATAATACATAATTTTATATTTTTAATTAAATCTTTATTATTCAGATTATTACATTTGTTTCTCTTTTTTCCCCTCCATAGCTTCCCTCCACCTGGCTTCCACCCCACCCTTTACCCTTACCTCCCCCCACTTGACCTCATCCTTAGGTGTATGATTTTTGTCCAGTCTCTCCTTGCGCTCTCCTCACTCCTTTCCCCAAGAATTATCAGCCCACTCTCTTTCTGTGCTCCTGATTCTAATTTATTCACTAGCTTATTCTGTTGATCAAATTTTTAATTCACTTAATTTTTAGATTCACTTGTTGATAGATATGTATTTGTTGTTCATAATTTTTATCTTTTACCTTTTTCTTCTTCCTCTTTTTAAAGAGTACCTTTCAACATTTCCTATAATACTGGTTTGGAGTTGATGAACTCCTTTAGCTTTTTCTTATTTGTGAAGCTCTTATCTGTCCTTCAATTCTGAATGATAGCTTTGCTGGATAGAGTATTCTTGGTTATAGGTTCTTGATATTCATCATGTTGAATATTTCTTGCCACTCCCATCTGGCCTGCATAATTTCTGTTCAGAAATCAGCTGACAATCATATGGGTGCTCCCTTGTATGTAATTAACTGTTTTTCTCTTGCTGCTTTTAATATTCTCTCTTTGTCTTTTGCTCTTGGTATTTTAATTATGATGTGTCTTGGTGTGGTCCTCTTTGAGAGCTTGTTTGGAGGTTCTAGCAGGGGAGCACACTACTCATATACCCTTGACCGAAGACTGGTCCTCTTCTCTGGGGGGAAGGTTGTCCTCTTCGACTGAGCGGGCAGCTTTGGGAGGGACACACATGGATCGGTGAGGGAGGAGGGGGACACCCACCTAGCCGGCCAGATCAGCCGAATCAACCCTGGCGATCAATGGGATGACAGATGTCGCAGCCAGATCGCCCTCACATCCAATGTGTGGTCCTCTTTGGATTCCTTTTATAGGGGGTTCTGTGTGCTTCCTGGACTTGTAAGTCTATTTCTTTCACCAGATGTGAGAAATTTTCAGTCATTATTTCTTCAATAGGTTTTCAGTATCTTGCTCTTTCTCTTCTTCTGGCACCCCCACAATTCTGATGTTGGTACGCTTGAAGCTGTTCCAGAGGCTCCTTACATTATCTTCATATTTTTGGATTATTTTTTTTCTTGCTTTTCCAGTTGACTGTTTTCTGACTCTTTATATTTCAAATTTTTAACATTGATTCTTGCCTTTCTCTGGTCTGCTGTTAGGTCGCTGTATAATATATTTTTATTTCAGTCAATGTGTGTTTAATTTCTAGTTGGTCCTTTTTTATCTCCTCTTGGGTCTCACTAAATTTATTCATCTTTTCTAGGATATTCTTGACAAACCTTATAACTGTGGTTTTGAACTCTATATCCAGTCGTTTGTTTTCCTCCATTTCTTTTGTTTGTGTCTCTTCCTTTGTCTCTGCATTTTCACTATGCCAGAGAACTTCTGTGTTGGATTCAGCCTTATGATACAAGACTTGCAAAACTGCAAAAGCCTCTCTGTTAGGTTGGGATGGGTGGAGTCTCAGGGCTTAATGGACTGCCTTGCCTTCCAGTTGGCCCTGCCTTCCACGGCCCCTGGGTCTCATGTTACTCTGGGTAATCACTGGAGATGTCCCTGTATGCGCATGCGCAGTGCCTCTAGACTGCTGCCTTTTCGGCTTCCCTGCACTCTGGGACCATATGAGTCTAGGTTCCCAGGGTTTCACCTGAAACTAAGGTTTAGTGGAGTTAGAAGTGGCTCAGTTGGGAGGCTCTGTCTCCTGTCCACTCGTGAAAACCAGTGACACAATCAGCAGTCGGTCTTCTGCATGCAGTTTTGTGTGCACCACCAGACTTCTGCCCTTTTGTGGCTCCCGTATATTTCTGTGCCCTTCTCCCTTTTCACAGTCCATACTCCCCCCGTATGAGTTTTGCCTGGATCTGGGGACCAGTGCTATTGGATAAGGGGTTCAATGCAGTTGGGAGGAATGTCTCCCTCCTGCCAGAGAAAGCCATACAGGTACTCCGGCACCCGCTGTCTCCACGTGTGCGTCTTCATACCTCAGCTTTTTGCAGCTCCTCTGGGTCTCCATGAGCCCCTCTCTTTCCTTCTAGTTTTAGAATTTCTATTCAGGCAGCTTTCCTGTAGTTCTGGATGATGTCTGTTCTGTCTTTTAGTTGTAGTTTTGAAAGTGTTGTGCGAGGCAGCAGTGTAGGTGTTTACCTATGCTGCTATCTTGGATTCCTCCTCCATTTCCAATTTGGTTGCCTTTATTTCTTCTTCTTGTCTTATTGCTGTGGCTAGGACTTCCAGTATGATGTTGAATAAGTGAAAGTGGAATCCCTGTCTTATTACTGTTCTTAGGGAAAATGGTTTTAGTTTTTGCTCATTGAGTATGAGGTTCACTGCAGGATTGTCATATATGGATTCTATTATACTGATATATGATCCCTCTATTACCACTTTGCTGAGAGTTTTTATCAAAAATGGGTATTGGATTTTGCTGATGCTCTTTATGCATTAATTGATATGATCATGTGATTTTTGCCTTTCAATTGTTTATGTGATGTAGAACATTTATTTAGAATATTGTACAAGGCTTGCACCCCAAATCTTTTTTTATTTTATTAATTTTTATACATATCTTCCCATTGTCCCCCCTTCCCCCCAGGCATACCCCAACCCCCCAGTGTCTATGTTCATTGGTTATGCTTATATGCATGCATACAAGTCCTTTGATTGATCTCTTATCTACCTCACCTAACTTTAATCTTCCTGCTGTAATTTCACAGTCTGATGCTTTACTGCCTCTGTATCTATCCTTTTGTTCATCAGTTTATAATGTTCTTTATTATCCACGAATGAGTGAGATCATGTGATGCTTCTCCTTCATTGACTGACTTATTTCACTAAGCATAAGCTTCTCCAGTTCCAACCAGGTTGCTGCAAATGGTAAGAATTCCTTCTTTTTAATGGCAGCATAGAATTCCATTGTGTAGATGTACCACAGTTTTCTGATCCACTCATCTGCTAACGGCCCTGGAGTAAATCTTACTTGGTAATGGTGTCTAATAAAGAGAGAATATGCTAATTGATGATCACTCCCTCACAAAATGGCAGTGCTTATAGTAAAAAAGGAGGGAATATGCTAACTGACTGTCCCACCTTCAAAGATGGTTGTGCCCACAGCCACAAGATGGTAGTGCCCAGTCTCCTGAGCTCCACTGGGGCAGCAGGAGCTGTGGCACAGCCAGGCCCACCCTCAGGTGGGTCTAGCTGCTCTGCCCACCTGCCTCTCAAGTCCCCCAGTCCCCTCAGCTCCCCAGCCGCCCAGGGCTGGCCAAAGGCACAGGTAAACCTCAGATGGCAGCTGCCCAGCCACCCAGGGCTACTCGAGGCTCAGGTAACCAGGGCTGGCTGAGGCTTGTGCTGCCAGTAATGGCAACTTCCCCTTCACTTGATTGCTGGGTTGCCTCCCACCCCTGAGGGCTCCCGGACTGTGAGAGGGGGCAGGCCAGGCTGAGGGACCCTCCCTCCAGTGCATGAATTTTCATGCACTGGGCCTCTAGTTTTAATATATTGCTGGATATGATTTACTGATATTTTGTTGAGGATTTTAGCAACTATGTGTAGAGAGCACCTGGGAAGGTGCATGAGTATTTCTTTGATTATTGTCAGCTGAGTCCAGTGGCATTGGCAGAGGCAGGTATGTTGTCAGCCTGACCCTTAGTTCAGGTGCCAGGGTGTGGGTTTCATTATCTAAGTTCAGCCAGGTGCAAAGAATGGACACAATTATATGGTCTTAACCAGGAGTGACAATTACACAGAAGCCACAAGAATGAAGAATTACAGCTTGTTCTTTAACCAGGATTTTACATAATTTCCTTTGTCTTTAACTCGAGTAAAACTTCCTGGAATCACACTTTATAAAATAAATGTACTGCACTGGCTCTGAGTCACTGTCTCTCCATCAAAGGGCCCACTGTCCCACCAGTTCCTGTTTTCCCTACTTTCTCTATGTCTGTCTCTTTTCATTTTCTCAATCTCCCATTCCCCTTACTCAGGACTCATCATTCACTCTCTAGCCATGCTGGTCGTGGTAAAAAGAAAAATGCTTATATCTATGTACATCAGGAATATTGGCCTGTAATTATCTTTCCTTGTATTGTTTTTAACTGGTTTTGGAATTAGGATAACATTGGCTTTATAAAAAGAGCTTGGAAGTGTTCCTTTGCGTTGGTTTTTTTGGAATAGTTTGAGGAGTACAGGCTTTAGTTCTTCTTTGAATGTTTGCTAAAACTCCCCCATGAAGCTGTCTGGACCAGGGATTTTGTTTGCTGGGAGATATTTGATTACTGCTTCTATTTCATCAGTTGTTATTGGCTTCTTTAGGTTTTTTGATTCTTCTTGACTCAGTTTTGGGAGATTGTTTTTTTCTAGCAATATGTCTATTTTGTCCAGCTTCTAGGCATATAGTTGCATATGATATTTTCTTACAAAAATCTTTGTATTTCTGTGGTGTCAGTTGTTACTTCACTACTTTAGTTTCTGATTTTATTTATTTGGGTCCACTCTCTTTGTTTTGTCTGGTTAGAAGTTCATCTTGTTTATCCTTTCAAATAACCAGCTCTTGGTTTAATAATTTCTTTCTTTCTTTCTTTCTTTCTTTCTTTCTTTCTTTCTTTCTTTCTTTCTTTCTTTCTTTCTTTCCTTGTTTCTTTCTTTCCTTCTTTCCTTCCTTCCTTCCTTCCTTCCTTCCTTCCTTCCTTCTTTTTTAGTTTCTATGTCATTTCTGCTCTAATCTTTATTTCCTTCCTCCTATTTACTCTGGGGTTATTTTTCTTGTTCTCTTTCTAATTCTTTAAGATGTAAAGTTAAATATAATATTATTAATTTTTCTTGTTATTATTATTTTTTTGAGGTAGGCCTGTGGTGCTATGAACTTCTCTCTTGGGACAGCTTTGGCTGTGTCCCAGATTTGTCATTTATTTTCACTTGTTTCCAGGAAGTTTTTATTTCTTTCTTGATTTTGTTGTTAACCTATTCATCTACACTAATAAAAGAAAAACATGCAAATTAACCATCACTCCACAATGCCAAACCACACACACCAGCCAATCAGGAGAAAGTATGCAAATTAAACCAACCAAGATAGTGGCTGGCCATGGAACTGGAGCAAGAAGGAGGCTTGGGTTGCCCCAGCAATGGAGGAAGCCAAGCTTTCCACCTGCCCTGGCTGGCCCTGGCTGGCTCTGGCCTCTACTCAAGGCTACAAAGTTTCAATTATAGAATATAAATAAATCCTAGATACTTGCTTCCAGCCAGCCCTTGCCTCTGCTCAAGGAGGCACTGAAAAAGAAAAAGGAAAAGGAAAAGAGATAGCAAAAAGGAAGGGCTGGGACCTTGGGTTGCCAGGATGTAATCAGGCCAGGATGGAATGGCAGGAAATGTTGGGGATAAACAGACCAGCAGGGGGGCCAGTTGGGGGTGAGCAGGCTGTCAGTGGGGGTCAGTTGTAGGTGATCAGGACATGGGCGGGGGACAGTTTGGAATGAGCAAGCCAGCATGAGGGGCAGTTGGGGCTGATCAGCCTGGTGAGGGAGTGGGCATTTAGGGGTGAGCAGGCCAGAAGGCATAGTGGTTAGGGGCAATAAGGCAGGCAGGTGAGAGGCTGGATCCAGCAGTTCCATATTGTGAGAGGGATGTCCAACTGCAAGTTTAGGCCCAATCCCTGTGAACCAGCAGTAGGACATCCTTCAACAGGTCCCAGATTGGAGACAGTGCAGGCTGGGCTGAGGAACAACCCCCCACCCCTGTGCACTGATTTCATGTACCAGGCCACCAGTTGTTTTATAACATGATATTTAGCCTCCATGTGTTTGAATGTTTTGATTTATAATTTCATTCCATTGTGCTCTTAGAAGATGCTTGATAGGATTTCAAACTTTTTGAACTTGTAGAGATTTGTTTTATGTCCTAACATGTGGTCTATCTTAGACAATGCCCCATGTGCACTTGAAAAGAATGTATATTCTGCAGCTTTAGAGTTAAATATTCTGTAAATGTCAGTGAAATGCATCTGATCCAGTGTGTCTTTATAATCATTGTTTCCTTGTTAAATTTTTATCTTGAAAATCTATCCAGTGAAGTTAAATGGGTGTTAAAGTCCCCTACTATGAATATCTTGCTGTTCTCTCCCTTAAAGTTCTCTAAAAGTATTTTTATATATTTAGGTGCTTCTATATTGAGTGCAGATATCTTTACCAGGTTATATCCTCTTGTAGATTGATCCCTTTAGTATTATCTAGTGACCTTTGTTGTCTTTTGTGATGGCCTTCATTTTGAAGTCTAATTTGTCAGATATAAGTTTTGTTATATATATATATATATTTTTTTTTTCATTTTCATATGCCTGGAAAATTTTTTTCCATCCCTCACTCTCATCCTGTGCCAGTTTTTTTGTTTTGAGGTGATCTCTTATAGAGACCATGGGTTATATTTTTGTATCCATTCATCTATCCTAGCTTTTGATTGAAACATTTCATCTATTTATATTTAAGGTTATTATTGATAGATACTTATTTAATTCCATTTTAATTCTATATGCCTATATTTCTCTTTCTATTTTTTTCTCATTACAGCAGTTATGTTAGCATTTCTTACAGTGCTGACTTGGTGGTGATAAACTCCTTGAACCTTTTTTCTCCCTGGAAGCTCTTTATTTCACCATCTATTTTGAATGATAGCCTTGATGGATATAGTAATCTTGGTTTCAGATTTTTGCTTTTCATTACCTTGAGTAGTTCATACCACTTCCTCTGACCTATAGAGTTTTTAAAGAGAAATCAGCTGACAGACTCATGGGAGGTAACAACTTGCTTTTCTCTTGCTGCCTTTAAGATTCTCTCTTTGTCTTTAATTTTTGGTGTTTTCTTATGATGTGTCTGGCTGTGTGCATGTTTGGGTTCTTCTTGCTTGGGAACCTCCGTGTCTCCTGAACTTATGTGACTTTTTCCTTTACACAAGTTAAGGAAGTTTTCTATTATTTCTTCAAACAGGTTCACTATATCTTACTTTTTTCTCCTTCTGCCACACCTATTATGCAAATATTGTTATGTTTCATGTCCCACTGCTCCTTTAAGTTGTCTTCTTGTTTTTAAATTTTTTTTTTCTTTTTGGTTCCCTGATTGAGTGAATTTTTTTTCTATATGGTTTTCTAATTCACTGATTCCATCCTTGGCTTTTCTTAATCTGCTGTGTATTCCTACAAATGTGTTCTTTATTAGTGTTATGTCATTTTTTTATTTCAAATGTATCTTTTTTCATAGTTATTATATCTTTTTAAAAATATATATTTTATTAATTTTGTACAGAGAAACATCGATCACCTACCTCCTGCACACCCCCTACTGAGGATGTGCCTGCAACCAAGGTACATGCCCTTGACTGGATTTGAAACTGGGACCCTCAGTAAGAGGCCAATGCTCTATCCACTGAGCAACCCAGCCAGGGCCATACTTACTATATTTATCCGCATGCTGTTGAACTCTTTGGCATCATTATTCTAAACTCTATATCAGATAAATTTCTTATCTCCATTTCATTTATTTCTATGTCATAGAAATTTCTAGTTCTTTCATATGGGAGTTATTTATTTATTTTTGTGTCCCCATTTTGGCTGCCTATTTGGATTTGTGTCTATGTATTATGAAGATCTCTGCTATGACAACCAATCTCTAGTGCAAGACAATGTCATATGACGTTTCTGATTGGCCTTGAGTAACCTGGTTGGGGTTATCAGCAATCCACCACTTGTGACTCCCTCTGCTGGAGTTGGATGCCTTTGGAAAGTATCAAGATGTGCACTAGGGTCTGCTTTTCCTAGACCCAAGCTTAGGAGAATATTAGGCAAAGATTCAAAGCCTTCAGAGATCTGCCTCTGCCTACAGTTTGATTGTTACCAGCCTTTATTGGCCTCAGGGTGTCCATCACATAGTGGAGTGAGAGTTCTTTCAACAGAGTGTAGTGATTGACTTTTCCAAGGTCAAAATCACCTGAAAAGGAATGGTCAATATAAAAAAGATGTCCTCCACACCATGAGGGAATGATTTAGCACAAGGGTGGTTCTTCTCCATGATCCAACCCCAGAGCCCCCAACTCTGGACTCTTCTCATACACCCAAGTCCACTCTGCCATCCCTCTGCCAGAACACAAGGTGAGTGGCTGCACACTATATTTTGTGAATTGGACTTATAAGAAGGTGCCTGCATTTTCAGCTGTCTCTCCCTGACAGACAGAAACCCTGCTGCTTTTCACAGTTAGGTGATATGTGGGCCTCTTTCTCAATTTTGGTGCCCTGGGATAGGGATCCCAGCTTGGAGTTTAGACCCCAAGGTTCTCAGTGGGAACCCTGCACAGCTGAGCTATCCGTCTGTGGGAACCTGGCCACTCCTTTCACATCTCTGTAGTTCTTACCAGTCTCTTTTTGTGATCTCCACTTTTTGTCCTTGGTTTTTAGGGTTTTCTCCAGATTGTCTTCAGTTGATTTTTCAGGGTGGTTTCTCTGTATTTTGGTTATATTTTCAGTTTGGTCCTGGGAGAGTGGCAGTGTAGCTTCCCCTTATTCTGCCAACATATTAAATCTCCCTTAGTTGATATTTTGTCCATCAGTTACTCTAACCCCTCTCTGCTTGCCTTCCTCTTCTTTACATTCTTTCATCTGCCAGTAAACACATGCCAATGTACACACACATGCACAAATATGCACATCAGATGTGAGTACCACATGAACACCCACCCACTCATTTATAGTGATGCTGGGAGCCCCTCAATTACTCAGACCAACCACTGCAGGCTGGATAATATTCCTGGATCTCATCTGAAAGAGGCCTCAAACCTGATTGGGTCTCATTAGAGAAGACTTTTTGTGAAATTCTCATGGATGTGGGAAAGGCATAAAAAAATTCCTTTCACTGGGCATAATGTCTGGAAGGATGATAAAGGCCATTTTACATTTACAAGAAGAGGTCCTGACCAAAAATAAAGCTAATTCAGGAAAGAAAGCAAAAAAGATAATGTTGGGGAGGGTATTATGGAAGGGGGAATAATCACTTTAACCTCTGGACCCTGCAGTGAAACTAGCTTCCTACCTTGGACTTCAAGTTTGGTAATAACTAAAATCCCTTTTGTGTTTAGGCTATGTGAGCTAGAATTCCATAATATGTAATTGAAATTGTCCACATAAATATAGTTATTGTTGCCCTGTTTAACATATTTCCCTTTGTTCCCAAAGTAAGGCCCAAACTCCTTGGCAGTCACACCAGTACTTCATATTGATGCCTTACTTCTCTAACCACAGAATTAATCTTCAGCCTCTTACCTACAATTTATCCATATTCAAGTTCTTAAACTTTCCTTACTACAAAAACATGTTTCACTCTCAGACCATGGCACAGTTATTTATTTCAGAAATATTTATGGAACAATTATTTTCTAGGCATTAGTGATATAGACATGAATAAAACATACAAAAGTTCCTGTCTTTATGAGACATATTCTATGAGAGGTTATGAGGAAGATAGAGTTTAATTAAAAATTAACATATAGAATATATGTAGAAGCCTTTGCCATAGCAATCAGACAAGAAAAAAAAGCCACCCAAATTGAAAAGGAAGAAGTAAAACTCATTTGCAGATGACATGATACTATGTATAAAGAATCTTAAAGATTCCACACAAAAAACCCCAAAACTGTTAGAATTGATAAACTTAGTAAAATAACAGACTACAAAATTGATATCCAGAATTTTTTTTGCATTTTATATACCAATAATGAGCTTTCAGAAAGAGAAAATAAGAAAATTATTATAATTTCATTAAAAATCCTATGAATAATTTAGTATTTTTTATCCTCATCCAAGGTTTAGAGAGGGACAAAGAGAAGAGAGAAAGAGAGAGAGAGAGAGAGAGAGAGAGGGAGAGAGAGAAGTTTAATTTTTCTTTTGCCTCCCATGTGCACCCCAACTGGGGATCAAACCAACAACGTAGGTATGTGCCCTGACTGAGAGTTGAATGTACAACGTTTTAGTGTATGGGATGATGCTCCAACCAACCAAGGCCAACATCTTACAAACAAATTTAACCAAGGAGATAAAGAATTGCACTTGGAAACTTATAAGATATTAAAGAAAGGAACTGATGAAAAATACAAATATGAGGAAGCATATCCTGTCTCTCCCTCTCCCATCTCCTCTGTCTAAAAATCAATGGAAAAAAATATCCTCAGGTGAAGATTAATAATAACAAAATAAAAGATAACATAATGAATGGAAAAATATATTTGCAAAGGATACATCCAATAAGGGAATAATATCCAAAATTTATAAAAAACTCATACAATTTAACACCAAAAACAACAAATAATTCAATTAAAAATGGACACTTTGAGCGCGAACACAGAGCCTGAGCCATCTTGTACTGGGAGATGGATGTCTGCGACCATCTGAAGCCTTCGGCTGGGCACCCATCGAGCAGCCAGAGACCAGGGACCCAGAACTCTGCTCTCCAATCGGCACAGACATGCGGCGGAACCAGAGATCCACAGAGCACACGGACAGGAGAGAGAACTACATAACCAGACACCCGGAGAAGAAAGACCATGGGCAGAAAAAGAAACAGCCCACATAAGACAAAAAGGCAGGTTTCATCAGAAAAGGAAGTAAATGAAATAGAACCAGAAAAAAGCCTACTAGAGAAAGAGTTCAGAGAAATGATCATAATGTGGTTGAAAAGAATGGAAGACAGATTTGACAATATGAGTAAGAGCCAAGAGGAAATGAAGAAGAACCTAGAGGAGGTGAAGAAGCAGCAAGAAGAAATGCAGAATAATCAAGAAGAAATGAAAAATGACATCACTGCTAAAAAGAACTCAATAGAAAGCATCAAAAGCAGACTAGAAGAAGCAGAGGACCGCATCAGTGAGCTAGAAGACATGGTAGGAAAAAATACCCAAGTTCAGCAGCTTCTAGAAAAAAAAGTTAAAAAGCAAGAGGAGAGTCTAAGGGAACTTTGGGATAACATGAAACAAAACAACATCCGCATAATTGGGGTTCCAGAAAGAGTGGAAACTGAACAAGGATTAGAGAACGTGTTTGAAGAAATAATGACAGAAAATTTCCCCAATATAGAAAAGAAAAACCCTACACAAATCCAAGAAGTTCACAGAGTCCCAAGCAAAATGAACCCCAACAAACCGACACCGAGGCACATTATAATTAAATTGGCAAACACCGACTACAAAGTAAGAATCTTAAAAGCAGCCAGAGAGAAACAGAAAGTTACCTACAAAGGAACCCCCATAAGACTAGCTACTGACTTCTCAACAGAAACTCGTCAGGCCAGAAGAGAATGGAATGAAACAGACAAAGTCATGCAAAGGAAGGGTCTGAATCCAAGAATACTGTACACTGCAAGACTCTCAATCAAAATGGAAGATGAAATCAGAAGCTTCAGAGAAAAAAAGGACTAAGGGAATATATTACCACCCAAACCAACAATGCAAGAAATGTTAAAAGGTCTGCTGTAATAAAAAAGAAGAGGAAGCGAAGAGGAACTCGGGGGTAAGGACTAAAAATGGCAACAGATAAGTACTTATCAATAATAACTTTAAATGTAAACAGATTAACTGCTCCAAGCAAAAGACATAGGGTAACCGATTAGATAATAAAACATGATCCATATATCTGCTGTCTGCAAGAAACCCACCTCAGGAAAAGAGATGCACACAGATAGAGGGTGAAGGGATGGAACATGGCAAATGGAAATGAAAAAAAAGCTGAGGTTGCAATACTTATATCTGACAAATTAGATCTCAGAGTGAAGGACATAACAAGAGATAAAGAAGGCCACTTCTAATACTATAGGGAACAATCCAACAAGAAGAAATAACTCTGGTAAACATATATGCACCCAATATAGGAGCACCTAAATACATAAAAAAACTCTTGGAGGATATTAAGGGAGACATTGACAGCAATACAATCATAGTAGGAGACTTTAATACCCCACTGTCTCCACTGGACAAATCCTTTAAACAAAAAAATCAGCAAAGAAACATCAATCCTAAATGACTCACTAGAACAGATGGAATTAATTGACATCTTCAGAACATTTCACCCCAAAGCCACAGAATATACATTCTTCTCCAGTGCACATGGGTCATTTTCAAAGATAGATCATATGTTGGGTCATAAGAAAAGTCTCTTCAAATTCAAGAAGATAGATATCATATCAAGCATTTTCTCAGATCACAGTGGCAAAAAACTGGAAATCAAGTATAATAACAATAGAAAGAAATCAAACACATGGAGACTAAACAGCATGCTATTAAACAACAACTGGGTAACCAGTGAGATCAAGGAAGAAATAAAAAACATTATGGCAATAAATGACAATGACAACACAACAATACAAAATTTATGGGACACAGTGAAAGCAGTCTTGAGAGGGAAGTTCATAGCCCTACAAGCCTACTGCAAAAACACAGGAAACAGTGGTAATAAATTACCTAAACCTACAACTCAAAGAGCTAGAACAAGAACAACAAGAAAAGCCAAGTGTACTCAGAAGGAAGGAAATAGTGAAGATAGAGCAGAGATAAACAACTTGGAGACCAAAGAAACAATTCAAAAGATCAACAAAACAAAGAGCTGGTTCTTTGAAATGATAAACAAGATTGATGGACCTGTAGCCAGGCTCACCAAGAAGCAAAGAGAGAAGACCCAAATAAACAAAATCAGAAATGAAAGAGGAGAAATAACAACAGACCCTGTGAAAATACAAAGGATTGTTAAAAAATACCATGAACAACTCTATGCCTACAAATTGGACAACCTGCAAGAAATGGACATTTTCCTAGAAAAATATAACCTTCCAAAACTCAATGAGGAGGAAACCAAACATCTCAATAGTCCAATAACTATAGAAGAAATTGAAGCAGTAATAAAAAAGCTTCCAGCAAATATAAGCCCAGGTCCAGATGGCTACACGGGACAATTTTACCAAACATTCAAGGAAGAATTAAAACCTATCCTCCTCAGACTATTCAAAAACATTCAAGAAAAACATTCACTTCCAAACACTTTCTATGAAGCCAGCATCACCCTAATACCAAAACCAGATAAAGACAACACAATGAAAGAGAATTATAGGCCAATATCTCTTGTGAACATAGATGCCAAAATCCTCAACAAAATTCTAGGATTTTGGATCCAGCAGTACATCAAAATGATCATACACCATGACCAAGCAGGATTCATCCCAGGAATGCAGGGATGGTTCAATATCCGCAAATCAATAAATGTGATACATCACATAAACAAATTGAGAGATAAAAATCACATAGTCATATCAATTGATGCAGAAAATGCATTTGACAAAATCCAACACCCTTTCTTGATAAAAACTCAGCAAAGTGGGAATAGAAGGATCATACCTCAACATCCTAAAAGCCATATATGATAAACCCACAGCTAACATCATACTCAATGGGCAAAAACTAAAACAATTTCCCCTAAGAACAGGAACAAGAAAGGGATGCCCACTCTCACCTCTTCTGTTCGACATAGTACTGGAAGTATTAGCCATTGGAATTAGACATTAAGAAGAAATAAGAGGCATCCAAATTGGAAAAGTAGAAGTAAAGTTGTCCTTACTGGCAGATGACATGATATTGTACATAAAACACCCAAAGGACTCCATTCCAAAACTAATTGACTTAATTAATGAATTCAGCAATGTAGCAGGATACAAAATTAATGCTAAGAAGTCTGTGGCATTTCTATACACTAATAGTGAAATTATAGAAAGAGAAACTAAAAAAGCAATCTCATTTACGATCGCGCCAAAAAAATTAAGATACGTAGGAATAAACCTAACTAAAGAGGTAAAAGACCTTTATGCAGAAAACTACAGGACCCTGAAAAAAGAGATAGAGGAAGAGCATACCATGCTCATGGATTGGGAGATCAACATCATTAAAATGTCCATACTACCCAAAGCAATCTACAGATTCAACGCACTACCCATTAAAATACCAGCGACATATTTCACAGACCTAGAAAGAATTCTTCATAGATTAATCTGGAACAAAAAAACACCAGGGATAGCTACAGCAATTCTGAGAAGGAAGAATAAAGTAGGTGGGATCTCAATACCAGAATTCAAGATATACTACAAAGCACCTGTTCTCAAA
Organism: Lasiurus cinereus; assembly: GCA_011751065.1. Classification (NCBI taxonomy): domain Eukaryota; kingdom Metazoa; phylum Chordata; class Mammalia; order Chiroptera; family Vespertilionidae; genus Lasiurus; species Lasiurus cinereus. Next base: position 24,889,103 of record JAAGEH010000392.1, on the reverse strand, counting down.
ACAACCTGGTACTGGCACAAGAACAGACATATAGACCAATGGAATAGAATAGAGAACCCAGATATCCACCCAAACCTCTATGCTCAATTAATATTTGACAAAGGAGGCATGAACATTCAATGGAGCCAAGATAGCCTCTTCAATAAATGGTGTTGGGAAAATTGGACAGATACATGCAAAAAATTGAAACTGGACCACCAACTTACACCAAATACAAAAATAAACTCAAAATGTATACAGGACTTAAACATTAGAAGGGAAACCATAAAAATACTAGAGGAATCCACAGGCAGCACAATCTCAGATATATGCCAAAAGAACTTCTTCACTGATACTGCTCCAAAGGCAATGGAAGCTAAAGAAAAAATAAACAAATGGGACTACATCAAAATAAAAAGCTTTTGCACAGCAAAAGAAACCATCAACAAAACAACAAGAAAGATCAATGCATGGGAGAACATATTTGCAAATGCTATCACTGATAAAGGTTTAATATCCAAAATCTACAACCAACTTATACAAGTTAATAAAAGGAAGATGAAGGATCCAATAATAAAATGGGCAACGGACTTAAATAGAACCTTTTCAAAAGACGACAGAAGGAAAGCCAAGAGACACATGAAAACATGTTCAAAGTCATTAATCATCCGAGAGATGCAAATCAAAAAGACAATGCGATACCATCTTACACCTGTCAGAATGGCAATCATCAACAAATCAACAAACGACAAGTGTTGGCGAGGATGCGGAGAAAAAGGAACCCTTGTGCACTCTTGGTGGGAATGCAGACTGGTGCAGCCACTGTGGAGAACAGTATGGAGTTTCCTCAAAAAACTAAAAATGGATCTCCCATTTGACCCTGTAATCCCACTCTTAGGAATTTATCCTAAGAAATTACAAACACCAATCAGAAAGGATTTATGCACCACTATGTTCATAGCAGCACAATTTACAATAGCCACAATTTGGAAACAGCCTAGGTGCCCGTCAGCAGATGAGTGGATCAGAAAACTGTGGTACATCTACACAATGGAATTCTATGCTGCCATTAAAAAGAAGGAATTGTTACCATTTGCAACAACCTGGTTGGAACTGGAGAGCCTTATGCTTAGTGAAATAAGCCAGTCAATGAAGGAGAAGCATCACATGATCGCACTCATTGGGGGTAATAAAGAACATTATAAACTGATGAACAAAAGTATAGATACAGAGACAGTAAAGCTTCAAACAGACTGTGAAATTACAGCAGGAAGATTAAAGTTAGGTGAGGTAGATAAGAGATCAATCAAAGAACTTGTATCTATGCATATAATCATAACCAATGAACATAGACACTGGGGGGTTGGGGTATGCCTGGGAGGAAGAGGGGCAATGGGGAGATATGTATAAAAAATTAATAAAAAAAAGAATAAATGGCATTGCCTATGTAAAAATAAAAACAAGAAAGATCACTGTATGGGAGAACATATTTGCAAATTTTATCACTGATAAAGGTTTAATCTCCAAAATCTACAGCCAACTTATACAACTTAATAAAAGGAAGATGAAGGATCCAATAAAAAATGGGCAATGGACCTAAATAGAACCTTTTCTAAAGACGACAGAAGGAAGGCCAAGAGACACATGAAAACATGTTCAAAGTCATTAATCATCCGAGAGATGCAAATCAAAACCACATGCGATACCATCTTACACCAGTCAGAATGGCAATCACCAACAAATCAACAAACGACAAGTGTTGGCGAGGATGTGGAGAAAAAGGAACCCTTGTGCACTCTTGGTGGGAATGCAGACTGGTGCAGCCACTGTGGAGAAGAGTATGGAGTTTCCTCAAAAAACTAAAAATGGATCTCCCTTTTGACCCTGTAATCCCACTCTTAGGAATTTATCCTAAGAAATTACAAACACCAATCAGAAAGGATTTATGCACCCCTATGTTCATAGCAGCACAATTTACAATAGCTGCAATTTGGAAACAGCCTAGGTGCCCGTCAGCAGATGAGTGGATCAGAAAACTATGGTACATCTACACAATGGAATTCTATGCTGCCATTAAAAAGAAGGAATTGTTACCATTTGCAGCAACCTGGTTGGAACTGGAGAGCCTTATGCTTAGTGAAATAAGCCAGTCAATGAAGGAGAAGCATCACATGATCACACTCATTGGGGGATAATAAAGAACATTATAAACTGATGAACAAAAGGATAGATACAGAGATAGTAATGCTTCAAACAGATGTGAAATTACAGCAGGAAGATTAAAGTTAGGTGAGGTAGATAAGAGATAAATCAAACGACTTGTAGGCATGCATATAAGCATAACCAATGAACACAGACACTGGGGCGTTGGGGTATGCCTGGGAGGGAGGGGGGCAATGGGGGAGATATGTATAAAAAATTAATAAAAAAATTTAAAAAATGGACACTTTTTTTTCAAAGAGGACACTATATATAGCCAGTAGGCATATGAGAAGGTGCTCAGTGACATTAACCATCGTAGAAATGTAAAATTAAACCATAATGAGATATCACCTCCAACTTGTTAATGACTGTCATAACAAACAGCAAGTATTTTCAGGTATGTGGAGAAAAGGGAACCCTTGTGTATTGTTGGTGGGATTGAAAATTGGTGTAGCCACCATGGAAAGCAGTAAGGAGGTTTTTAAAAAATTGAAAATAGAATTACCATATGACCCAGCAATTGCACTCTTGCTATTTATCCAAAGAAATCCAAAAACTCTAATTCAGAAAGACATATATACCCCTATGTTTACTGCAGCATTATTTACAATAGTCAAGCTATGGAAGCAACCTAATTGTCCATTAATATATGATTTGATAAAGAAGAAGCAGTACATGTAAAAAGGAGAGTATTACTGTGCCATAAAATATAAAACTTACCACCTGTGACAACATAGATGGATCTAGAGTAGTGGTTCTCAACCTTTCTAATGCCATGGCCCTTTAATATAGTTCCTCATGTTGTGGTGACCCCCTATAAAATTATTTTTGTTGCTACTTCATAACTGTAATTTTGCTACTGTTAATGAATCTAAATGTAAATATTTGTGTTTTCTGATAATTTTAGGCTCGACAGCAGCAGTTTTCAACCTGTGGGTTGCAACTTGTACTTGGAAATTTATAAGATATTAAAGAAAAGAACTAGTTGAGAACCAGTAGCAGGGTCACCTAAGACCATTGGGAAACACTGCTTTTTACAATATAATTCATAACAGTAGTAAAATTACAGTTATGAAATAGCAATGAAAATAATTTTATGGTTGCGGGTTACCACAACATGAGGAACTGTATTAAAGGGTCATGCCATTAGAAAGGTTGAGAACCACTGATCTAGAGGGTATTATGCTAAGTGAAATAAGTCAGACAGACAAAGACAAGTAGCATAAGATTCTATTTATATGTTGAATTTAAAGACCCAAATAAATTCTATCTAACAAAAGTCCACCAACCATTATGGTGTAATGATCAAAACATCAATGACCAGACCACCAGCCAGTATCTATGATGAGCATTGACCCAACCCTTGCTGTTGGCACTCTGACACCCCCAAATCCTGTTCACCCGCACCCCAGAGTCTGACAACAGGGAGGAGAGAGCCAGATACCTGCACCCTGGACTGTGACAGGTGGGAGGTGGGAGCCCCATTTCTTGTGGAATCAGCATTGGTCAGCTTGCTGTGGGCACCCTGACAGTCCCGAATTCCATTTACCTGCACCCAAACCCTGACAGCAGGGGGGTACGAACCGCATTCCTTTTGGAATTGGCCATTGGTCAGCTTGCAGTCCACACCATGATGGCCCAGAATCTCATTCACCCACACCCTGGACCCGGACAGGAGGAAGGAAGGTATTGCCTAAAGACCAACTATTGGGAAAAAGTAACTCTGAAGCCAAAGGAAGCCAGTGTTGGTGACAGAATGTACCTGAAGACCAACTATTGGCACAACATACCTCTGCAGCTGAAAGAAGCTGGTGTCATCTACAAAATATGTCTAAAGATCAGTCATCAACAAGTACTACCAATACTGGTAGGAACTGCCCTCACTGTGAAAATTGAATAAATGAGGATGTAATTATCAAACATAGTTGTGGTGGAATGTTTGTTATATGTCAATTTTGCCTATCTCTAAATTTCTCTGATGAAAAATCATTTGATGGAAAATTTACTGGATATTGTAGTAAAGGTAAAGTTTGTCCAAATGATTTACATTTTCCAGAATAACTGGCATAGTAAAAACATCCTATCTAATAAAAGAGTAATGTGCAATTGACCATACCTCCACTACACTCACAAGCCATGCCCATAAGCCATGCGCACCAGCCAATCAGAAGTGAATATGCAAATAAACCCAACCAAGATGGCTGCAGCAAAGGAGAGCAGGAGGGAGACTTGGGTTTCCCTGGCAATGGAAGAAGCCAAGCTTTCTGCCTGCCTTTGCTGGCCCAGGCCTCCACTCAATTTTACAAAGTTTCAATGATAGAAGATAAATAAACCCCAACAGAAATGGCTGCCACCATGGAGCGAGCAGGAGGCTTGGCTCCTCTTCAGGCTACAAAATTTCAATTACAAAAGATAAATAAATCCCAGATACCAGGGCCTCTGCTTGGGTTGACTGGGGGCATTGCCAGCCTGAAAACCACCACAGGCCCCTTGCCCAGGCCATCCCATGCCCCAAGGGAACCCCCACCCTGATCTGAAACACCCTTCAGGGAAAACCAGCTGGCCCCCATCCGTGCACCAGGCCTCTATCCTATCTAAAAGAAGAGTAATATGCAGTTTGACCATCACTCCAACACACAAAATGGCTGCTCCTATGTGGTAAAAAATCCTGCACTCATGTGGACACAAGATGACCACCACAAGATAGCCAGCAGGGAGGGCAGTTGGGAGGGATCAGGTCTGCAAGGGAGAGCAGTTGAGGGCAATCAGGCCAGCAGGAGAGGACAATTGGGACAATCAAGCCTGCATGGAAGGGCAGTTAGGGGTGACTAGGCCGGCAGAAGAGGGAAGTTGAGGGTGACTGGGCCTGCATGAAAGGGCAGTTGGGAGGACCCAGGCCTGCAGGGGAGAGCAGTTGGGGGAACCAGGCCTGCAGGGGAGGGTAGTTAGGGGTAAACAGGCTGGCAGGGGAGCAGTTATACATCAATCAGGCTGGCAGGGGAGTGGTGAGGGGGTGATAAGCTGGCAGGCAGAGGTGATTAGGGGCAATCAGGCAGGCAGGCACGCAAGCAGTTGGGAGCTAGCAGTCCTGGATTGTGAGAGGGATGTCAGACTGCTCGTTTAGGCCCATCTTGGCAGTCAGACATCCCTCAAGGAGTCCCATATTGGAGAGGGTGGGGGCTGGGCTGAGAGACAACCCCATCCCCATGCACGAATTTCATGCACCGGCCTCTAGTTAATAATAAATGAAGAGTCTGACAGTAAAACTTTCATAGAAAATATTTGTTCAATAAATACTTCTTTTGCTTTTGCTTCAATGGGTGCAAATATTGCATCACCATCAGGTTATGGGCCATACTGTTTTTGAACACACAGACAAGTTTATCACTGTACTGGAACTTTACATCCTTTGAATGGTGTTTCTCGGAAGTTTGTTCAACTCTATATTTTTGATACAGCTAAAGTGATGAGTAAAAGATTAGCAATACCAGAAAATCAAGGTTGCTCAGAAATAGTCATGATCAATATCAACAACCTCATGCATGGAATAAGTGAATTAACAATATCGTACACGATGCTACATGAGTTAGAATAGGAAGCCCAATCTGAAGCAGCAACAAATAATATTGTTCCCACAGAAGTAACAATGGTGATTAAATATGATTATAACAGTGATCTAGGTAGATATAATTCTCGCCATGTAACCAAGCTTACTGTCATATTCAAAAACAAAGATGTGGAACCTCCTCTTCAAAGGGACTTGCTCATTCATTGTAAACCAGATCCTAATAATCTGAATGCCACTAACATGAAACAAATCACTGTCCTGTTTTCTACATTAGATGTCCTATTTTTCCATGTGGTGAAAAAGGCTGGGGAACAGATATTGCATTAAGACTCAGAGATGACAGTGTAATCGACAGTGGTACTTGACAAAATGTAAGGGCACAAATGCAGTATTATGAATTTCATCTCTCTGTCTGGGACACATTCAATCCTATTTTAAAAGCAGAAAAATTAACTCAATACAATAGTATATTGTTGATTCATAATAAAAAATACAAAATTGACATATAACAATTGGATAAATTTCATTAAAACAAACCAATCTAAGTTGAGAGTTGAAAAATATAGTAGTTTGATGGATTATCTCATATCTATATCTGAAAATGACAATGACCAATTGGTAAAATGATAATACTTCCATCATCTTTCATGGTTTGTCTCAGAAATATGCAGCAGCAATATCAGGATGCTATGGCAACAGATGTAATGAAGTATGGCAAGCCTGATTTATTCATAACCATCATGTACAGCCCCAAATGGGCAGATATTAGTAACAATTTACAATGCTGGAAAAAAGTTGAAAAGAGACTTGACTTGATAGCCAGGATTTTTAATAGTAAGCTGAATACTCTTTAAAATCATCTATGTAAATTCATTTATTTGGCAAAGTTACAGCTAAAATTCATGTCATTGAATTTCAGAAATGCAAACTACCTCACACATATTATTGATATTAGATAGTGAATCCAAATTATGAATGGAAGATGACAGTGACCGTATAGTTAAGGCAGAAATTCTATATGAAGACCAGTGTCCTCGACTTTTTCAAATTGTAAAATCAAATATGGTACATGGAGTGTGTGGAGTACAAAACCCAAATAGTCCATGTATGAAAAATGGAAAATGTTCAAAGTGATATCCAAAAGAATTTCAAAATGCAACCATTGGAAATGCTGATGGATATCCCAAATACAATCAATCTGGTAGAGCGATGTCTATTGGAAATACAGTTGTGGATAACACTTGGATTGTCCCTTATAACCTGTATTATTGCCTTAAATATATTTGTGTCTTAAATATAACTGTCATATAAATGTTGAAGTCTGAGCATCGATTAAGAGTGGCAAATATTTATTTAAATATGTCTATAAAGGGCATGGTTGTGCCAATATTCAAGTTTCTGAAAAAATATTATCCATCGTGATGAAATACAGGACTTCATTGACTCCAGGTATGTGAGCACTCCTGAGGCTGTTTGGAGACATTTTGTAATGCGAATGCATGACCAATATCATCCAATCACAAGATTAGCTATTCATTTGCCAAGTAATCAGAATTTGTATTTTCATATTGATGATTTTGCTGAAGTTATAAACAGGGCTAAAAGGCATAACTCAACTTTGATGGTTTGGTTTTATTGAATAGAGAAGATTCTGATGCATGTAATTACTATTACTATTGGAAGATTCCACAACATTACATGTTTAACTAATTCTTCGTGGAGAAAACACCAAAAAGGTAGAAATAAAGTATTAGGTAGACTGTTCACTGTGAGCTTTTGAGAACCAGAAAGATATTACCTTAGACTTTTGTTTCTGCATGTAAAAGGTGTGATAAGTTTTGATGCTCTGCAAACTGCAGGAAGTGTAATTTATGATGCATTTCATGAAGCTTCTAAACATAGAGGATTATTAATCGATCTCACTATCTAGAAAGATATGATTGACGATGCAATTATCCTTAATATGCCCAAACAACTATGGCAACTTTTTGCATATATATGCGTGTTTGGATGTCCTTCTGATGCAGATGAATAATGGGAGGAGAATAAAACTCATTTTATTAAAGATTTTTGTTGGAAATTACGCCAAAGAGGTGGCTGTGTGAACTGTGAAATGCATGTCCTTAACAAAATTCAAGAAATATTCACATGGCTTGGAATGAAATGTTCGCATTTCAAACTTCCAGACTATCCTTTATTTTATTTTAATTAAATTTTTATTATTCAGATTATTACATTTGTTTCATTTTTTTCCCCTCCATAGCACCCCTCCACCCAGCTCCCAACCTTCCCTCCCTCCCATTGATCTCATCCATAGGTGTATGATTTTTGTCCAGTCTCTCCCTGTACACCCCTCACCTCTTTCCCCCTGAGAATTATCAATCCACTCCCTTTCTGTGCTCCTGATTCTAGTATATTCACCAGTTTATTCTTTTGATCAAATTTTTAATTCACTTAATTTTTAGATTCACTTGTTGATAGATATGTATTTGTTGTTCATAATTTTTTGGCTTTTACCTTTTTCTTCTTCCTCTTCTAAAAGAGTACCTTTCAGCATCTTATCTGTGAAGCTCTTTATCTGCCCTTCAATTCTGAATGATAGCTTTGCTGGGTAGATTATTCTTGGTTGTAGGTTTTTGCTATTCATCACATTGAATATTTCTTGCCACTCCTGTCTGGCCTGCATCATTTCTGTTGAGAAATCAGCTGACAGTCGTATGGGTGCTCCCTTGTAGGTAATGAACTGTTTTTCTCTTGCTGCTTTTAATATTCTCTCTTTGTCTTTTGCTTTTGGTATTTTAATTATGATGTGTCTTGGTGTGGTCCTCTTTGGATTCCTTTTATATGGGGTTCTGTGTGCTTCCTGGACTTGTAAGTCTATTTCTTTCACCAGATGTGGGAAGTTTTCAGTCATTATTTCTTTAAATAGGTTTTCAGTATCTTGCTCTCTCTCTTCTGGCACTCCCACAATTCTGATGTTGGTATGTTTGAAGCTGTCCCAGAGTCTCCTTACATTATCTTCACATTTTTGGATTCTTTTCTCTTCTTGCTTTTTCAGTTGAGTGTTTTCTGCTTCTTTATATCAAATTTTTTACTTGATTCTTGCCTTTCTCTAGTCTGCTCTTAGGACTCTGTATAATATTTTTTATTTCAGTCAGTGTATGTTTAATTTCTAGTTGGTCCTTTTTCATCTTTAGTTGGACCTTTACCATCTCTAGTTGGCTCTTTTGCATCTCTAGTTGGTCCTTTTTCATCTCCTCTTGGCTCTTGCTAAGTTTATCCAACTTTTCTAGCATATTCTTGAAAAACCTTATAAGCGTGGTTTTGAACACTATATCCAGTCATTTTTTTCCCTCCATTTCTTTTGTTTGTGATCCCTTCCCTTGTCTCAGCATTTTCACTATGCCGGGGAAACTTCTGTGTTGAATTCAGCCTTATAATACCAGACTTGCAAAACCGAAGAAGCCTCTGTTGAGCTTGGGATGGGTGGAGTCTCAGGGCTTAAGGGACTGCCTTGCCTTCCAGTCGGTCCCGCCCTCCATGGCCCCTGATACTCACATGACTGGGTAATTGCTGAAGTAAATCTTGTGCGCACACACTGCAGTGCCTTTAGACCGCTGCCTTTCCAGCTCCCCTGCCCACCAGGACCACACGAGTCTAGGTCTCCAGGGTTTTACTTGAAACGGGCTTAGTGAACTCAGAAGTGGCACAGTTGGGAGGGTCTGTCTCCCGCCCACTTGAGAAAGTCAGCAGCACAATCAGCAATCTGTCCTCTGTGCAGTGCCGTGCGCGCCTCCACCAGTCCTCTGATCTTTTGCGACTCCCCTAAATTTCCATGCACCTCTCCCTTTTCACAGTCCAAACTCACGTTGTATGAGTTTTGGCTGGATTGGGGTTTAGTGTCATAAGAGAATGGATTCAATGACGTTGGGAGTCTCCGTTTCCCTTCCGCCGTACTCCGGCACCCGCTCTCTCAGCGCGCGGGTCACCGTACCTCAGCTTTTTGCAGCTCCTTGGGTTTCTGTGAGCCCCTCTCTTTCCTTCTAGCTGTAGAACTTCCACTCAGCCAGCTTTCCTGTGGTTCTGGATGATGTCTGTTCTGTCTTTTAGTTGTAGTTTTGAAATTGTTGTGCGAGGCAGCAGTATAGATGTTTACCTATGCCGCCATCTTGGATTCTCACCAGCAGCCTCCAGACTATCCTTTATTAATGAATACAACTACATATGATGAATCAAATGAACAAAAGGCTGAGGTTTTGGTAAATTCTCTGAATGATGAACAGTTGGCAACCTGTCAGATTGTAACTTCTGCCATTAAAGATCAAACTGTATATCCCAAATGCTTTTTCTTGGATGATCGAGGAGGTAGTGAAAAAACACACATCTTTATCAAGTTTTAATACATTATATTAGAGGTCATGGTGGTACTGTTTTACCTACAGCATCTACAGGAATTACTACAAATTTAGTTCTTGGTGGAAGAACCTTTCATTCCCAGTATAAATTACCAATTCTATTAAATAAAACTTCAATTTCTAGATGCAATATTAACAGTAAAATTGCTAAAACCATTAAAAAGGCCAAACTTCTCATTATTGATGAATGCACCATGTCATCCAGCCATGCTATAAATGCCATAGACAGATTACTAAGAGAAGTTATGAATTTGAATGTTTCATTTGGTTGGAAAGTTCTTTTTCTCGGAGTTGATTGGTATTGTGCCGCATGCTATGTGGTCAGCCATAGTACAAATGAGTTTAAAATACCGTAGTGTTTGGGGATGTTTCAGAAAGTTGTCTCTTAAAACAAATATGAGATCAGGATTCTGCTTATAGTGAATGATTAGTAGAACTTGGAAATGGAAAACTTGATAGCAATTTTCATTTAGGAATGGATATTATTAAAATCCCTGTGAAATGATTTATAACAGATCTATTATTGAAGTTACCTTTGGAAATAATATGCCTATAAATAATATTAAAAATATATGTAAACATTCAATTATTTGTCCTAAAAATGAGCATGTTCATAAATTAAACGAAGAAATTTTGGATATATTCAATGGAGATTTTCACACATAATGGAGTGATGAATTGATTCAAAGATGATGCTAAAGAGGAAAAATTTTCTATCGAATTTCTTAATAGTATTACACCTTTGGAATGCTGTGTCATAAATTAAAATTGAAAGTAGGTACAATCATCATACTACTGAGAAATCTTAATAGCAAATGGGGTCTTTGTAATGGTACTAGATTTCTTACCAAAAGATTGTGGCCTAATATAATTGAAGCTGAAATATTAACAGGATCTGCAGAAAAAGAGGTTGTTCTTATTCCAAGAATTGATTTATCCCTGTCTGACACTGGCTTCCCATTTATATTAATTTGAAGACAATTTCCTGTGATGCCATCATTCACAATGACAATTAATAAATCACAAGGACAAACTAGGCAGGGTAGGAATATTCCTGCCTAAACCCATTTTTGGACATAATCAGTTATATGTTGTTTTCTTTCGAGTTCAAAGAGTGTGTGATGTTAAGTTTGGCTCAGTGGATAGACCATTGGCCTGCAGACTGAAGGGTTCCAGGTTTGATTCTGGTCAAAGGCATGTACCTTGGTTGTGGGCCCATCCTTAGTAGGGGTTGTGCAGGAGGCAGCTGAATTGATGTTTCCCTCTCATCAATGTTTCTAACTCTCTATTCCTCTCCCTTCTTCTTTGTGAAAAATTAATAAAATATATATTTTTAAAAACTTAAAGTTGTAAATACTTCATCACAAGTGAAATTAGTCAGGCACTGTGAAAGTGTTTTTACTCTTAATGTGGTATACAGGGAGATATTAGAATAAGTTTAATCAATTTATCAGTCATTGTATCAATGCTATTTTTATATCATGTTTTTGTTGTTTTTAATCATGTTTTTGTATCATCTTTGTTATTATTTATTTATTAATAAATTTATATATTATTTTTATATACATTTTATTAATTTTCTTTAATCTCTGACACTTCTTTTACAGAGAAAGGGCAAATGGTGATATTAAAATATTTCTCCTAATTAATTTAATGTTTACAAATTTGTGCACCAGGCCACTAGTGAACAAATAAAACAAAAATAAACTCCTAGGTACAAAGAACAAACTTATAGTTGCCAGATAGGAAAGGGGTTTGGGAATGGGTGAAAATGGTGAAGGGATTAAGAACTATAATTGGTAGTTACAAAATAGTAATGGGAATGTAAAATACAGCACAAGAATAAAAAAAGGTAGAGCACATGCATAAAGTTAATCATAGATGTGCTATGAACTAGCAATTAAACTTTTAGATTTATATAAAGAGAAATGGAATGTGTCTAAAAAATGTGTGCAAGTATGTTTATAGCAGCATGATTGGTATTAGTCAAAAATGCCAATGATGATTCCTCTAGTATTTTTATGGTTTGCCTTCTAATGTTTAAGTCCTATATCCATTTTGAGTTTATTTTTATATTTGGTGTAAGTTGGTGGTCCAGTTTCATATTTTGCATGTATCTGTCCCATTTTTCCAACACCATTTATTGAAGAGGCTATCTTGGCTCCATTGAATGTTCATGCCTCCTTTGTCAAATATTATTTGAGCATAGTGGTTTGGGTGGATATCTGGGTTCTCTATTCTATTCCATTGATCTATATGTCTGTTCTTGTGCCAGTACCTGTTTTGAGAACAGTTGCTTTGTAGTATAGCTTGAAGTCTGGTATTGAGATCCCACCTACTTTATTCTTTTTTCTCAGAATTGCTGTAGCTATCCGTGGTCTTTTCTTGTTCCAGATGAATCTATGAAGAAAGAAAACGGTAAGTCTCCAGAAACCAAACTCAAAGCCATGAAAGACTGTCATTTAAATAACAGAGTTTAAAATTGAAGTTGTGAGGATGCTCAATGAGATACAAGTGAATTGAGAAAGGCAGCTCAATGAGCGTAAGAAAAAAATTAATAAGCAAAATAAGCATTTTACCAAGGATGTTGAAATATTAAAAAATAAACAGACAATGCCCTAACTGGTTTGGCTCAGTGGATAGAGCGTTGGCCTGCAGACTGTAGGATCACAGATGTAATTCTGGTCAAGGGCATGTACCTTGGTTGTGGGCACATCAGGATGCAGCTGACCTATGTTTCTCTCTTATAGATGATTCTAAATCTCTATGCCTCTCCCTTCCTCTCTGTAAAAAATCAATAAAATATATTAAAAACAAAACACAACAAACAAACAAAAACAACAAACAGACAAGAACATTCTGGAGCTGAAGAACTCAATAAATAAGATGAGGAATGCCTTAAGAAAACTTTGGAAATAGCAGGTTAGATAGAAGAAATAATTAGTGATCCTAAGGATAGAATATAGAAATGGCCCAGCAGGAGGAAGAGAGAGAACTAAGAGTTAAAAAAATAAAAAGAAAGAACTCTATGAGAATTTCCTGACTCCATTAAAAAGAGCAATACAAGGATAATATTTATACCAGCAGGAGAGTGGGAGAGAAGAGAGAAAGCCCACTCAAAAAATAATTGAGGAGAACTTCCCAAGCCTATGGCAAGAACTGGACTTCAGAAATGACAAATGTAAAAGAACAGTATATTGTAAAATTGCAAAAATACCTTCTCCAAAGAATATTTTATTCAAACTATCAAAAGTTAGTGCCTAAGAAAGAATTCTTGGGAAGACAGGGAAAAATACTGTAATCCACAAAGGAAACCAGATTTTTTTAACAGAAAATGTTATCAACAAAGAGAAAATGGAATGAAACATTCAAATTATTGAGAGAAAACCACCAGCCAAGTAAAGTTATCCTTTAGATATGAAGCAGAAATAAAGGTTTTCCCAGACAAACAAAAGAAGATTGGATATATCTCCATGAGACCTGTATTATAAGAAATGCTAAAAGAAGCTCTTTAGGTGAAAGAAAAGGCAAAAGTATGTAAAACTTTGAGTAAGATGACAGACAGACAGAAACAGGAAGTTGCAATTGTATTTCCAAATATGGTTTTAAACAATTGTAACATAAATTTAAAAAAGAAAAAAAAAAGCCCTAGCTGGTTTGGCTCAGTGGATAGAGCATCAGCCTGAAGACTGAAAGGTCCCAGGTTTGATTATGGTCAATGGCACATGCCTAGGTTGAGGATTCTATCTGCAGTAAGGGTGGTGCAGGAGGCAGCCAATCAGTGATTCTCTCTCATCATCGATGTTTCTATCTCCACCTCCCTCTTCCTTCCTCTGGAATCAATAAAAATATGTATTAAAAATTTAAAGAAAAAGAAACATTTAAAAATAATGTTTTTCCATTTTAATATGTTTTCATTGATTTTTAGAGTGAGGAAAGGAGAGAGAGAGAAACATTGATCTGTTGCTTTCCTTTGCCTTCCATACACATCCTGACTGGGGATCAAACCTGCAACCTGGGCATGTGCCCTTCCCAGGAAATACAACTGGTGACCTTTTGATGCATGGGGTGACACTCAACCAACTGAGCCACACAGGTCAGGGTGGAAAAAGCATTTTTTAAAAAGACTATAATTATTGTAATTTAAATTTAACAGTAACAACAAAATAAAAATCCTGAGCTGAGACACACAACATTAAAAAGAGAAACAGAGAGAAAATTCTAGAAAACTACCACACTAAAATAACAGATAGAAGCACAGGGAAAAGAATGGAGTTACAGAGCAATCAGAAAATGAAATTAAAAAATGGCTGAAATAAGTCCTCATCAATCCTTACTGATAAAAGAGTAATATGCAAATTGACCATGTCTCTGCAACACCACAAGCCACACCCATCAGCCATGTCCACCAGCCAATCAGGAGCTAGTATGCAAATTAACCCCAACCAAGATGGCTGTGGCCACGGAGAGAGCAGGAGGGAGGCTTGGATTACCCCATGGTGGAGGAAGCCAAGCTTTCCACACACTTTGGCTAGCCCAGGCCTCCACTCAATGCTACAAAGTTTCAATTATAGAAGAGAAATAAATTCCAACATAAATGGCAGAAGCCATGGAGCTGGAGAGAGCAGGAAGCTAGGGTTGTTCCTGGTGATAGAGGAAGCCAAGCTTTCCACAGCCCTGGCCTGCCTTGGCTTAAGGCTACAAAGTTTCAATTTTAGAAGATAAATAACTCCTAACAGAAATGGTTGTTGCCACTGAACAAGCAGGAAGCTTGGCTCCACTCCAGGCTACAAAGTTTCAAATGTAGAAGATAAATAAATCTCAGATACCAGGGCCTCCACTTGAGTCACTGGGGGATGTGCTGGCCTGCCAAACACCACAGGCCCCTCACCCAGGCTGCCTCACGCCCCAAGGGATTGCCCACCCAGATCTGGGACACCTTTGATGGCAAACCAGCTGGCCCCCATCCATGCACCAGATCTCTATCCTATCTAATAAAAGAGTAATATGCAGATTGGCCATCATTCCAACACACAAGATGGCTGTACCCATGTGGCCAAAGATTCTGCCCCCATGTGGACATAAGATGGCTAGCACAAGACGGCCAGAAGGGGAGGGCAGTTGGGAGGGACCAGGCCTGCAAGGTAGGACAGTTGTGGGGAATCAGGCCAGTAGGGGAGGGCAGTTAGGGGTGACCAGGCCCACAGTGGGGGAAGTTGGGAGCAGCCAGGCCTGCAAGGAAGGACAGCTTGGATGGGGGTGGGGGGGTGGACCCAGGCCTGCAAGGGTGAGCAGTTGGGGGAGACCAGGCTTGCAGGGTTGGGCAGTTAGGGCTGACTAAACCTGCAGGGGAGGGCAGTTAGGGGCAAACAGGCTGGCAGGGGAGCAGTTAGGCATCAATCAGGTTGGCAGGGAAGTAGTTAGGAAGTGATCAGGCTGGCAGGCAGAAGCGGTTAGGGGCAATCAGGCAAGCAGTTAGAAGCCAGCAGTCCTGGATTGTGAGAGGGATGTCCTACTGCCCATAGGATTGGGCCTTAATGGACAGTTGGACATCCCTCAAGGGATCCCATATTGGAGAGGGTGCAGAATGGGCTGAGGGACACCCCAAATGTATCAAGTTGCCTCAAGGCCATTTTTGACATGGTGACATCTCTCAGAGAAATATGCATGGACTTTTAGAGAGGTGGGAGCAATATTAGGTCTTGGCCAAGGTCACTGCAGAGTTGCTTTTCCCCAGTTCTTTTCTAAAGTCTCTCTGGCTGCTTCTCCCTCTCTCTCTCAGTCTCCAACGTCAACTCTCACTCTTCCTCTGCTCTCGCTAGCCACTTCCCACAGTGCTGGTTCACCTCTCCTTCCTATGTCCACCCACACTTCCTTTTCCTTGGTGACTGAATCAGGTCTGTTTTCTGTGTCTGACCTTCTTCTTTCCATCTCCAACCCAACCAGTGGAACATATCTGGAAATTCAACTTGCCTGCGCAAAATATCCTTTCTGGTTAAACAATGAGGAGAGAAACTATGCTATAATAATGAATTTCCTTTTATTTTTGTCACATCTGAATGAATACTATATATTTCTTAATTTGGGATATAGGGAAACTTATTTCATGTCCCTGTGTGTTTGCACCTGCTGTTTTCTATGCTTGAAAGTCTTTTCTCTTCCCTTCTCCTCAAACAACTACTCATTCATTAAGATCTCTAACCTGAGGCCCACTCCTCAATTAAGTGTTCCCCTGAGGCAGAACCAGAGGCACAAAGGGAAAACCCATTGACTTAGAACAAGACTGGCCTGGGTTTGAATTTCATTTTCACCCATTATGAGCTGTGTAACACCTTGAACAAGTTATTTAAACTCGAAACGTCTTACTTTCCCCTTTGTAGAGTTGTGAGGTTTCAGTGGTGTATTTCAATGCAATCTTGCCTGGCTCTATAGCACACTGAAGCATGGAGAATGGACTAAGTAGTGCTGAGAGGACTGGAACCTGGGCAGGTGGCCTCCAGCTAAAAGTAGCCTCATGAGTTTATCTGACTTTGTCACAGGACTATTCTTATTTTTGTAAATGAGCAGTGATGGGAAAAGATAGGGGGACACTGAAGAAATATTTTAAAGTATGTGGCACATAGTAGGTGCTCAGTTAATGTAGGTGCTCTCCCCTCTTGTTCCCTCCCACTTCTAAGCAAGCCTCTATTAACAGCATCAGATAGCCCAGCCCTGCACAAAACACTAGAGGTAATTCAGGGGTCTGATATCTATCATCATAATCATTACTATTTTTAAATTTATCTTTATTCTTGATCTACTATCATTATTCATTTGCATGCCTGTCTCCATTGCTAGACTGTAATTTCTTCCAGCCCAGTGACTGCTTTGCATTTATCTCTGTAGCCCCTAGCATACTGCCTGCACATAGTAGGTACTCAGTAAATATTTTCTGAATAAATAGATAAATGAATGACAATTTCATGGAAGAATCTCTCACTAAAATTTCTAGCCACAGACTTAGGAAAGCCAGGATGAAAATACATTATGTTTTTTGCTTACTCCTCTTTATACTTTTTAGGGTTGAGCACAGCAATGTGTGTTTTCTCCAGGAAGAATAAGTTCATGCTAAGAATAAGGGCATGGGTCTATACCAGGCACTTCTGGGTTCTGCTCTCTGGGGGTGAGGGACAGAGAGAGTGCCCATAAGTGATAGCAGGAGTCATGCCTGACAAAGGAAGCAAAGATGGCAGCGTTTGCCCTGGTCAGGTTCCTGAGTTATTTCCAGCCCTGTTTGTAGTTCTGGTGTTTCAAATACCAGCAGATGTCTCCAAAGTGTCCCTCACATCCTAACCTCACTCTCAAGAATTACCCCTGATGCTCTTAGTGAAAAGGAAACTCATCTTCCATGATGTTTCCTCACAAAGCTCTGTGAGGAAACAAATACCATTAAGCAGGAGCCACTCCCAGTGGCCAGTCTTGTATGACCAGTCTTCAGTGTCCCTAAAGGGAAGCAGCATTCACATTCTCAGTGCATTTGGCAGGACCCATTCAAGCTTTCAGGATTATTTAGTTGTGACTGCTACTGTGTTCTTTGGATTCAAGGAGTTGGACAAGTTCTTATTCCTGGTAGCTGATTCTTAAAATGCAAAATTGGGCCAATCTGTTGAGGCCCAACTGTTTAGGAAAAGATATAGGAGACAGATATACAGAGCCTGAATATAGTCCCTAGTTAAGAGAGTTCATGGGACAAAGTTCTTGACTTTGTGAGTTTCTTAATTATCATATATAGAGGACCAGTGCACAAAATTTGTGCAAGAGGGGTGGGTCCCTCAGCCTGGCCTGCACCCTCTCCAATCCAGGACCCCTAAGGGATAACTGGCAGTTGGACATCCCTCTCACAATCCAGAACTGCTGGATCCTAACAGCTCGCCTGCCTGCCTGATTGCCCCTAACAGCTCCCCTGCTGGCTTGATTGCCCTTAACCACTGCTTCAGACCCACATGTGGGCCTGGGATTCCCTCCTCCAGCTGAGCACAGGCACCCAGGATCCAGGCTTCCCTCCCTCTGGTCATCCATAGGTGCCCAGGCCAGCTGCAGCTGCAGGGGATGGTGTTCAGGTGGCTTCGCCTGGGCTGCAGGCGTAAGTACTGGTGCCTGGGACAGTGGGATGCGCTGCTTCTCCACATCTTGGGCCATAGCCAGCTGCAGGTATTGGTGCCCCACAATGCAGGATGGGCAGCTTCTCCATCTACCAGATGGTAGCCAGCCGCAGGTGTTGGCGCCTGGACCACAGGTGGGGGCTTATCTATCTTCCCTGGGATGCAGAGGGGGTGACTTCTCTGGATGGCTGTGTCCTGGGATCATGGGGCAGGCGGCTTCTTCATCTCCTGGGCACCACCTAGCTCAAGCATTGGGGCCCGGTTTCTCCATCTCTTCCAGGACTTGAGGCAGGCGGATGTGAGGTTTCGGTGGCTGGTTGCAGCCTGAGATCCCTGGGCAAGTGGCTTCTCCATCTCCTGGCAGGAAGGGTGGGGGAAGGAGGGAGGTACTGCAGCCATGTTTTCATGTTAATTTGCATATTCACTTGATTGGCCATTCGCAAAGTGGAGTGATGGTAATTTGCATGTTTCTCTTTTATTGGTGTAGATACATTAGGGGTAGGATAACATTTTGCAGAAGCAACCTTCCCTTCCCTTCTATTTCTCCCTTCTCTGCACCCTCCCATTCACAGGTGTGGATGCTGCCTTTAGACAGAAGAGGGGGTATTATTTGGCACCTCACTCCTCAGAATGGCATCCAAGCCCTGAGTTGCAGGACCTCAGGCCTCACCCACCCCAGAGAATCTGAATTTGTTTTTTGACAAGATTCCTCAGGTGACTCAAATGCACATTCAAGCTCAAAATGCATTGATACAGTAGTTAAGGTTGGGGCTTTGTAATACATGCCAAGTGTTATATGCCACACAGTCCTGGATCTGATTCTGATCCCAAATCCTGCAACATCCTAACTATAAAATTGGGGAAAATTACTAATATGCATAGAAGTACCTATTCTATAGCGTTGTTGATGGGATAAAATGAACAAATGGACATAAAGCTCTTAGTCCCCAGTGATAGAGAATGATGACTATGAAAATGATTATCATTCCCCTTTGCCCTCCTTCACCACCCTGGCACCAGGGGCCCAGGCCAGTGGCTTTAGCAGGAGGATTTGAGCCTCAGCCCAAGTAGCACTAAGCTGACTGATTTTGTGTTTGAGCATCTCACTCATGCATGTTGATAGCAATGGGGGAGACTGCTTGAGCAATATCCCACTTTTATTATTTCCTTAGGTAATTAAAAAAAATTTTCATTATTGATTTTCTTTTCTTTTCTTTTTTTAAAATTAATGTATTACATGTGTACATATCTTCCCATTACCTCCTCCACCCTACTCCCATGCATGCCCTAACCCTCCAGTGTCTTGAGTCCAATGGTTATGCTTATATGCATGCTTACTAGCCCTTTGGTTGATCTCTTATCAACCCCATCTCTCCCAATGTAATTTGACAGTCGGTTTGATGCTTTACTGCCTATGTATCTATTTTTTGTTCATCAATTTATAATGTTCTATATTATCCATAAATGAGTTATATCAGGTGGTATTTTTCTTTCATTGACTGGCTTATTTCACTTAGCATAATGCTTTCTAGTTCCTTCCAGATTGCTCCAAATGATAAGAATTCCTTCTTTTTGATGGCAGCATAGTATCCCATTGTGTAGATGTACAATAGTTTTCTGATCCAGTCATCTGGCTGTTTCCAAATCTTAGCTATTGTAAATTATGCTGCTATGAACATAGGGGTGCATATATCCTTTCTGACTGTGTGTTTCTATTTTATTAGGATATATTCTTAACAGTAAGATTACTGGATCAAATGGGATTTCCATTTTTAGTTTTTTGAGGAAACTCCATACTGTTCTCTACAGTGGCTGCACCAGTCTGCATTCCCACCAGCAGTGCAAGAGGGTTGCTTTTTCTCCACATCCTCGCCAACACTTATTGTTTGTTTATTTGTTAATGATAGCCATTCTGACAGGTGTGAGATGGTACCTCATTGTCATTTTAATTTGCATCTCTCAGATAATTAGTGACTTTGAGCATATTTTTATGTGTCTCTTGGCCTTGCTTCTGTTTTCTTTTGAAAAGATTCTACTTAGATCCGTTGCCCATTTTTTTAAATTGGGTCATTTATCTTCCTTTTATTAAGTTGTATAAGTTGCCTGTAAATGTTGGAGATTAAACCTTTATCAGTGATAACATTTGCAAATATGTTCTCATATTTGCAGTAGGTTTTGGTGTTGTTTTGTTGTTTTGCTGTGGAAAAGCTTTTTATTTTGATGTAATTCCATTTGTTTATTTTCTCTGTAGCTTTCATTGCCCTAGGAACAGTATCCATGAAGAAGTTCCTTCGGCATATGTCTGATATTTTGCTGCCTGTGGATGCCTCTAGTATTTTTATGGTTTCCCATCTTAGTTTAAGTCCTGTATCCATTTTGCGTTTATTTTGTGTATGGTGGTCTAGTTTCATTTATTTGCATGTATCTGTCCAATTCTCCCAATACCATTTATTGAAGAGACTGTCTTAACTCCATTGTATGTTCATGCCTTCTTTGTCAAATATTAATTGAGTATAGTGGTTTGGGTTGATATCTCTCTTCCGTTATTCTGTTCCATTGCTCTATATGTCTGTTCTTGTGCCACTATGAGGCTGTTTTGAGAACAATGGTTTTGTAATACAGCTTGAAATCTCAGGATTACTGTGGCTATCCAGGGTCTTTTTGTTCTAGATGAATCTTTGGAGAGTTCTTTCTAGGTCTGTGAAATATGACATTGGTATTTTAGTGGCGAGTGCATTGAATCTATAGATTGTTTTGGGTAGTATGGATATTTTAATGATATTGATTCTCCCAACCTTTGACCATAGTATGTTATTCCATTGTTTACGTCTACCTCTATCTCTTTTTTCAGTGTCCTGTGGTTTTCCAAATATAGGTCTTTAACCTCCTTAGTTAAGTTTATTCTACGTATCGCAATTTTCTTGGTGAGATGGAAAATAGGATTGATTTAGTTAGTCTCTCTTTCTGTAAGCTTATTATTGGTATATAGAAATGCCATAGATTTCTTAGTATTAACTTTGTATCCTGCTACTTTGCTGAATTGATTTACTAAGTCCATTAGTGTTTTGATGGAGTCTTTGGGGTTTTTTTTTATGTACAATGTCATGTCATCTGCAAATATGAATAGCTTTACTTCTTATCCAATTTGGATGCCTTTTATTTCTTCTTCTTGTCTAATTGCAATGACTAATACTTCCAGCACTATGTCGAACAGGAGAGGTGAGAGTGGGAATCCCTGTATTGTTCCTGTTCTTAGGGGAAATGGTTTTAGTTTTTGCTCATTGAGTATGATGTTAACTGTGGGTTTATCATATATGGCTTTTTTTATGTTGAGGTATGATTCTTCTATTCCCACTGTGTTGAGAGTTTTTATCAAGAAAGGGTATTGGATTTTGTCAAATGCTTTTTCTGCATCAATTGATATGACGATGTGATTTCTATCTCTCAATTTGTTTATGTGATGTATCACATTTATAGATTTGGGGATATTGTAGCATCCTTGCATTTCTGGGATAAATCTACCTGGCCATGGAGATCTTTCTGATGTACTGCTGGATCTGATTTGCTAGAATTTTGTTGATGATTTTGGCATCTATGTTCATGAGGGATATTGGCCTGTAATTCTCTTTCATTGTGTTGTTTTTATCTGTTTTTTTATTTTTATTAATTTTTATACATATCTCCCAATTTCCCCCCTCCCTCCCAGGCATACCCCAACCCTCCAGTGTCTATGTTGAATGGTTATGCTTATATGCATGCATACAAGTCCTTTGATTGATCTCTTATCTACCTCACCTAACTTTAATCTCCCTGGTGTAATTTCACAGTCTGTTTGAAGCTTTACTGTCTCTGTATTTATCCTTTTGTTCATCAGTTTATAATGTTCTTTTTTATCCACAAATGAGTGAGATCATGTGATGCTTCTCCTTCATTGACTGGCTTATTTCACTAAGCATAAGATTCTCCAATTCCAACCAGGTTGCTGCAAATGGTAAGAATTCCTTCTTTTTAATGGCAGCATAGAATTCCATTGTGTAGATGTACAACAGTTTTCTGATCCACTCATCTGCTGACGGGCACATAGGCTGTTTAAAATTGTAGCTATTGTAAATTGTGCTGCTATGAACATAGGGGTGCATAAATCCTTTCTGATTGGTGTTTGTAATTACTTAGGATAAATTCTTAAGAGTGGGATTACAGGAGATCCATTTTTAGTTTTTTGAGGAAACTCCATACTGTTCTCCACAGTGGCTGCACCAGTCTGCATTCCCACCAACGGTGCACAAGGGTTCCTTTTTCTCCGCATCCTCGTCAAAACTTGTCGTTCGTTGATTTGTTGATGATTTCCATTCTGACAGGTGTAAGATGGTATCGCATTGTCGTTTTGATTTGCATCTCTCAGATGATTAATGACTTTGAACATGTTTTCATGTGTCTCTTGGCCTTCCTTCTGTCGTCTTTCGAAAAGGTTCTATTTAGGTACGTTGCTCATTTTTTTATTGGATCATTTATCTTCCTTTTATTAAGTTGTATAAGTTGGCTATAGATTTTGGAGATTAAATCTTTATCAGTGATAACATTTGCAAATATGTTCTCCCATACACTGGTCTTCCTTGTTGTTTTGTTGATGGTTTCTTTGCTGTGCAAAAGCTTTTTGTTTTGATGTAGTCCCATTTGTTTATTTTTTCTTTAGCTTCCATTGCCTTTGAAGCAGTGTCCGTGAAGAGGTTCTTTCGAATATATCTGAGATTGTGCTGCCTGTGTACTCCTCTATTATTTTTATGGTTTCCCTTCTAATGTTTAAGTCCTGTATCCATTTTGAGTTTATTTTTGTATTTGGTGTAAGTTCGTGGTCCAGTGTCATTTTTTTGCATGTATCTGTCCAATTTTCCCAACACCATTTTTTGAAGAGCTATCTTGGGTCCATTGAATGTTCATACCTCCTTTGTCAAATATTAGTTGAGCATAGTGGTTTTGTTGAATATCTGGGTTCCCTATTCTATTCCATTGGTCAGTATGTCTGTTCTTATGCCAGTACCAGGCTGTTTTGAGAACAGTTGTTTTGTAATATAACTTGAAATCTGGTATTGAGATCCCATCAACTTTATTCTTCTTTCTCAGAATTGCTGTAGGTATTCGTGGTCTTTTTTTTTGTTCCAGATGAATCCATGAAGAATTCTTTCTAGGTCTGGGAAATATATCGTTGGTATTTTAATGGGTAGTGCATTGAATCTGTGGATTGCTTTGGGTAGTATGGACATTTTAATGATGTTGATTCTCCCAATCCATGAGCATGGCATTCTCTTCCATCTGTTAACATCTTCCTCTATCACTTTTTTCAGTGTCCTGTAGTTTTCTGCATATAGGTCTTTTACCTCTTTATGTAGGTTTATTCCTATGTATTATAATTTTTTTGGTGCGATGGTAAATGGGATTGCTTTTTGAGTCTCTCATTCTGTAATTTGACTATTGGTGTACAGAAATGCCACCGATTTCTTGGCATTAACTTTGTATCCTGCTACATTGCCAAATTAATTTATTAAGTCAATTAATTTTGGGACGGAATCCTTTGGGTTTTTTATGTACAGTATCATGTCATCTACAAATAAGGACAGCTTTACTTCTTCTTTTCCAATTTGGATGCCTTTTATTTCTTCTTCTTGTCTAATTGCAATGGGTAATACTTCCAGTACTATGTCGAACAGGAGAGGTGAGAGTGGGCATCCCTGTCTTGTTCCTGTTCTCAGGGGAAATGGTTTTAGTTTTTGCCCATTGAATATGATATTAGCTGTGGGTTTATCATATATGGCTTTTATGATGTTGAGGAATGCTCCTTCTATTCCCACTTTGCTGAGAGTTTTTATCAAGAAAGGGTGTTTAATTTTGTCAAATGCTTTTTCTGCATTAATTGATATGACTATGTGATTTTTATCTTTCAATTTGTTTATGTGTTGTATCACATTTATTGATTTGTGGATATTGATCCATCCCTGCATTTCTGGGATGAATCCTGCTTGGTCATGGTGTATGATCTTTTTGATGTACTGCTGGATCCAATTTCCTAGAATTTTGTTGAGGATTTTGGCATCTATGTTCATGAGAGATATTGGCCTATAATTCTCTTTCATTGTGTTGTCTTTATCTGGTTTTGGTATTAGGGTGATGCTGGCTTCATAGAAGGTATTTGAAAGTTTTCCTTCCTTTTAGATGTTTTTGAATAGTCTGAGGAGGATAGGATTTAATTCTTCCTTGAATGTTTGGTAAAACTCTCCTGTGTAGTCATCTGGTCCCGGGCTTTTATTTGCTGGAAGCTTTTTGATGACTGCTTCAATTTCTTCCATAGTTATTGGACTATTGAGATGTTTGGCTTCCTCCTCATTGAGTATTGGTAGCTTATATTTTTCTAGGAAAATGTCCATTTCTTGCAGGTTGTCCAATTTGTAGGAATAGAGTTGTTCATAGTATTTTTTAACAATCCTTTGTATTTTCACAGGGTCTGTTGTTATTTCTCCTCTTTCATTTCTGATTTTGTTTATTTGGGTCTTCTCTCTTTGCTTCTTGGTGAGTCTGGCTGGAGGTCCATCAATCTTGTTTATCCTTTCAAAGAACCAGCTCTTTGTTTTGTTGATCTTTTGAATTGTTTCTTTGGTCTCCAAGTTGTTTATCTCTGCTCTATCTTCACTATTTCCTTCCTTCTGAGTACACTGGGCTTTTCTTGTTGCTCTTGTTCTAGCTCTTTAGGTTGTAGATTTAGGTAATTTATTACCATTGTTTCCTGTTTTTTGCAGTAGGCTTGTAGGGCTATGACCTTCCCTCCAAGACTTCTTTCACTGTGTCCCATAAATTTTGTATTGTTGTGTTGTCATTGTCTTTGTTGCCATGAAGTTTTTTATTTCTACCTTTATCTCTCTCTTTACCCAGTTGTTGTTTAATAGCATGCTGTTTAGTCTCCAGGTGTTTGATTTCTTTCTATTGTTTTTTATTATAGTTGATTTCCCGTTTTATGCCACTGTGGTCTGAGAAAATGCTTGATATGATTTCTATCTTCTTGAATTTGAAGAGACTTTTCTTATGACCCAACATATGATCTATCTTTGAAAATGACCCATGTGCACTGGAGAAGAATGTATATTCTGTGGCTTGGGGTGAAATGTTCTGAAGATGTCAATTAATTCCATCTGTTCTAGTGAGTCATTTAGGATTGATGTTCCTATGCTGATTTTTTGTTTAGAGGATTTGTCCAATGGTGACAGTGGGGTAGTAAAGTCTCCTACTATGATTGTATTGCTGTCAATCTCTCCCTTAATATCCTCCAAGAGTTTTTTTATGTATTTAGGTGCTCCTATATTGGCGGCATATATGTTTACCAGAGTTATTTCTTCTTGTTGGATTGTTCCCTATAGTATTATGAAGTGGCCTTCTTTATCTCTTATTATGTCTTTCACTTTGACATCTAATTTGTCAGATATGAGTATTGCAACCCCAGCTTTTTTTTCATTTCCATTTGCCTGAAATACCATGTTTCATCCCTTCACCCTCAATCTGTGTGCATCTCTTCCTGAGGTGGGTTTCTTGGAAGCAGCAGATATATGGAGCATGTTTTCTTATCCAATCATTACCTTATGTCTTTAGATTGGAGCATTTAATCCGTTTACATTTAAAGTTATTATTGATAAGTACTTATCTGTTGCCATTTTTAGTCCTTACCCTCGAGTTCCTTCTTTGCTTCCTCTTTCTTTTTATTATAGCAGATCCTTTAACATTTCTTGCATTGTTGGTTTGGTGGTAATATATTCCCTTAGTCCTTTTTTCTCTGTGAAGCTTTTGATTTCACCTTCAATTTTGATTAAGAGTCTTTTAGGGTACAGTATTCTTGGATTCAAACCCTTCCTTTGCATGACGTTGTATATTTCATTCCATTCCCTTCTGGCCTGATGAGTTTCTGTTGAGAAGTCAGTAGCTAGTCTTATGGGGTTTCCTTTGTAGGTAACTTTCTGTTTGTCTCTGGCTGCTTTTAAGATTCTTACTTTGTCATCTGTGTTTGCCAATTTAATTATAATGTTCCTTGGTGTCAGTTTGTTGGGGTCATTTTGCTTGGGACTCTGTGAGCTTCTTGGATTTTTGTGGGTTTTTCCTTTCCTATATTGAGGAAATTTTGTGTCATTATTTCTTCAAACACATTCTCTAATCCTTGTTCAATTTCCACTTTTTCTGGAACCCCAATTATGCAGATGTTGTTTTGTTTCATGTTATCCCAAAGTTCCCTTCGGCTCTCCTCTTGCTTTTTAACTTTTTTTTCTAGAAGCTGCTGTACTTGGGTATTTTTTCCTACTGTGTCTTCTAGCTCATTGATGCAGTCCTCTGCTTCTTCTAGTGTACTTTTGATGCTTTATATTGAGTTCTTTATAGCAGTGATTTCATTTTTCATTTCTTCTTGATTATTCTGCACCTCCTCTAGGTTCTTCTGCATTTGTTCTTGCTGCTTCTTCATTTCCTCTTGGGTCTTCTTTATTTTCTCTTGGCTCTTACTCAGATTGTCGATTTTGTCTTCCATTGTTTTCTTCCATCTTAAGATCATCTCTCTGATCTCTTTCTCTGGCAGGCTTATTTCTGCGTCTATTTCATTTACTTCCTTTTCTGGTGAAACCTGCCTTTCTGTCTTATGTGGGCTGTTTCTTTTTCTGCCCCTGGTCTTTCTTCTCCCAGTGTCTGGTTATGTAGTTCTCTCTCCTTTCTGTGAGCTGTGTGGATCTCCAAATCCGCCGCTCACGCATCCGCGCCACCTGGAGAGCTGTGCTCTGGGTCCCTGGCTGT
The DNA here is from genome assembly GCA_011751065.1 of Lasiurus cinereus. Classification (NCBI taxonomy): domain Eukaryota; kingdom Metazoa; phylum Chordata; class Mammalia; order Chiroptera; family Vespertilionidae; genus Lasiurus; species Lasiurus cinereus. The sequence goes on along the minus strand of JAAGEH010000392.1, from coordinate 24,861,984 downwards.
TCGTTGGGTGCCTCCACCAGCCGCAGCTTTCAGACCTCCTCAGACATCCACCTCCCTCTTATCTCAGGCAAAATCTGACCTTTCCGTGTGCTCTGTGGATCTCTGATTCGGCCGCGTGTCTGCGCTGATTGGAGAGCGGAGTTCTGGGTCCCCGGGTTCCTGGCTGCTTGATGGGTGCCGCAGCGGCAGGTCTCAGACCGCCGCAGACATCCACCTCCCTCTGCAAGATGGCGCGGTCTCCACGTTCATGCTGGTGGCTCTGGCAGACAAAATCCCCGTGGCAGTGGGGCTGCCTGGCCGGGAGAGCCCCGTCCAGCAGTCCCCCACCTTCTCCTGGAGGATAACTGACTCTTAACTTGTCAACAAGCACTCCCAGTGCAACTCTCAGCCACTCTCTCTCCCTCTGCCCAGTGACAAAGCTCCACACGCACCTGTCTATTCGCCGCCATTTTCTCCTTCTCTCTTTATCTGGTTTTGATATTAGGTGATGTTGGCTTCAGAGAAGGAGCTTGGAAGTGATAATCTTTATCAGTGAACTTTTTGAAATAGTCTGTGGAGGATAGGTTTTAATTCTTCCTTCAATATTTGATAAAACTACCCTGTGTAGTTACCTGGCCCTGGGTTTTTGTTTTCTGGAAGTCTTTTGATGACTGCTTCAATTTCTTCCATAGTTATTGGCCTATTGAGACGTTTAGATTCTTCCTGATTGAGTTTTGGAACGATATATTTTTCTAGGAATATGTCCAGTTCCTCCAGGTTGTCCAGTTGGTTGGAATACAGTTATTCATTGTATTTTTTAACAATCTTTTTTATTTTGGTGGGGTCTGTTGTTATTTACCTTGTTTCATTTCTGATTTTGTTTATTTTGATCCTTTTTCTTTGCTTCTTGGTGAGCCTGGATAGAGGTTTATCTATTATGTTTATCCTTTCAAAGAACCAGCTCTCGGTTTTGTTGATATTTGGAATTGTTTCTTTGGTCTCCATGTCATTTATCTCAGCTCTAATCTTTACTATTTCTTTCCTTCTGCTCACACTGCACTTTTCTTGTTGCTCTCCTTCTAGCTCTTTGAGTTGTAGAGTTAGGTAATTTATTACCATTGTTTCTTGTTTGTGTGTGTGTGTGTGTGTGTGTGTGTGTGTGTGTGTTTTCAGTAGGCTTGTAGATTTATGAACTTCCCTCTCAAGACTGCTTTCACTGTATCCCATAGATTTTGGATTGTTGTAGTTTCATTGTTATTTGTTGCCATGACGTTTTTTATTTCTTCCTTAATCTCTATGGTTACCCAGTCATTGTTTAATAGCATGCTGTTTAGTCTCTATGTGTTTGATTTCCTTGGGTTGTTTTTATTGCAGTTGATTTTCTGTTTTATGCCACTGTGATCTGAGAAGTTTCTTGATATGATTTCTATCATCTTGAATTTAAAGAGACTTTGCCTATGACCCAACATATGGTCTATCTTTGAAAATGACCCATGTGTACTTGAGGATGTTGTATTTTCTGTGGTTTTGGGGTGAAATGTTCTGAAGTTGTCAATTAATTCCATCTGGTCTAATGAGTTATTTAGAATTGATGTTTCTTTTCTGATTTTTTGTTTAAAAAATTTTCTCCAATGATGATATTGTGGTATTAAAATCTCCTAGTATGATTGTATTTCTGGTAATCTCCCTTAGTTTTTTTTATGTATTTGAGTGCTCCTGTATTGGGTGCATACATGTTTACCAGAGTTATTTCTTCTTGTTCCATTGCTCCTTTAGTATTATGAAGTGGGCTTCTTTATATCTTATGTCCTTCACTTTGAGATCTAATTTGTCAGATGCAAGTATTGCTGCCCCAGCTTTTTTTTTTATTTTTTTCATTACCATTTGCCTGAAAAACCATTTCCCATCCATTCATCCTTAGTCTGTGTGTGTCTTTTTTCTGAGGTGGGTTCCTTGTAGACAGCAGATATATGGGTCATATCCTGTTATCCATTCCATTACCCTATGTCTTTTGCTTGGAACATTTTATCCATTTACATTTAAAGTTCTTATTTATAGGTACTTATTTGTCACCATTTTTATTCTTTACCTCTGTGTTCCTTCTTCCCTTTAGCATTTCTTGCATTGTAGTTTGGTGGTAATATATTCCCTTAGTCCTTTTTTGTCTGTCAAGCTTCTGATTTCACCTTTAATTTTGATTGATGGTCTTGTTGGGTACAGTATTCTTGTTTTCATACCCTTTTTCCCCATAACTTTGTATATTACATTCCATTCCCTTTTGGCCTGATGAATTTTTGTTGAGAATTCAGTCGCTAGTTTGATGGTGGTTTCTTTGTAGTTTAACTTTCTGTCTCTTTCTGGCCACTTTTAAGAATCTTACTTTGTCATTGGTGTTTGCCAATTTAATTATAATGTGCCTTGGTTTTGGTCTTTTGGGGTTCATTTTGCTTGGGACTCTGTAAGCTTCTTGGATTTGTGTGCGTTTTTTTCTTCCCTATATCAAGGAAGTTTTCTGTCATTATTTCTTCAAACAGGTTTTCAGTTCTTTGCTCAGTTTCCTCTCCTTTCGGGACCCCCATTATGCGGATGTTGTTTTGTTTCTTGTTGTTCCAAAATTCCCTTAGGCTCTTCTGCTTTTTAATTTTTTTTTTCTAGAAGCTGTTCTACTTGGTATTTTTTCCCCCATCTTGTCTTCTAGCTCACTGATGTGGTCTTCTGCTTCTTCTAGCCTACTCTTGATGCTTTCTATTGAGGTCTTTACAGCAGCGATGCCATTTTTCATTTCTACTTGGTTCTTCTTAATTTTCTCTTGGTTCTCACTCATATTACCATATATGTCTTCTATTTTTTTTCGGCACCTAGTGACCATTTCTGTGAATTCTTTTTCTGGCAGGTTGCTTGCCTCTATTTCATTTACTTCCTTTTCTGGTGATGCCTGCTTTTCTTTCATATGCCGTCTGTGTCTTTGTCTTCCCATGGTCTTTCTTCTCTGGATGCCTGGTTATGTAGTTCTCTCTCTCCTAATCCCAGGCAAAATCTGACCTTTCTGTGTGGAGTGTAGAGCTCCTCTGTATTCATGTGTTTGTGCCAATTGGGGACTGGTGTTCTGAGGCTCACAGCTGTTTGGTGGGTGCTGCACCTATAGATTTTCAGGCTTCTGATCCACTTTCCCCTTCAAGATAGTGTTATCTCTGCATCTGAGCTGGTGGCTCTTGGAGAAAAACCCAGCAGTACTTGGGGCTGTCCAGTCAGGGAAGCCCTGTCTAGCAGTCCCCGACCTTCCCCTGGAGTACAGCTATCCTTTAACTCCCATTGCCATCCTCAGCTGTTCTCTCTGTCTGTTCAGGGTCAAGGCTTGAGACATGTTCATTTATTCTGCTGCTATTTTTCAACATCCTTAGGTATTTTTATTAATGCTATTATTCCTATGCTATTAAAGGAATTTATGTGTTTTCAACTTTTAAATACAACTTATTAAAAAATGCAGTTTTTAAAAGTTATGGTTCCAAGTTCTGGCCCCCCCCAAATAAATGTCCCCTCAAGCAAGAGTTGCATCTCACACTAGGTATGTGGTATATAGTGGTAGGCAGAGTAGACATGGCAGGGTAACATGGTTCAACTAATAGTGTTGGGGCAAAGCAGGTATTGAAAAACTACTCACATGGAAGTAGAACTGAGTTCTTGTGGCATGGAGCTGCATATGGCAGACAGAAGTGGCTTCAGCACAGTGACATGCTGTTTTGTCAGTGAACTCTTGACCCTCATCAGATAGATATATGTGCTTTCCCAACTTTCAGTCCTAGCCCAGTCACCTGGTGCCCATGTATTTTGCTTATATTGAGCAAACTCAATAGAAATACATATTGGATGGATGTTTGTGTTATCATGGCAGATGTGGGGATGGAAACAATATCAGTAATTAAGACTATGACTATGACAAAGATATTTAATGAAGGAGGCAGGGAGTCAAGGAACATAGGTAGATGGCCAGTTATGATTATTTTCCCATAACACTTTTCATGTTTGGCTTGGAAGTAAAGAATTCTAAGACTACTCCATGTATTGTCATGTGTAGCCAGTACATTTTTCTTGGACAAAGCCAACTATCTGAAATCTTGGATAACTGTCAGAAAGGAATTCCATCTTTCTATATTTTTGAGTATCACAGTCAGCTTTGTTCTAGCCAGTCAGACCATGCTAACTCTGCCCTGTAGAAACAGCACTCAGCCAGATCACAACTGCTGACTCCAGAGAGCCCTGTGCACTAATAACTGCCAGCCAGTAGTTCAACTGATCATAAGCTGGTCATATGGCTCCAGTGGGCTGCCATGCAGATTGTGTGTTGTAGAAAAGTCCATTCACTCTCTACTGATGCTAAGGGAGCTTGAAGCAACTTTTCAGATAATTCAGTCCCCAAGAAGTCTCCGCTTTTCCTGCAATGATTGGCTATTTCAAGAGATAATACTCTCTTTGGATAAAATTATAATTTAATCTCCTCAATTCTCCATTTTTCTGATCTTAGATTAAAAGAGACTTACTGCTTCTTATACATGGGGTGAAGCACCCACATTATGCAATTCACCAGAAAATCTAGGGCATAAACTAGTCTACGTGTGGCCTAATATAAGAGTGCCATTGGCCTAAGTTAGAAATAGTTATTCAATTAATTGGGTCTCCAATTAATGTTCTATTTTATACTTGTTTTTTTTGTATGGAGGGGAGTCACCAACTGAATTAGAGAATATTTAGAAAAATAGTCAACAGAGAAACTTAACAATAGTTAACAACATTGTGTTGACTGTGAAATACTTAACTTCTTGACAACTTGAGGTTGACAGTGTGGAAGCTTAAGAATTTAAGTTCCCCGCCCAGGATTGCCAACTGAAATGTGATGGAGTCTAGACTCCATCTAAGTCCAGTGGCACCAGAGCTCCTGGTTGATGTGTCTTACCAATTATGATGGGCAACATGTTTATTACTAATAAGTACAATGCTGCAACAGCAAAAGAAAAAGTGTGGGTCCTGACTATGTATTTATTTTAATGTTGGAAAGGCAGGTGATAAGAAAGTGTCTTGTCTTCTAGGCTGTTTGACACATTTGCGGGCCCACAGAATGCCTGCTCTTCTTGTCTCCCACTTCTCTTTGTCTCTTTCCAGAATATAAACTCCTCTAAAACCTTCCCTGCAAATCCACAAACTTTCCACAAATTTCAATAACTACCCGTGCCTTTTTTTAATATTGATGGGTAGCTGGTCCTGGAGAGCTTGAAAAGACCCCTAGTTGTGCCAGCAGACTGAAGAAGGGAAACAAGACACTAGATAAAGGGGCAAAGTCGTGGTTTGGCGGCAATGGGAGAGAAATAGTGTGTGACCAGGTCTTGAGCCGTCTGCGTTGGCTGTGGATGACAGTCTGCTCTTGCTCCACAGACCTTAATTGGCTGATAGAGTGATTGCTTTGGCCAAGGGTCCAATTAATACCCAACATTTGGGGATTGGTTTTCCAACCCCAGTTGGATGAGTTTCTTGGCAAAAAAGAGTAAGCACTATAAATTCAATCCACTTCCTTAACTGTTCACCCACTCTATAATGTAGGGATATCACTCTGTCTGGTTAATTCCAGACAAGGCTCATGACCAGATGGAGAATTTGGATTTTCAAATTGAAAAAAAGGCTTAAGTGAGTGTGAGTTTTTTACAGATACCTTGATATTCCATCTTGTGGGAAATATACTAAGTTCCAATATAATAGAAGAAGGCAAAATTGCAAGAGAGAAGCAGAGCTTACACAGGTCCACGCTTGCTGAGAATGCACTAACCAGAACCTGCTGTGACTAGGAACACACAGGGATCTGCAGTAACTAGGAAAGAAAATACCTAAGATGGTCACAGCCTGGAGGTGGGACTGCACACTCCAGGACAATGGGAACACACATACTTCAGTCCTTCGGTTCAGATCCAGCTTCAAAGTTTTAAGTTGTGTACATTTGATTAATCTCTTTAAATTGAAGTCATAAAGCAAGGGTAATAACACTATCCTTTCAGGTTTGTTGCAAGGATTACATTAAAAAATATTCTGTAAGAACATAAGGACATTCAATTAATGTTTGCTCCCTTCCCTAACACCAGGTATGGCTGCAGCTGTTCAGTCTGATACTTTATGTGCCTTGATACTTTATACTTTCTTGGAGAACCACATACAATATAATACTTGCCTTCCAAATAGCAGACACATAACAGCAAATTCCTAGTAAAACAAGCCTATGAGATGCAATTGCTCCCCCTCCCAGTTTAGCATCCTAGTAGACAAGCTATCATAGATCCTGAATTTCAATGTTTTTACTCACCTCAAGAATACCAGACCTACCCACTCATTTCTGCTTGCCCAAGTTCAATTATATATAGAACTAAAGGCTCGAGTTTGATTGACTTATTTTTTCTTCTTCTCTTGTTTATCAGATGGATGACGGCTATTTGTGAAAACATCCTTCTATTCTATTACTTTGACCTGAAAGCAGCACATCATTTTTTTCAGGTTGCTGGAAGAAGCACTAAACCAGATGTTGAGGTGCCTGGGATTTCTGGAAGACATTCTTTTTTTCTCCAATGAGACACGTGATGCATGAAGTGTGCCACTGGCAGGGTGCCATGTACCTCTGCTGCAGCACACATGCCCATTCACGGTACTGATCTCATGCTCCCGCTTTGTCCAGAGGGCCTGCTACTTCAGGATCTGTCTGCTAATCGTTCTTCTGTGTGTTACCCAGACTACCTGCTTTTCTGGCTTCTGTCTGTGGGTGAGTAATTCAGTAGCTGAGGGCAGAAGCTCCCAATTACAGGGAATCCACAAAGCACTGGAGTTTGTCAAGTGAGCCAGACCAGGTTTGTGTCATTTGTTTTTGAAACAAAAGAAAACTCATTCAAGACTTTACTTTTATTCTTGACTTCTTAAGTAATCAATGCAGGCAGAGAGCAGGATGTTCTGCAGGAGTGGTTACCAAGCCTGGCCTTGCCTTGAGGCAGGCAGTTCCTGAGTGTCAAATGTGTCAGTCGGTGTTCATGTCTATACATCTGTACAAGTGGTGAGCTTGGCTTCCTCTTCCCCTTGTTGGCTCATTAGCTGTTGCAAACTGTGGCTCCTAAGGAGTAAAAGGAACATTTTATTCTACTTCCCACATATCAGTGTTTAGAAAACTGAGCCAAGTAGAGTGAAAGACATTTATTCATACATTTATGCATTTAATCAATGATCATTTATGAAATATCCATTATGTACCAGGCACTGTGGTGGGAACTGAGGAAAGAAAGTGAACAAGAAACAGTCTTTGTGCTGAAGCAGATTGAGTTTGAGGTGGGTTGGATCAGAGAAACAAAGAGGCAACTGTGATGTAACTTGTGATGTGGTATGTCAGGTAAGCATCAGGGACCATAAGAGGCTCCCTGGGAGTTGAAGGAACTTCCCAAAAAGGAACAATGCCTTGGCATAGACCTGAATGATGAGAAATCTGGTCCTTTATGGATAGATGGATGGAGATATGCACATTGCAAGGAAGGCTACAGCTGAGAGCTCCAGGAAGAATGGAAGAAGGTGATCTCTTCAGAGTGGTGGACTCTGAGAAGGCTGGGACATACATAGGCTTCCATGGTAACCAACTTAGGCCTAACCCAGGACTCTGCTTGGTAAGGGCTGCTGAGATCAGGTTTGATGATTGGCTTCAAAATTATCATCTCCAGCCGAGACCGGTTTGGCTCAGTGGATAGAGCGTCGGCCTGCAGACTGAAAGGTCCCAGGTTCGATTCTGGTCGGGGGCATGTACCTTGCTTGCGGGCACATCTCCAGTGTGGGGCGTGCAAGAGGCGGCAGATCGATGTCTCTCTCTCATCGATGTTTCTGACTTTCTATCCCTCTCCCTTCCTCTCTTTAAAAAATCAATAAAATATATTAAAAAAAAATATCATCTCCAACATTAGTGGAGTTGTACTTCCCTTTCAGTGACCCCAACTTCAGGGTCCGATGCAATGAAATGTTCTAAACTAGTCTTGTTGCTGGTGGGGAAAAGACCTTATTTCAGTCTTCCTGGTAAGACCAGAGTGATGGAAACCGCAGACCAGACATCTCCAGATAATTGCAGAACTTCTCAGAACTGTAGTTGAGTTTATTTTCATGGTCTGGGAATCCAGGATGCACAGATATACTGGTGCAATATTAGCCACAATCTCTTCATGTGTGATAAGTAGAGTGTAGGCTTGTCTACCTGATGCCTTTAGATGTTCTTTCTTAAATGTATACCACTGACATCTTTCACCTTCAACCAATTTTCAATGAGTGCCAGGATGACTAACTATCACAATTTACCTGGGTTTGAGGAAGTTTTCAGCTTCCAGACTTTCAGTGCTAAAACCAAGAAAGTTCTGGGTAAATTATAATTATACACTCCAAGAATGCTAAGCTTTTGCTAAGCACTTCCATGTTACATAATCACGTTTACTCTAAAGCATTGCTTTGAGATAGATAACTATTATTTCAACTTAAAAATAATTGTGAAAGATACTGTGAGTTTCCCAAGGTTACTGACATAGTAAATAGTAGAACCTGGATTTAAGTTGAGTTGCCTGGTTTAAAGCCAGCATGCTAGTTCTGTATTGCTGCATAATAAATTACCCCAAAGCTTGCTCCTTAAACCATCAAGAAAGGGTTATTAATTCACAGTTTCTGTGCATTGGGGTTCAGAAGCATCTTAGCTGTAGTGCTGCTCAGGGTCTCCTGGATTGCAGTGCAGTTTGGAGGTGAGGGTCTGCCTTCAGTCTAGTGCCCTCACATGGCTGTTGACAGGAGGTCTGGGCTTCCCTCCACTGCCCGTTTGTAGGGCTGAGTGTCCTGGAGAAGGGTGACTGTTTCCCTTAGAGTTAGTGACCAAAAAGAGAGGAAGGAAGAAGCCATAGTGTCTCTTATTTTCTAGCCTTAGGAGTTATGTGTTGTTGTTTTTAGAACATGCTATTTATGTTATTCAGTGCAGTCCTGCTCAATGTGGCCAGGGATTATACAGTGGGTGAATGCCAGGAGATAAGAATCATGGGCAACCTAAAGGCTGGCCACCACGACCAGTGTGCATTTCACAATTCATGGCTGCCTTTAGGGTCTATGGAAGGTGGGTCTTTGAGCAGAGCCTATAGGACAAGACATTGAAAATGTCTACATATGAGCACAAATATTGAATGAAGTTAATTGTATACTGAAATGAGCGCACTTTCAAGATAATCAGTATTTCAGTAGACTACATAGTTATCCTAATAATGTTTCTAACACGCTAAATATTTTGTTTTGCATTCTAATTATGAATGACTATTCCTGATTTTCAAAATGTTATTCTATCAACAGAAATATTATTTTTATAATCAGAAGAAAATGCTTCAAAAACATTTTTATGTATACACTAGTGGCCTGGTGCATGAAATTCATGCACAGGGGGTGGGGTCTCCAATCTGGGACCCCTTGGGAAATAACCAGCAGTCAGACCTCCTTCTCACAATCCAGAACTGCTAGCTCCTAACCACTCGCCTGCCGGATTGCCCCTAACTGCTTCTCCCTACCAGCCTGATTGTCCCTAATTGCTCCCTTGCAGGCTTGATTACCCCTAACGACCTCTGCCTTGGCCCCAGAATTCCCTCCTTCAACTGGTCACAGGCACCTGGGATCTGGGCTTCCCTCCTTCTGGTCAGCCTTAGGCATCTGAGACCTGGGCCAGCTTTACCCAGGCTGGCTGCAGCTGCAGGGGATGGTAGGCAGGTGGTTTCACCTGGGCCACAGCCACAAGTGCTGGTGCCTGGAACTGTGGGGTGGGCAGCTTCTTCGTCTACCAGGCTGTAGCCAGCTGCAGGTGGGCAGCTTCTCTGTCTTCCCTGGGATACAGTGTGGGTGACTTCTTCGGCTGGCTGCAGCCTAGGATCATGGGGTAGGCAGTTTCTTCATTTCCCAGGCTACAGCCAGTCTCAGGATTGGGGCCCGGTTTCTCCATCTTCCCCAGGATGTGGGGTGGGCAGACATGGGACAAGCGGCTTCTGTGGCTGGCTGCAGCCTGGGATCATGGGGAAGGCAGCTTCTTTGTCTCACAGGTTGCAGCCAGCCTAGGCACTGGCGCCCAGCTTCTCAGTCTCTCTTTGGATGCAGTGTGGGAGGCTTTTGTGGTTGGCTGCATCCTGAGATCATGGGACAGGCAGCTTCTTTGTCTTCTGGATCACAACCAGCCTCAGGCACTGGTACCTGGCTTCTCTGTCTCCCCTGGGATGGAGTGTGGGTGGCTTCTCTAGCTGGCTGTGGCCTGGGATCACAGGGAAGGTGGCTTCTTGATCTCCCTGGCCTCAGCCAGGCTCAGGTGCTGGCGCCCAACTTCTCATCTTCCCCGACTTCTCCAACTCCCACAGGCCTGGAGTGGCTGGAGGGCAAGACTGGCACCATCTTTGTTAGGTTAATTTGCATTTGCACTCCTGATTGACTGGTGGGTGTCATGGAGGTACAGTCAATTTGCATCTTTCTCTTTAATTAGTGTATAGGTTAATGCAGATTAGACGGGTACTGCTTGGAATTCTTGGTACCTCATAGAAAAGCAATCTCTGTTTAAATGTTTCAGAAAGCAAAATATATAGTGTTATAATAGACACAATTATATATAGAACTAGAGGATCGGTGCATGAAACTTGTGTGATGCGGGGGTCAAGACACCTTGACCACTGTGTTTTCTTAAGCTCTGCTTTCATGTGCTACCTAGGAGTGAACAGTTCTGTGTGTAGAGACTAGGCTTTTGGCAGGACTATTTACTCATGTCTACTTGCATCTGCCTAGATTTAAGGTCAGATAGGGCTAGGTGTGCACGAAGCCTGCCACCTGGTGCTGGTGTGTACACATGGTTGGCACTAGTTCACAAGGGCTCTAGGGAAGCAAGTGTAGATGGTCCCATAGGCAGTAAATGGAATATGCGTACAAACCTGTAACACCATGTTCACATTCCTTGCCACTCTGCCAAGGCCAAAAACAGGAGAACTGGGTTTCTTTGGCAAACATTCCTTTTCACTCCTTTTAGGACCCCAATCTGTCTGAAAAGTCTGGCAGCCATTTATGTGTCAACAGCAGGCTGTTTTATGGGGCAGCATGAGCAAATTCCATGCTAAGACTTTCAGCTCTGTGCGAAAAATGAATTGTTGCTTAATAAAGCACAGCTGAACACCTTCAACTGCCTTCTGAGGATGCCCACTTTTTTTTCTATACCAGACTTTTTCTATAATATCCAAAGAGTGGTGCGTGGGCAAATGTTTAACAACCAATTCTACAAATGGAAAACAAACAAACAAACAAACAAACAAAACAAAACAAAACAAACAAAAAAACCCACACACTCTGAATTATAGCATTTGTCAATTTTCCCAGTGTAAATATTCTCACCATGGTCAATATTGAGCTACTGACAGGATATTGCTGAGTGCAGATCTGACCCTGTGCCCTTTGTTCCTTTTGTCCCCAGTCACACTTTCAGTTTCTCAAACTTGCCAAGCCCTTTACCAAACTGAGGTCTTTGTACAGAGTGTCCTCTGTGCTTGGAATTGCTCGATCTGATCAATTCCTTATTCTTTAATCTCTGCTAAAAGTTTTTAGAAAGGCTATCTCAATTCTTACAATTTGAAAACATCCATTAAACTTTTTTGACAACCTGGTTTAATGTTATCTCATTGTGATTTTAGTTTGCATTTTCTCTGTTACTAATAAATTTGGAAATTAAAAATATGTTTATTGCTCATTTGGACTTTTTGTTTTGTGCAATGTCTATTCAACTTGGTTGTCCATTTTCTACTGGGTTGTCTTATTTTTATTAATTTTCAGTAGGAACACTTTACATTCTAGGATGCTAGTCTTTGAGGGTTATATGTGTTGCAAGCATCTTTTTTCATTTTTTTTTACCTTGTTTTCACACAATCTTCTAGATGTCTTTTGATGAAGACAAAAAACATTAATTTTAAGGTTATCAAATATTTTATCTTTTACTAACTTCTAGTACTGCTTATAAAGATATATTGAAGCTAACATTCTCAGGTTTTGTTTTTCTGAAAATGTAACTATTTTCTCTTCATTCTTTTTTTATGAGGCCAGTATTTCCCTAATCCCAAAACAGATAGAGATTACAAAAAAAGAAAATTATAGGCCAATATTCCTGATAAATATAGATGCTAAAGTCTTCAACAAAATATTAGCAAACTGGATCCAGCAATACATTAAAAAGGTCATACACCATGATTAAGTGTGATTTATTCTGGGGATGCAAGGTGGGCACAATATACACAAATTAATAAAGGTGATACACCACATAACAAAATGAAGAATAAAAATCACATAATCATATCAATAGATCCAAAAAAAGCATTTGATAAAATCTACCACCCATCTATATATATATAAAAGCCTAAATGACTGTTAAGTCTAGAATGACCAGTAGCTATGATGTGCACTGACCACCAGGGGGCAGATGCTTAACACAGAAGCTACCTCCTGGTGGTCAGTACACTCTCACAGCCAACTTCCTATGGAAAGTCAACTTCCCCTGGCTGGCAAACTCCCGTGGTCCTTCCTTCCTGTCCAGTAGTTGCTGTCTGGCAGGCAGTAGGAGGTTCCATCCAGCAGGTGGCCCTGGCTGGCAGCCTGCAGGCAGTCCTGGCCAGCCCAGCCTCAATTGGGACTGGGCAAGACAGCCCCAATAGGCCCTCATTGCTGGCCAAGCCTAGGGACTCCATCCATGCATGAATTTCATGCACTGGTCCTCTAGTCTATAATAATAAAAGCATAATATGTTAGTTAGACCAGACATCCTTCTAGACAAAACTGGGGCTACAAGGAAGCCCAGGTCCCAGCTGCCAGAGGGAAGTTGGTGCTAGCAGCCAGGGGAAGGAAGGCCTACTCTTGCAGGAATTTCATGCATTAGGCCTCTAGTTGACGATAAAAACTCTCAGCAAAGTGGGAATAGAGGAACCATACCACAATGGACAAAAACTAAGTGTTTCCCTTAAGATTGGGAACAATACAGGGTATCAACTTTCACCACTCTTATTCAGCATATTACTGGAAGTCCAAGCCACAGAAATTAAACAAGAAGAAATAAAAGTCATTCAAATAGAAAAGGAAGAGGTAAAATTGTCATTATTTGCAGATGACATGATATAGAGAACCCTAAAAAATTTCAACCAAAACCTTTTCATTCTTGAAAAATAATAATTTGGCCAAAACTGATTTGGCTCAGTGGATAGAGCATTGGCCTGTGTACTGAAAGGTATTAGGTTCGATTCTGATCAAGAGCATGTATTCTGGGTGGGGGCACATCCCCAGTGGGAGGTGTGCAGGAGGCAGATGATAAATGATTCTCTCTTATCACTGATGTTTCTTTCTCTCTCTTCCTCTCTCTTCTTCTGAAATCAATAAGAATATTTTTAAAAATTTTTAAAATAAAAGTATTCACTCTTTTTTGAATATTTATTATTATTGATAATTCAAGCTTCAGTATAATTCCTTCCCTTTGAAGGTTCTTTTCTCTCTGGCTCATATTTAAAATGTTTGTCTTTAATGTTCTACAGTTTAATTATAATGTGTCTCTTCTTAGATTTATTTTTTTATTTCTTTTTTCTTTTTTATTAATGTATTACATGTAAACATATCTTCCCATTGCCCCCCCCCCCTCTCAGGCATACCCTAACCTCCCAGTGTCTTACATCATTGGTTATGCTTATATGCATGCATGCAAGTCCTTTGGTTGATCTCTTATCTACCCTACCTCTCCCTAACACTGTAGTTTGACAGTCTGTTTGATGCTTTACTGCCTCTGTATCTATGTTTTTATTCATCAGTTTATAATGATCTTTATTATCCATAAATGAGTGATATCATTGTGGTGTTTTTCTTTCATTGACTTGATTATTCACTTAGCATGATGTTTTTCAGTTTCATCCAGGTTGCTGCAAATGTTAAGAATTCCTTCTTTTTTATGGCAGCATATATTCCATTGTGTAGATGTACCATAGTTTTCTGATCCATTCATCTCCAGACGGGCACCTAGGCTATTTCCAAATTGTAGCTATTGTAAATTGTGCTGCTATGAGCATAGGGCTGCATAAATCTTTCTGATTGGTGTTTCTGGTATCTTAGGATATATTCCTAAGAGTGGGATTGCTGGGTCAAATGGGAGTTCCATTTTTAGTTTTTTGAGGAAACTCCATGCTCTTCTCCAAAGTGGTTGAACCAGACTGCATTCCCACCATCAGAGGGTTCCTTTTTCTCCGCATCCTCATCATCATTTGTCATTTGATCGGATTTTTTGATGATTGCCATTCTGACAGGTGTGAGATGGTACCCCATTGTCATTTTCATTTGCATCCCTCTGATAATTAGTGACGTTGAGCATGTTTCCATGTGTCTCTTGGCCTTCCTTCTGTCGTCATTCAAAAAGGATCTATTTAGGTCCTTTGCCCATTTTTTTATTGGATCATTTACCTTCCTTTTATTAAGTTGTATAAGTTGGCTGTAAATGTTGGAGATTAAACTTTTATCAGTAACCAAAATCGGTTTGGCTCAGTGGATAGAGCATCGGCCTGTGAACTGAAAGGTCCCAGGTTCGATTCCAGTCAAGGGCATGTACCTTGGTTGTGGGCACATCCCCGGTGAGGGCGTGCAGGAGGCAGCAAACTGATGTTTCTATCTCATCGATGTTTCTAACTCTCTATCCCTCTCCCTTCCTCTCTGTAAAAAAAAATCAATAAAAAATATATAAAAAAAACTTTTATCATTGATAATATTGGCAAATATGTTCTCCCATACAGTGGGCTTTCTTGTTGTAGCTTCCATTGCCCTTGGAGCAGTATCAGTGAAGAAGTTCTTTCAGCATATGTCTGAGATTGTGCTGCCTATGGATTCCTCTAGTATTTTTATAGTTTCCCATCTTATGTTTAAATCCTGTATGCATTTGAATTTTATTTTTGTGTATGGAGTAAGTTGGTGATCTAGTTTAATTTTTTTGTATGTATCTGTCCAATTTTCCCAACACCATTTATTGAAGAGACTGTCTTAACTCCATTGTATGTTCATGACTGTTTTGTCAAATATTAATTGAGCATAGTGGTTTGGGTCAATATTTGGATTCTCTATTCTATTCCATTGGTCTATATGTCTGTTCTTGTGCCAGTACCAGGCTGTTTTGAGAGCAGTTGCTTTGTAATTCAGAGGTCTGGTATTGAGATCCCTACTTTATTCTTCTTTCTCAGGATTGCTGTGCCTGTTAGAGGTCTATTTTTGTTCCAGACAAATCTTTGGAAAGTTCTTTCTAGGTCTGTGAAATATGTCATTGGTATTTTAATGGGTAGTGCATTGAATCTATAGATAGCTTTGGGTAGTATGGACATTTTAATGATGTTGATTCTCCCAATCCATGAGCATGGTATGCTCTTCCATCTGTTTATCTCTATCTCTTTTTTCATTGTCCTGCATATAGGTCTTTTACCTCCTTAGTTAAGTTTTATTCCTAGGTATCTCAACTTTTTCGGTGGGATGGTAAATGGGATTGTTTTTTTAGTCTCTCTTTCTGTAATTTCACTATCAGTGTATAGAAATGCCATAGACTTCTTGGCATTAATTTTGTATCCTGATACATTGCTGAATTCATTTATTAAGTCAATTAGTTTGGGGATGGAGTCCTTTGGGTTTTTTATGTACAGTATCATGTCATCTACAAATAAGGACAGCTTTACTTCTTCTTTTCCAATTTGGATGCCTTTATTTCTTCTTCTTGTCTAATTGCAATGGCTAATATTTCCAGTACTATGTCAAACAGCAGTGGTGAGAGTGGGCATCCCTGTCTTATTCCTGTTTTTAGGGGAAATGGTTTTAGTTTATGTCCATTGAGTATGACATTAGCTGTGGGTTTCTCATATAGGCCTTTTATTATGTTGAGGTATGATCCTTCTATTCCCAACTTACTGAGAGTTTTTATCAAGAAAGGATGTTGGATTTTGTCAAATGCTTTTTCTGCATCAATTCATATGACTATCTGATTTTTATCTCTCAATTTGTTTATGTGATGTATCTCATTTATTGATTTGGGGATATTGTACCATCCTTGCATTCCTGGGATAAATTCTACTTGGTCATAGTGTATGATCTTTCTGATGTACTGCTGGATCCGATTTCTAGAATTTTGTTGAGGATTTTGACATCTATGTTCATGAGGGATATTGGCGTGTAATTCTCTTTCTTTGTGTTGTCTTTATCTGGTTTTGGTATTAGGGTGATGTTGGCTTCATAGAAGGTGTTTGGAAGTGTTCCTTCTTCTTGAATGTTTTTGAATAGTCTGAGGAGGATAGGTTTTAATTCTTCCTTGAATGTTTGGTAAAACTCTCCTGTGTAGCCATCTGGTCCCGGGCTTTTGTCTACTGGAAGCTTTTTGATGACTGCTTCAATTTTTTTTCCATAGTTTTTGGCCTATTGAGATATTTAGATTCTTCTTGCTTGAGTTTTGGAAGGTTATATTTTTTCTAGGAATATGTCCATTTCCTCCAGGTTGTCCAGTTTTTTGGACTAGAAGTGTTCATAGTATTTTTTAACAATCCTTTGTATTTTGGAGGTGTCTGTTGTAATTTCCCCTCTTTTATTTATGGTTTTGTTTATTTGGGTCTTTTCTCTTTGCCTCTTGTTGACCCTGGCTAGAGGTCCATCAATCTTATTTATTCTTTCAAAGAACCAGCTCTTGGTTTTGTTGATCTTTTGTATCGTTTATCTCTGCTCTGATGTTTACTATTTCCTTTCTTTGGCTTACACTGGGCTTTTCTTATTGCTCTCTTTGTAGCTCTTTCAGTTCTAGAGTTAGGCAATTTATTAACATTGTCTCTTGTTTTTTGCAGGAGGCTTGCAGAACTATGAACTTCCCTCTCAAGACTGTTTTCACTGTGTCCCATAAATTTTATATTGTTGTGTTTTCATTGTCATTTTTGCCATGATGTTTTTCATTTCTTCCTTGATCCCTTTGGTTACCCAGTCATTGTTTAATTGAATGATGTTGAGCCTTCTTGTGTTTGATTTCTCTGTATTATTTTTATTGTAGTTGATTTCCAGTTTTATGCCACTGTGATCTGAGAAAATGTTTGATATGATTTCTATTGTCTTGAATTTGAAGAGACTTTTTCTATGACCCAACATATGGTCTTTCTTTGAAAATGACCCATGTACACTTGAGAAAAATGTATATTATGTGCATAGAGGTGAAATGTTCTGAAGATGTCAATTAATTCCATCTGGTCTAGTGAGTCATTTAGGATTGATGTTTCTTTGCTGATTTTTTTGTTTAGAGGATTTGTTCAATGGTGACAGTGGGGTATTATAGTCTCCTAGTATGATTGTATTGCTGTCAATGTCTCCTTTGATATTCTCCAGGAGTTTTGTTATGTATTTGGGTGCTCCTGTTTTATATGTGTATATTTTTACCAGAGTTATTTCTTCTTGTTGGATTGCTCTCTTTAGTAATATCAAGTGGGCTTCCTTATTACTTGTTATATCTTTCACTTTGAGATCTAATTTGTCAGATATAAGTATTGCAACTCCAGTTTTTTTTCATTCCCATTTCCTGAAAAGCCATCTTCCATCCCTTCACCCTCTGTGTGCATCTCTCCTTTTGAGGTGAGTTTTTTGTAGGCAACAAATATATGGGTCATGTTTTCTAATCCAATCTGTTACCTTATGTCTTTTAATTGGAGCATTTAATCCATTTACAATTAGAGTTATTATTGATAGGTACTTATCTGTCACCATATTTATTGTTTACCCCTGTGTTCCTTGTTCACTTCAATTTCTTCTTTTATACAACAGACCCTTTAACATTTCTTGCATTGCTGGTTTGGTGGTAATAAATTCCCTTAGTCCTTTTTTGTCTGTGAAACTTCTGATTTCACCTTCAATTTTGATTGATAGCCTTGCTGGGTACAGTATACTTGGATTCAGACCCTTTTTTTGCATGACTTTGTATATTTAATTCCATTCCCTTCTGGCCTGATGAGTTTCTGTTGGGAAATCAGTTGCTAGTATGATGGGGGTTCCTTTGTAGGTAACTTTCTGTCTCTGGCTGCTTTTAAGATTCTTACTTTGTCTCTGGTGTTTTCCAGTTAAATTATAATGTGCCTTGGTGTTGGTCTTTTGGGGTTCAATTTTCTTGGAACTCTGTGAGCTTCTTGGATTTGTGTGTTTTTTTTCTTTCCTATATCAGGGAAATTTTCTGTCAGTATTTCTTCAAACAAGTTTTCTATTCCTTGCTCAGTTTCTACTCTTTCTGGGACCCCTATTATGTGGATGTTGTTTTGTTTTGTGTTATCTCAAATTTCCCTTTGGTCTCCTCTTGCTTTTTAATTTTTTTTCTAGAAGCTGCTATAGTTGGGTATTTTTTTCCCATCTTGTCTTCTAGCTCACTGTTGCAGTCCCCTGCTTCTTCTAGTCTACTTTTTATGCTTTCTATTGAATTCTTTACAGCAGTGATGTCATTTTTCATTTCTTCTTGATTATTCTCCATTTCCTCTTGGTTCTTCTTCATTTACTCTTAGTTCTTACACATATTGTTGATTTTGTCTTCCATTCTTTTCAGCCACCTTATGACCATTTCTCTGAACTCTTTATTTGGCAGGTTGTTTGCTTCTATTTTGTTTACTCCTTTTTCTGATGATACCTGCTTTTCTTTCATATGCAGGCTGTTTCTTCAACTGCCCATGGTCTTTCTTTTCTGGGTGTCTGGTTATGTAGTTCTCTCTCCTGCATTGATTTAAAGACACAAAATACAACACAACCGAATACAATGCTCAAGGCACTGAACATAAATGTATTCAAGATGTTAATAACCACAAATAAGGTGACAACCAGTGAGAGACACATTAGGGGTAAGTGGAGAAAGAAGAAGAGAGAAAGGAGGAAGAAAGAAAAGAAAGAAGTGCCAAAATGAAATTGGGAGAAGGGAGAAAAAAGAGGGAAAAAATAGAAGAAGAAGAAAAGGGGGAAAAAGTGAGAAAGAAAAGAAAGAGAATAAGAAAGAAAAGGGGAACAGATTATATATATGAGAAGAAAACTCCAATACAACAGTCACTAATCATAACACATGCTGAAAACAAGAACCTGGAGATTAATACAAACAACAAATTACAACTAATATCAAGGGAGGTGAGAGAAAATGGAGATAAAAAAAGAAACAAAAATAAAGTAAACAAAAAGCAAAATAAAACAAGTAGAATAAGCAACAACAATCTCACACAAAATTATAAAAAATTGATATAATCAACGCTCAAGCAAAGAACAACAAAAAGACATAGAGAAAAACAATTTTTTGGATAGTGAAGACAGAAGAGAGAGGTATGTATGGACTTGGAGTAGGGGATTCAAGATTTATCTATATAAGTGGGTTGAAATTTTACCCTGTTAAAAAGAAAGACTAGGGAAAATCTAAAGTAGGGATAGCGAAAGAGAAACAAGACAACAAAATGGGAAAATTTAGGAAGAGTGTGTTGGCATAGAGTTGAGATAGAGTAAAATTATGCTAAAGGAAAGATGAAAATAGAATGTAGAACTCTAATCCCAAAGTAAAATAAAGAGAAAATAAAATGACACTTCTTTTTTTTCAAAAAGGTAAATTAGTAGTAGTAATAATACTGGTTGAAAATAAAAATGTAATAATTAAAAAGGTAAAATCAATTGTGGAAAAAGAAGAAAATAGTTTTAAAATTAATAGATGAAAAAATAAAAAATAAGAAATAATTAAAAAATAAAAGAATAGAATGTGCAGTAGTGGAGGTCATTCACTTCCTCTATTGTTCTGTTTGGTACACCTGTTTCCCAGTAGGGACAGTATTGCAGTTCCTTGCGTTCCACTACTGCTCAGTGTTGTAAGCCAGTTCTGGTTTTTAAGCAGGCAGTGTGTCTTAATCTCTTTATTCTTTTGTGATTACACAAGAGTCAATTTGTGAGTCATCCCCTGGGTGGCAGTGTTTTGGAATTGATCTCTGAGACTATAGATCCTCTCTAGCCTGTGCTCAGATCCCACCTTCTCTGTGGCACTCAATGCCTGTGGGAGTGGGTTGCCCCAGAGCTGGTCCTCTGATGGTTATTCTGCACTCTACTCTCCAGGTTCTAGAAAAACAACTTTCCCCTGCAGTTTCTTGGAATATCCCCAATTGGGTGATCGATCCTATGTATTGGGCTTAGCAATCAGAAGCCAGGCTCTGAAGAGGAAAGAGTGCAGTCTGTGCACTCCCCCTTCCTCGCTCCTCTTCAAGCAGCTGAGACACTTTAATAACTCCCAGGCTGTCCTTCTGCCTCAGATCAAAATGAGTTGCTTTCTAGAGCTCCCCTCTGTTAACAGCTCTGAGGCCCCCTTCCACATTCAGGGATCATGCCCTACCCAACATCCACAGATTTCTCTGGTTAAGTTCCCACAGTGTGTGCACCTTGCTGTTCAGTGGGTGCTGCAGCTGTAGCTTTTCAGGCTGCCTTAAATATCCATTTTCTCCTCCAAGATGGCACAATCTCCGCGTTCACACTGGTGGCTCAATGAGAAAAAAGCCTGTAACAGTTGGGCTGCCTGGTCAGGGGAGCCCCGTCCAGCCCTCCCCCCCCCCACCTTCTCCTGGAGGATAACTCTCCCTTAACTTTCCAACAATCACTCCCAGTGCAACTCTCAGCTGTTCTCTGTCTGCTCAGCGATAAGGTTCTGGACACATCTGTTTACTCCGCCGTCATTTTTTTTTTTCCATCCTTAGATTTCTTTTTATTTCTCCCACAAGAAATTGATTTGGCTTCCTTAATCTGAGGGCTTAATTTTTTTAGTAAATGTGGAAACTGCTCATTCATTATCTTTTGACTATTTTCTCTTTTTCACTCTCTCTTACCTTCTCCTACTAAACTCCAATCAAAGATAAATTATATATTTTTATTCTCTTTTCCATCTTTTTGTTTCTCTGGGTTGCATTTTTTAAAAACATCATATTGTTTAGCTTTATTATTGTTGTATTTGACTTTTTTGAAATTTAAATTCTTTATTTTTTAATATATTACATAAGTCTCCTTTCCCCCTCCCCCCACATTGACCTCTCCCCAGCCACCCCCAACTCCCAGCACATGCCCTCACTACCCCTGTCTGTGTCCATTGATTATGCTCATCTGCATGCATACAAGTCCTTTAGTTGATCTCTCTGGATAATTTCATCATATCATATCCATCTTACAATTTAGTAATTTTTGTTTATTTTGCTTAATCTGCTGTTTACATGTCTGCTATTTAACATGTCTAATAAAATGTAAACTTTATTGTAATTTTCATTTCTAGATGTTCTAGTTTACAAATTTGATTATTTTTACAAATATGTTTTTTTATTTTAAAAATTCTGAAGGAATAAAATCTTTATTAAAATACCTATTTATATTCTGTTTGATAATTTTCATATTTAAAATTTTACCTGATTTATTCTGATAACTCTCCATCTATTATCTATGTATCTATCATCTATCTATCTATCTATCTATCTATCTATCTATCTATCATCTATCTAACACAGAGATGCACCACTTAAATTCTTCTGCAAGAAAAGAGTTGATGCCTAGCTGTTGATGCCAGCTCTGGGAGAAATGAGGTAATCATGTAGCTTCTATCCGCTGGATCTCCTGGGGCCAAGCCTTACCCAAAGCAGCCTCTATGTTGAGAATAAATAAAGATATCTAGGACTGGTCATTTTGGCCTATTGTAGAACAACCCTAATGGACAATATTCTCACTAGTGCTCTTTGCTGGATTGGACAAGGTTTTGTCAGAGTACACTATAATTCAATTTCTTCTCCTGCTTAATCTTGCTTTCTTTCCCTTCCTTTCATAGTTGCTGATCCTTACACATCTTGTAAGCAAAGTTCTGCAAAACTCAGTCTACAATGTATGTGTGTGTGTGTGTGTTGTGTACTCTGCTGTTCCTTACTCATGATACTTTATTTCCTCTGTCTTTACTTGAAACTTTATCTGTTCAAATCCTTTGAGATTTGTATTGAGGTTTTGTTCCTTTTAAAAATGTATAAGATTTTCTTTATCAGTTGCCCAATATTTCAATCATCTTAAAACCAGTGTAAGTTAAACTACTTGTATTCTTTTCAAATAAAAAATATAGTGTATATGGTTTACATACCCATGTGAATGGGGATTGTAGCTATGAATTCTCAAAATAGGCATGTTCCTTATTTTCTCTTACTGTGCTGGGTTTGTTTCCCATTTAGCATATTATTAAGGCTCTAGACTAATAGATCTCACCTTTATGTAGTATTTTCCAACCTTGAATGGGCCGAAGGCTTAATTTCCCATATCTTATGCCACAATATAGCTCTCTAATGGAAGCAAAAGATCATTAGAATTCAGTACAAAGTTTCAGGGTAAAGAAAGCTTTGGATTTTCCCCCCCTATGATTTCACTTTGAAACTAGAAACTCATGGTTCTAGTTTTTAAAGTAAGATAGGCTCCTTTCTTCATAACCTTCATGCTGATTCATTGAATTCTTACTCTCTTTTGTTTCATATTTGTCCAGGCTTCCTTTGTTTTTCTTATTGTAAAGTGGAGGTGCATGGGTCATTTAAGATTGCTAGTCCAGCATACTTAGGAAACAAATGTTGCAGCATATTTAACTGGACCTTACATAGGAAGGCCAATAGGAACCCAATACAAAGAGTCTGTGTTGACTGTATCATCAGAAACAAGGGGGAGTTGTAAGTAGATAAACAAAGAAAGTACGGAGCTGTTTATGAGATCTCCACAGTTATAAGAAATGTCTCTGAAGATCTACAAATGCATCATGAAAAAAATACTTGTGATTGTCCCCCCTTCTCCTATTTCCCCCTTCCTGACAAATATGACCTTTTCTGGCCCTGTCTTTCCTCTTTCTCTTTTACTTCCTCCCTGGAGGAAGCAGAGGAAGCTTCACAAGGAGGGAACAGAAGCAGAACATTAAGCTTAGAAACAGAGAATGGAGGCCCTTACCCCAAAGCTTCCAGGAAAAAGCTGGGAGATGCTTTAAATAAACTTCATAATTTTCATTATTATAGTTGAACAAATAAAACCCAATGCAAAAAATGACTATTCTTAATTATTCTTACAACTCAATGTGAGAGGACAAGCTATGGTGTCTGCCTAATATTTCATCTAGGTGAATATAAGAACAAATTCCACAGAACAACTTTGAATGAGGGGAGGGAGAATAAAGATATATCCTGGTTGAACTAGTGAATCTGTTCTTTTAACATAGAGACTACCTAGCATTCTCACTAGACACTGAGTAGTTGGAGAGAGATAAGCGGTTGGAGGATAAACATGGGATTAAGTTTTATTGCTGTTATTTATTTTTTTTGGGGGGGTAAGAAGGATTTGAGTGCATTTATATCTTGTTGGGAATGAACCTATACAGAAAGAGGTATTGAGGAGAAAAGAGAGAAAGGGGTAATAATGAGGAGAAATTTATAAGGATAGAGAAGAGGTGGGATCTAGTACAGGTGAATATATCAACCTTAGATGAAGAAGTGAGTCACTTTTACTGTTTAATTTTAAAAAGGAAGAAAGAGGAAAGGATGGGTATGCCTGCAGGTTAAATCTGTATGTTTCATGGCAGCCAGGGATTGAACCTGCAACCCAGGTACCTGCCCTTGATGGGGAATTGAACTTGCAACCCTTTGATGAGATGGCAGGCGCTTTAACCACTGCACACCACCAACCAGGGCCCAGGCTTTTTTTTAGAGGGTGAAGGGTCAGGTAATGAGGTGGTGAGTTTTAGGCAAGTCTGACTAAGGATACATAGGAGGATGATAAAATCTACTCTTGACCAACCAAGGCTGAAAATCAAGGCTGTGTAGTGGAACTCTTCTATACTGTTGCATGATTTCCTGCAGCAGCATAACCTGCTTAAATGTAGGGCAGAACGGGGCAACTTTCACTTCTATCACCTAGGAAATTCCAAGGGACTTAGAAATTGTGTCAGGAACTGGGGGTTGAGGACAGTGTATACATTTTCTATTTGATATTACTCCTTCCCTCTTTCTCTGCACAATTTCCTTATAGATTCATTATTCTTGATTTGTTTCAATTGGATCAGTTATTTGCTTTTCTCAATTACAACCCAGTCATATGACTTGATGGGGAATGTTTGTTAGTCTTCATCTCTAATAAACACACATGACACTTTTTAGAATGAGTTATTTCTGAGCATGACAGGATTGCTGAGATACGTAATCACTCTTGCTGATTCTTCCTTAAAGATGAATGTTCTGTATGTTAACTGTGGATGCAAGAAAATAAAATGTCTAAAGTACTCAATGATGATGCCAAGGCAAACTTGTGCATGCATCAGAATTTTGTGTGTGTCGCTGTTGGGTTGTGAGCACACAGAGTGCTGGGCACTGCTCTTATACTTCTTATTCAGCTGGTCTGAGATTGAGCCAGAGAATTTAAATTTCTCCCATGTTCCAGATGGTGCTGATAGTCTGGGACCATAGTTAAAAAATTGCTGTGTTGAAATAATAGGACAGGTGATAACAAAGTAAAAAATATATTCAAAGTCAAGTTTAGAAGGAACTCTATTCACAGAAGGTCATTTTTCTGGGTTCCTTGGTTTCTTTGAAAACATTTTCTGATCACTTAGTTCTATGTACCCTTACTTAATCAAATCTACAAGTAAAGGAAGACAAAGGAGACAAGGCAATCTGGGGCCCAAAAGTGTGAAGGTCTCCATCAGAATCATGCATCTCAGTGTCCTATGCACAAAGGGAGATAAAGAATGGCTAGTAGGT
Source organism: Lasiurus cinereus (assembly GCA_011751065.1). NCBI lineage: Eukaryota > Metazoa > Chordata > Mammalia > Chiroptera > Vespertilionidae > Lasiurus > Lasiurus cinereus. The sequence continues at coordinate 24,837,151 of JAAGEH010000392.1, read as the reverse complement.
TCTTGCTGGTGTTTGTATGTCAATATTCTAGATTTCAATGACCAATGAATAAGAAATGTTACATCTCAGCAATCCAAATCAAGCAAAGACTTAAGTAAATCAGACTTGGTCTTATAAAAAAGTTAAAAACAAATTTGTACTAGATAGATAATAATTGTTATTTAGTAATTTAGCTTTTTATTTAATAATTAAGTTTATGAAAGTAGTGTGTAAAATATTTAGAGAAGTGCTGTGTTTAAAAAATAATCAATGGACAATAAAATAGTTTAAACAATAGTGAGATTATTTTCCTCTCCATACATAAAAGCCTCTCAGATATTGAAGAAGTTTTAGCATCAAGCAAATTGGGTAGTTGAGGAGGCAACTAATCTCCTCTATAGAGAAAAAAATATATTTATCAAGAGATTCCTTTTTTTTATTGACAAATCTTTATTCCTGTGGTTACTTTGCCTGTTCGACCTTTCTTTATATATATTGATTTTCTTTAAAAATCAATAATATATATATATATATATATATATATATATATATATATATACACACACACACACACACACATATACATACATACATACATACATAATATTGATTTTTTACAGAGAGGAAGGGAGAAGATAGAGGGGTAGAAACATCAATTCAACTGCCTCTTGCATATCCCCTACTGGGGATGTGCCTGCAACCAAGGTATATGCCCTTGACCAGAATTGAACCTGGGATCCTTCAGTCCACAGGCCAAGGCTCTATCCCACTGAGCCAAAGTGGTTAGGGCTTGACCTTTCTAATACTTTCCATGTAGCTCACTGTTGAAGTTGTAATTCTTTTCTTCTTGTAAAACAGAAAAGAATTACAGCTTATTCTCTGCAACCATTGTTTTAATTCCATAAGAGAAAAAACGAGCTGCACAATTCCTGTAATCTTCTGAAAGCATTTGGCCTGGATGATGCTCCTTGACTGTGTGCCAATAACAATGACTGTAGGGACAATCTTTAGTTAGTCCAAAATGAGCAACTTGAACCTTTCTTGTTTAATTTCTGCCCAATTATTCAGAATTGGCTCAACTTTAGTCATGGGATGAAGTTTATGAAAAGGAATTTCCATGTACAAGAAAGGAACCAAGATCACTGAAAGGTTATAGGATGAAAACTGGAAAGAACTCCCCCCGCCCAACAAACACAAAAAACTGAATAATCCTAAACAGATTTTATTAATTATTCATAATTAATTTAACATATTTTCAATTTTTTTTATTGCTTAAGGTATTACATGGGTCAATATCTCCCCATTGCCTTCCCCCACCCCACTCTCATACATGCCCTCACCTACAGTGTCTTGTGTTCCTTGGTTATGCTTACATGCATGCATAGAAGTTGATCGCTTACCTCCCCCCATCCCCAAGCCTTCCCACTGTAATTTGACAGTCTGTTCAATGCTTCTCTGCCTCTGTATCTATCTTTTGTTCATCGTTATAATGTTCTTTATTATCCAAAGATGAGTAAGATCATGTGGTATTTTTCTTTCACTGACTGGCTTATTTCACTTAGCATAATCTAATATACCCTCCTATCTTATTGACCCACAATAAGCCACTGAATTCACACAATCATTTTGGAAAGACGGGTAGCAGGCAAACATGGGAATTGCTGGCTCAAAGCTTGGTAAGAAAATCAACAGAAACAGTTGGCCCTCTGTATCTGCGGCATCTACATCCTTGGATTCAACCAACTAGTGATTGAAAATATTCAGTAAAAGAAATGTTATGCTGATGGTCACATGTATTATTAGTTAGGACTATAATGGTTGGGTATATATTGGATATGTAGAGACTTTTTTGTCATTAAAAAAATACAGTATAACAATAATTTACATAGCACTTAGATTGTATTAGGCACTATAACTAATCTAGAGATGATTCAAAGTAAACAGGAAGATGTGCTTGGTTATATACAAATATGCCATTTTATGTAAAGGGAATTGAGTATTGCCAGATTTTGGTATTTGTGCGGATCATGGACCAATTAATCCCTCCTGGATTCCAAGGGACAGCTTGTAGTTGATAATTTTCTTCTTCTTTCCTTCTCTTTCTCCGCTCCATCTTTTTCTTCTCTCTTGCCTTTCCCTCCTTTTATTCACTTTCTTTCTTTCTTTTTCTTTTTTTTGGCTATTAAAGATTTATTGCCTTTCAGTACTTACAGATGATGTTTTCATAGGCTCTAATGAGGTCCCAGCAGTTTTTAACAATAACAGGACATTACTGTTCCTAAGATATATTACGTGTTTTCCCTCTTCTTTCTCCCTTGAATGAAATGCTTAGAAACATGTTAACCTCCAATTCCCTTTCCTTACTAAGATAAATGGTCCAGTTACTTAATAGAGCTAACTAGTTTGCAATGACATAATACTTATCCGAATAAAATCTTAAAAAGATTATTGTGTGCTTTTTAAAGTGTACTTTCTGGTGGAGTACCTGAACAGATGCAGAACATCTATTTATTAGCAGCCTCAGAAGTCCTCTCAAAACCACCTTTTCTAGTCATGCATCCCGATGGCAATTTCTACACAATACTTGATCCTCTTGGAGAGCTGGGCAGGGCAAATGCTTCCATGTTCCTCTTGCTTGGATTCTGGCTCCAACCCTATGAGGACTTGCTCCTTTGCTCAGTTGGCTGGGAAGATCAGATTTCCTCCAATGGCCCAAGGGTTACTCGAAGCCATGGAAGTGTATTTTATTTATTTTTGTAAATGTATTGGGGTGACATTGATCAACATGATAATATAGTTTCAGTGTGGGTTTCTATGTTACAAGATCTGCATATTGCATATCACCTCAAGTCAAATATTCGCCTGTCACCATGTATTAGGGGCCCCTTCTCCTGATACCCTCCTCTTATGGAAACAACAACAGTGCTGTTTGTGTTCATGAGTTTCAGTTTTGTATCCCACATATGAGTGAAATCATACGGTTCTTAGCTTTTTCTGACTGACTGACTTCACTTAGCATAATATTCTCAAGGTCCATCCATGTTGCCGCAAATGGCACTATTTCATCCTTTCTTATAGCTTGTGTATCTATACCATATCTTCTTTATCCAGCCCACTATTGCAGGGACACTTTGGTTGTTTGCATGTCTTGGCCACTGTGAATAATGCTGTAATGAACATAGGGGTGCACATATCTTTGCAAACACATGATTCCAAGTTTTTCGGATATATAGCCAGGAGAAGGATTGCTGGCTCATGTTCTTAATTTTTTGAATAAATCATCAGACTGCTTTATATAGTGGCTGTACCAGTCTACATTCCCACCAGCAGTGAATGAGGGTTCCTTTTCTCCTCAACTTCTCCAACTCTTGTTTGTGCTTGCCTTATTGATAACATCTAACAAGTGTGAGATGGTATCTCATAGTTTTGATTTGCATTTCCCTAATTGGCAGTAAGGCTGAACACTTTTTCATGAAAATATTGTTTGTATGTCTTCTTGGGAGAGGTGTATTTTCAGGTCCTCTGCCCACTTTTTGATTGGGTTGTTTGTTTGGCATTAAGTTTTATGAGTTCTTTATATATTTTGGAAATTAAACCCTTGTTGGAGCTATTGGGATGAAGGTATTTTTTTATTTTATATTTATTGATTTTAGAAAGAAAGGAAGAGGGAAAGAGTGATAGAAACATCAATGATGAAAGAGAACCATTGATTGGCTGCCTCCAGTATCTCCCTTATTGGGGATCAAGCCCAAAGCTTGGTCATGTGCCCTGACCAGAAATTGAACCCTGACCTCCTGGTTCATAAGTCTATTCTCAACCTATGAGGCACACAAGACTGGCTGAAGGTGTGTTTTAAAACGTGGTGATGAGCAAGTGCCTCAGTCTGGCCTTAGTGTGGGCACTGCCACCAATGTTTCCAGGGCCCTTGCTCCCCTGTGGTGGTAGGGTTGAAGGCAAGTCTCCAGGTATTTCTTTTTAAAGGTTGGGCAGATTGGAAAGGCCTTACAGGAGGAGGGTTCAGAGCCAGCTTTGCATCCAGGTTTTCACTATATCCTAAAATTAGTGTGTTATAAAGGGACAGGTTGGGTCTCCAATGCAGCTTGAAAAACCATTCTGAGAGGGCCTGAATCATATGTTCCAGGCATAGAAAGTCACAGTTCCCTGAGAAGCAGGCCATTAGCACAGCCGCTGCAATCTGTCCCCTGCTGTTTGCTGTCCCACATCCCAAGTCCAGACTCTTGCCAGCCTGTCACTTCCCTGCTGGTGTTATTGAGGCTCCACTGCTAAGAGCTTCTCTTTGCAGACTTTCTGCAAACAACTCTTTGAGAGCCCCCCATTTGCGCACTCCTGCGGGAGAGAAACCACAAGCTATTTCATGCAGTCTGCGATAACCCTCATTTTCCATCTTGTTTTCTGGGCAACTGCCTCAGCTATTCGCACACACAAATCATGACTGCAAATGAGTTGTGGGCAGTGTAGGGCCGCAAGAGTGTTGTCAGCCAGCATGGGGCTGAGGTTGGCTGCGCAGCACTTTCCACTCCCCATGCCCCTTCACCAATGGCGATTCCACTTTGGGTGGTGCGCATACAGAGCAGTATACAGATTATATATCATAGCAATGTACATTCGAAACCTATATGTTCTGATTAACCAATGTCAGCCCAATAAGTTTAATTAAAAAACACATTTAAAAACATCTGACCTCGAGTCCCAGCCCAGATGCTGCCCATTCCACCTGTGGCAGGAGGGGCAGTGTCCACCATCCTGCTTATAGCCTCATTGCCCTGCACTCCATTTTTTTTTTAGTTCTGTCCCTCCCTCCATTCCCCGCCCCCCAACCCCCCAAAAAAGCAATCGGTCTCCCTCGCAAAAAGGATCAAATGGAAAACTTTATAAATACTCCAAATGGTGGAAACAAGAAGTGGAATGGAAATGATGTAGCAATTCACAGAAAACATGTATTTCAGAAACAGGTTATGCCTCAAGCTGAACACAGGAACTCCCAGTGTCTCCCCTGACCTAGAACCTGTTAAGAGAAGCTTCCTGTGCCCTTGGGTCGGGGTGGCACAAGTCTGCGTGGTCACAGGAACTCCAAAAATACAAATGGTTTTTAGTGCAGAAATGCAAAGTGATCCCTTGCCAGGGTACCATATCCCAGAGTCTTGTGATTTTCTATATTTAATAGATAATTATCAGTATCAATTATATCAACAGTATTGATCCCAATTCCAATGATTTAATTTCTAAGCCATTCCCCAATTTTTTCCTGTTAACTTTATTCATATAATAATAATAACTAATGCTTATGTAATGTTTGCTATGTTCTAGGCAAAATTGTAAGTGCTTCACAAGTATCTGCTCATTTAATCCTCACAACAAGCCTAAGTAGTTGGCATTCTTATTATCTTCCCATTTTATAAATGAAGAAACTGAAGCCCAAAGGAATGATTCACTTTCCTGATGTACGTAATTTAGAACTGACAGAGCTTAAAGCCATTGGAGAAATTTAACTCTATTAATATCTTGATTTCAGCCCAATGATATTGATTTCAGACTTCTGATCCCAGAATGTGATTTAAATGTGGGTAGTTAGGTTCCAGAACCTATGTCCTTCCTAGTATGCCTTTATTGTGGATTAATAAAAGACTAGAAAAGCAACCACAAAGCTCAGTGTGAACAAATTGTGTTATTTTTTTTTTTATTGACACTATTTGGACTTCACAAAAATGAAAATGATTATAATGAGAATGTTGAACTATAAAGTTAAAAACTGATATCTAATCACATCTTCCCTTATAACAGAGAAGACTAGAAAACTTGAAAAAGCCAAAAGAGAAGACACAAACAAAAAAGGATATTGTGCTGTGAAGAGGAATGTAGAAAACAGAAGAGGAGAAGGCCATGTGAAGATGAAACAAAGATTAAAGTTGATGTGGCCACAAGCAAAGGAATGCTGGAAGAGGCAAGAAACAGATTCTCCCTTAAAGCCACTGGAGAAATTTAACCCTATTAACATCTTGATATCAGCCCAATGATATTGATTTCAGACTTCTGACCCCAGAATGTGATTATCAACATTACATCTGTTAATTAAAGATTACATCTGTTAATGTAATCTTTCAAGTGCAAAGGAGTGATAACAGAGGAGTAAATGCCTTAACTCTGAGATGCAGTAGTTTAAATCATAATTATCAAACATTTTGGTTCTTTCACTCTTAAAAATTATTCAGGACCCCAAAGACTATATATTTATTTGTGGTATATCAAAGTGAGAAATTTTAGAATATTTATTAATTAGCCGAAACTGGTTTGGCTCATTGGACAGAGCATCGGCCTGCGAACTGAAAGGTCCCAGGTTTGATTCCGGTCAAGGGCATGTACCTTGGTTGCAGGCACACCTCCAGTAGGGGGCCTGCAAGAGGCAGCTGATTGGTGTCTCTCTTTCATCGATGTTTCTAACTCTCTATCCTTCTCCCTTCCACTCTAAAAAAAATCAATAAAATATATTTTAAAAATATTTATTAATTAACATAAAAATAAAAATGTTGACATAAATAACACAATTTTGTGAAATTAGTTATCTTTTCCAAATTAAAAAAAAATTAGTGAGTAGAGTGGCATTGGTTTATATTTTTGCAAATCTCTTTCTTTTCTGGCTTAATAGAAGACAGTTGGATTCTCTTATTTCCTTTGTACTAAATCTATTGCAATATGTTGTTTTGATTGAAATTTAGAAAGAATATTGGGACTCACATGTGTATGTAGTTGCAAAACAAAAGGTAATATTATAATAGCTTTTTAAGCAATTATGAATATTCTTTTTTAATTTTTATAATAATTAAATGATAATTTTAAAAAGTTATTTGAATCTGACTATAACAATGAATTTTTGGTACTTTGGTATACTTTGTTCTTTGAATGGGTATTTTGCACATGAATTATTTATTTATTTATTTATTTATTTATTTATTTATTTACTTTACACAGTGCTAAAATATATATCTACACTAATAAAAGAGAAACATGCAAATTCACCATGCCTCCACTATGCCCATAAGCCACACCCACAAGCCAATCAAGAGTGAGTATGCAAATTAACCCAATCAAGATGGCTGTGGCCACAGAGCAAGCTAGGAATTTGAGTTTCCCTAGCAATGGAAGAAGCCAAGCTTCACGGATGGCCCTGGCCTCTGCTCAAGGCTACAAAGTTTCAATTATAGAAGATAAATAAATCCCCCAAAATTGGCAGTGGCCATGAAGCTGAAGCAAGTAGGAGGCTTGAGTTTCCCCTGGTGATGGAGGAAGCCTAGCTTCCTTGCCAGCCCTGGCCTCTGCTCAAGACTATAAAGTTTCAATTATAGAAGATAAATAAATCCCAGATACCAAGGCCTCCACTTGGGTTACAGGGGTATGTGGCCATCTACAAACCACCAAAGGCCTCTCACCCAGGCTACCCCATGTCCAAGGGAACTCCCACCCTGATTTGGGACACCCTTCAGGGCAAACCAGCTGCCCCCACCCATGCAACAGTTCTGTATCCTATCTAACAAAAAGGTAATATGCAAATTGATCATCACTCCAACACACAAGGCTGCCCCATGCGGTCAAACATGGCTGCCTTCATGTGGACACAAGATGGCCACCACAAGACCGTCAGCAGGGGAGGACAATTGGGAGGGACCAGTCCTTAAAGGGAAGGCAGTTGTGGGTGATCAGGCCAGCAGAGTAGGGCAGTTGGGAGGGACCTGGCCTTCAAGGGAGGGTAGTGGGGGGCAATCAAGCTTACAGGGGAGGGCAGTTAAGGGTGACCAGGCCAGTTGAGGAAGGAAGTTGGGAGCGACCAGGTCTGCAGGAAAGGGCATTTGGGGGAGACCCAGGCCTGCAGGGGAGGGCAGTTAGGGGCAAACAGGCTGGCAGGGGAGGGCAGTTTGGAGCAATCAGGCTGGCAGGGGAGCAGGTAGGCATCAGTCAGGCTGGCAAGGGAATGGTTAAGGAGTGATCAGGCTGGCAGGGGAGTTGTTAGGGGGTAATTAGGCTGGCAGGCAGAAGAAGTTAGGGGCGATTAAGAAGGCAGGCAGGCGAGCAGTTGGGAGCCAGCAGTCCTGGATTGTGAGAGGGATGTCTGACTGCCCATTTAGGCCCTATCCTATCTGGATGGGGATTAAACGGGCAGTCTGACATGCCTCAAGGGGTCCCAGATTGGAAAAGGAGCATTGTACGGGGCCTCTAGTATATATATATATAATGTACATATATGATTTTTATATATAATATGTAAGTATATATTATTTATTATAAGGAATTGACTCATGCAGTTATGAAGGTTGCCAAATCCTAAGATCTACAGTCAGCAATCCAGAAATCCAGAAAAGTACACGGTTCCAGTCCAAAGACCAGCAGTCTTGAGACTCAAGAAAAGCTGATGTTTCCAGGTCAAGTCAAAAAGCAGGGAAAAAACTGCTGTTCCAGCTTGAAGGCAGTCGGGCAGGAGAAATCTGTTACTGACAGGAGGGTGGGCCATTTTATTCTATTCAGACCCTCAACTAATTAGATAAGGCCCACTCATATTAGAGAGGGCAATCTGTTTGACTGATTTATTATTTTACATATTAATTTCATCCAAAAATGCCCACCCAGAAAATGTTTGACCAAATGTCTTGTTAATCCTTTGTCCAGTCACATAAAATGAATCAACCGTAGTAGCCATCCTAATGAGCTTAAGCTCATTGTGGTTTTGATTTGCATTTCCCTAATGACTAGTGGTGTGTGGCATCTTTTCATGTACTTATTGGAAATATCTTTTTTAAATATCTTTTTTGAGGAAATGTCTATTCTAATTCTTTTCCTATTTGTCAAGCAGTCTTTTTTTTTTTTGGAGTTATAAGAGTTTTCGTATATTCTGAATATTTACTTCTTATCAGATATGTCTTTAAAAATCTTTTTGCCCATTTTATGGGGTGACTTTTTATTCTGTTGATCATATTCTTTGATGCACAAAATTTTTCAATTAATTATTTTTGGCAATGAAGAATGCATAACATGACATTTACCACCACAGCCATTTTAAAATGTGCAGTTCACTAATGTTAAATATATTCATGTTGCTGTGCACCAATTTCTTAAATTTTTTCATCTTGTAAATCTGGAACTCTGCACTTATTAAATAATATCTCTGTCCCTCCACCTCCTAGACAATAGCAACACTCTACTATCTGTTCCTATGAATTTGGCTACTCTAAATAAAGCATAAGAGTGGGATCATATAGTATTTGTTTTTTTGTGAGTGATATTTCACTTAATGTTCTCAAGTTTCATCCATGTTGTAGCACAAGTCAGAGTTTCTTTCTTTTTAAGACTGAATGATATTTTATTATATATATTTGGCATTTTGTTTATCTATTCATTTGTTGATAAATGCTTGGGTTGCTTCCAACTCTTGACTTTTAAGAATAAAGCTGCTATTTGCATGAATCTGCAAGTATCTATGGGAGATCCTGCTTTCAGTCATTTTGGATAGATACTCAGAAATGGAATTACCGCATCATATGTTAATTCTATTTTTAATTTTTGAGGAACTGCCATACTATTTTCCATAGTGGATGTACCATTTTATTTATTTATTTATTTTTTTAAAATATATTTTATTGATTCTTTACAGAGAGGAAGGGAGAGGAATAGAAAGTCAGCAACATCGATGAGAGAGAGACATCGATCAGCCACCTCTTGCACGCCCCCTACTGGGGATGTGCCCGCAACCAAGATACATGCCCTTGACTGGAATCGAACCCAAGACCCATCAGTCCGCAGGCCAATGCTCTATCCATTGAGCCAAACTGGTCTCGGCTGGATGTACCATTTTAAATCCCACCAGTAGTGCACAAGAATACTACTTTCTCTACATACTTGTCAGTATTAGTTATTTTTTATTATTTTCTTACATTTTATTTATTTATTTCTTAATCCTCACCCAAGGATATTTTCCACTGATTTTTAGAGAGAGTGAAAAGAGAGGGAAAGAGAGAAAGATATATCAATGTTAAAGAAACACATCGATTGGCTGCTTCCTGACCAGGGCCTGGGCCACGAAGGAGCCAGCAACCATAGTATGCTCCCTTAACTAGAATCAAACTTGAGACTCTTCCATCCATAGGCTGGTGCTCTATTTAGTGAGCCAAACCAGTGAGGTCAGCCCTAGTTATTTTTTTAAAATTAATAACCATCCTAAATGGGTATGAGGTGATATCTCATTGTGGTTTTAATTTGCATTTCTCTAATGATTAATGATGTTGAGCATCTTTTCATGTACTTTTTGGCTATTTGCATATCTTCTTCTTTTCCCATCTTTTAAATTTGATAAATTTGACATATTAGAGTTTGTTCTTTGTCCCTTTGAGTTATTTGTTGTTGTTGTTGTTTTTATTGTTGAGTTGTAGGTGCTTTTCATGTTCATATTAGCCCCTTTTCATATATATGATTTGCAAATATTTTCTCTAATTTCACAGTTTGACTTTTCATTCTGTTGATTGTGTTTTGATTCACAGAAGTTTTAAATTTTAATATAGTACAATTTGTCTCTTTTTATTTTTGTGGCCTGTGGTTTTGGTATCATATTTAGGAAGCTCCTTGCAAAATGGAAAGTCATGAAGTCGCCTCACTCCCCAAGTGGTTCCTTCTAAGAGTTTTATAGTTTTAGGTTTTACATTTAGGTTTTTGATGAATTTCTAGTAAATTTTTATATGTGTAAGGTAAGGGTCCAACTTTTGCATGTGGAAATTCAGTTTCCCAGCACCATATGTTGTAAAGACTCTTCTTTCTCTCACTGAATGCCTTGGTGCCTTGTAGATCAGGTGACCATATATGTGAATCTTTATTTCTGGCATCTCTATTCCATTGGTCTGTATCTCTCTTTATGTTACCCATGTATAAGTTTGTAGCATCATTTATTGATCACTTTGAAAATGTTGGTTTATTGAGTTTTTATATTTTCTAAATGTTGACATATTTCATTTATAATACTTAAAAAATCACATTCATTAGTATTGTCACCAAACTCATCAAAACATCTTTAAATATTGTTAAGCTACTTATGGTGGTAGATACAAATTTTCTGAAAGTCCAATTTTTACTAGATAGCTCAAATTTTGTCATTTACAATGACAATGATAGTTTTCTTCCTTGTAGTGAAAGACTCACTGCTTTAATTTCAAAATGATTTCTGCCAAGTACCCAATTTTGAATAACCACAGATAAACACTTAAACAATTTGACAGTTAATAATTTCTTCCATTTTAAAATCTTTTAAAAAATTATATGCTATCTTACTGTATTTCTTTCCTTCTTATTGACCACTCATTTTTAACCTTTCCTGTCTGCTATTCCTATGTTCTGATGGTGGGGCACACCAAGGTCTTCATCTTGGGTCCTCCATGTCTCTTCATTTACTTTCTATCTAGATTATCTCATCCAGTTTTGTGGTTTTAGATGTCATCCAATGCTATCATCTATCTATCGATGTATACATCCATCTATCATCTGTCATCATTTCCATCCTACTAATTAACCCCAATTACATAGGGGATAGCTCCACTTGGAAACCTTGTAAGTGTCTACAACTAAATGTGACTACAACAGAATTCTTGATTTCATTCCCCCAACCTGTTCCTTCCTTATCTAAGTAAATGGCACCACCATTGTAGCCCAAAGTGAAAGCCATCTTGTGTATTTTCTCCCTCATATTCCATGTCCAATCTACCAACATCAATGGGCTAGACATTCAAAATATATCTAGGATTCTGTGACAGCTCATCACTTCCACTACCCTTACCCTTGACCATGCCAACATCATAGGAGCAAGAGTATTGGAAACCTAGTATTAATCCCTCTTTAGAGGGTTCAAAAACATGCATTTCCAAATTTACTTTACCTCATATCCTTAGTGTGATGCCATTAGTTTGTAGGATGGTCTTTATAAGAAAGAGTCCTGAGTTGAATCCCTGTAGGAGCAGCAGAGGCAGGAAGACAAGGCTCTGTTGGACAAGGAGAGACTACCACCACTGTGGGCACTCCCCAGACTGCTAACTGCAGGACTCAGGCACAGAGCCCACATCATCTTGGAGGGGACAATGGCCTTTTCTAGGAACTCATCAGCACCACCCTCCAAGCAGGCCTTTGACACTGCCTGCAACCCAGCAGCCATTACAGCCAAAATCTGGCTGCCCCCTCCCACAGACTCATGGACCCTGGGACCTCCATCTCCAAAAGGGCACCACTCTTACAGCAGTAAGTACAACTTTCCCCCTCCCCAGCTGCAGAACTCCAGACACTGTATTTGCATGTGCATTTCCAGTGTACAGGCATCCAGGGCACACCACTCTGTAGGCAACACCTAGGAGCCACTGTGAGACCCTGCTGGATGTGATTTTGTACAGACAAGGGCACACTCCCCTGCAGTAAAAATTCTTAATTCCTTCTTCCTGAATAACTGTCCACAGATACCCCAGGTGCATAACTTCAGTGCCAGGGCCCCTAAGAGTATCAGAGCTCTGTGCCAGCAAATGCACACTGCCACAGTTGCATATTTCCAAGGAGCAGGCACCCTGAGCTCATCTATCCACAGGGCGCTCATGGGAGCTGCTGTGAGTTCTCGCTGGGTATGATCTTGGACAAACAGAGACACACTCTCCCGAGCAGTAGAAATTCTGAATTCACTCATCCTGAATACCTGCCACAGACACTTCAATTACATGGCTTCGGTGTCAGGGCCCTTTGGAATGCTTCAGTGCCCCTCACTGGTAAACACACCATAGGTGCCCCTGTGAGCTGCCACTGGGAGTGTGTGCCTATCCACCACAAGTGTAGCAGCAAAACCTGAGTCTGTCCACCCATAACTACAGAACTCTGGACACCATAGTCATGCCTTTCCAGAGCACAGGCCTCCTGAACCCCATACCCCAACAAATGGTTCCTGGGTGACACTGTGAGTCTCCACTGGGCATGCACAATTTCAATCAAGGGTGCAAGACAGCCAAAATTGGGACACCTCCATCCACAGCTGCTGACTTCTTGATACCAAAATTGTACTTTTTGAGCTCACAGGCCTCTATCAAGAGAACCCAAATTGCTCAAGTAGGGAGGTACACTAGATTAGCAAGCCCAGGAGACCTGAGAGATTACATCAATAGCACCATCCACAAAAAAACCTGGGTAGAAAAGCAATCAGATCTACAATTAAAAACATTACAACAAAACACGGGAAGACAAAAAAGCAATCCCCAAAGGAAAGAAAAAAAATGAATCACCACAAAAAGAGTTAAATGAAATTGAGGCTAGCAACATGTCAGAGAAAGAATTCAGAGTAATAGTTATAAGAATTCTCAAATGGCTGGATGACAAATACACAACTCAATGAGAACTATAAGGAGCTGAATGAGAATGTCACCAATATGAAAAGAAACCAAGAGGAGATGAAGAACAACAAAGCTGCAATAAATAGCACAATGAAAGGCTTAAATAGTAGACTAGGAGAGGCTGAGGACCACATTAATGGATAAGACAAGGTAGGAAAAAAAAAACTCAAAAACACAGCAGTAACTGGAAAGAAGACTTATAAAGAAAAAAGAGAGCATAAGGGATCTTTGGGACAACACAAAACAAAACAACATTCACATAATAGGGGTACCAGAAGGAAAGGAAGAGAAACAAGGAATAGAAAACCTGTTTGAAGAAATAATGATAGAAAATTTCCCTGATATTGGCAAAAAAAAAAAAACTATGCAAGTCCAAGAAGTACATAGAGTCCCAAGCAAGATGAAACCCAAAACCAACACCAAGACACATCATAAATAAATTGGCAAACACCAACAACAAAGTAAGAATCTTAAAGGCTGCCAGAGAGAGACTGAAAGTTACCTCAAGCAGTCTCTTATTAGAATATCAATAATTGATTTCTCAACAGAAACACACTAGGCCAGAAGGGAATGGAATGAAATATACAAAGTGGTGCAAAGCAAGGGACTTAATCCAAGAATACTATACTCAGCAAGGCTATCATTCAAAATTGAAGGTGGAATCAGGAGCTTCACAGACAAAAAAGGGCAAAGAGAATTTATTACTACCAAGCCAGCAATGCAAGAAATGCTAAAGGACTGCTGTAAAAAGAAGAAACAGAAAGGCAAGAAGAAATACAAACAGTAAGAACAAAAATGACAACAAACAAATACAGTGGTACCTCGAGATACGAGTTTAATTCATTCCGTAACCTTGAGGCGTGGGAAACTATGAGACGCTCGAGTCGCGGTAAACTGGTGGGTTGTGTGCAACTGGCCAATCTGCGCAATTACTCCTATCTCAAATGTTGCTCATATTTCAAAGCAAAAATCGCTCACTCAACGGCTCGTACCTCAAAAATCTCGTATGTTAGGGCACTCGTATCTCGAGGTAGCACTGTACTTATCAATAATAATATTGAATATAAATGGATTAAATGTACCAATCAAAAGACACAGGGTAGCTGAATGGAAAGAAAATATGACCTATATTTTTTCTGTCTGCAAGAGACCCACCTCAGAACAAAGGATTCACACAGACTGAGAGTGAAAGGATGAAAAAACATTTTACAGGCAAATGGAAATGAGAAAAAAGCCGAGTCACGATACTTATATCTAATAAAATAGACCTCAAAGTAAAGACCGTAAAAAGAGATAATGAAGGCCACTACATAATATTAAAGAGAGCAATTCAAAAAGAAGATAGAACTCTGGTAAACATATATGCACCTAATACAGGAACACTATGGTAAACATATATGCACTCAATACAGGAACACCCAAATAGTTAAAACAACTTCTGAAAGATATCAAGGGAGAGATCGATAGCAATACAGTCATAGTAGGAACTTTAATACCCCACTGACACCATGGATAAATCCCGTAAAAAAAAATTCAGAAAGAAACAGCAATCCTAAATGACTCACTAGATCAGATAGACTTAATTGACATCTTCAGAACAATTCACCCCAAAGCTACAGAATATACATTGTTATCAAGTGCACATGAACCATTTTAAAGGATAGACCATGTATTAGAACACAGGCAAAGTCTCTTAAAATTCCAGAAGATAGAAATCATAACAAGCATCTTCTCATACCATAATGGCATAAAACTAGAAACCAACTACAATAAGAACAATGAAAAAAATCAAACAATTGGAGGCTAAATAGCATGCTACTAAACAATGATTGGGTTACCAAAGCAATCAAAGAAGAAATTAAAAGCATCTTGGGAGCAAATGACAATGAAAACACAACAATCCAAAATCT
This sequence comes from Lasiurus cinereus, assembly GCA_011751065.1. Classification (NCBI taxonomy): domain Eukaryota; kingdom Metazoa; phylum Chordata; class Mammalia; order Chiroptera; family Vespertilionidae; genus Lasiurus; species Lasiurus cinereus. The sequence goes on along the minus strand of JAAGEH010000392.1, from coordinate 24,821,856 downwards.
ATGAGACACAATGAAAGCAGTCCTGAGAGGGAAGTTCATAGCTCTACAGGCCTACTTCAAAAAAACAAGAAAAATGGTAATAAATTATTTAACCTTGCAACTTAAAGAACTAGAAAGAAAGCTTCGAGGAAAGCCCACAATAACCAGAAGGAAGGAGATAATAAAGATCAGAGCAGAAATAAATGACATAGACACCAAACAAACCAAAACAAACAAAACAACACACACACACACACACACACACACACACACACACACACACACAAATAAGATCAATGAAACCAAAAGATGGTTCTTTGAAAGGATAAACAAGATGGATGAACCTCTAGGCAGGCTCACCAAGAAACAAAGAGAGAGGACCTAATAAAATCAGAAATGAAAAAGGTGATATAACAACTGACCCCAGAGATATACCAAGAATTGTAAAACAATTCTATGAACAACTCCACTCTAACAAACTGGACAACCTCAATGAAATGGACACATTCCTAGAAAAATATAAGCTTCCAAAACTCAATCAAGAAGATTCTAAAAACCTGAATAGGCCAATAACTACCAATAAAATTGAAATAGTAATCAAAAAGCTTCCAGCAAACAGAAGCCCTGCATAAGATGGCTTCACAGGGGAGTTTTACCAAACGTTCAAAGAACTAAAACCAATCCTTCTCAGACTATTCCAAAAAATTCAAGAGGAAGGAACACTTTCAAACACTTTCTATGAAGCCAGCATTACCCTAATCTTCAAACCAGATAAAGACACCACAAAGAGGATCACAAGCCAATATCCTTGAATATAGAGGCTAAAATCCTCAACAAAATTCTAGCAAAGTAGATCCAGCATTACATTAGAAAGATCATACACCAAATGGGATTTACTCCAGGAATCCAAACCTGGTACAATATCTGCAAATCAGTAAATGTGATATATCACATAAAAAATGAGAGAGAAAAATCACATAATCATATCAATTCATGCAGAAAAGGAATTTGACAAAATATAACACCCTTTCTGATAAAAATGCACAGCAATGCGGGAATGGAGGTATCATACCTCAACATAATAAAAGCCTTATATGGCAAACCTACATCCAACATCATACTCAATGGGCAAAAACCAAAACCATTTCCACTAAGAACGGGAACAAGACAGGGATGCCCACTTTCACCACTCCTGTTCATCATAGTACTGGAAGACTAGCCACAGCAATCAGACAAGAAGAAAAAATAAGGGGCATCCACATTGTAAAAGGAGCAGTGGAATTGTCATTATTAGCAGATGACATGGTATTGTGCAGAGAAAACCCTCAAGATTCAATCAAAAAAATATTAGACTTAATAAATCAATTTGGCAGGATACAAAATTAATGCCAATAAATCTATGGCATTTCTATACACCAATAGTGAACTTACAGAAAGAGAGACTAAGAAAACAACCCCATTTACCAATGCAACAAAAAAATTAAGATACCTAAGAATAAACTTAACTAAGGAGGTAACAGACCTCTACTCAGAAAACTACAGGACATGGCAGAAAGAGATAGAGGAAGACATAACTAGATGAAAGAGCATACGATGTTCATGGATTGGTAGAATCAAATTCATTATAATGTCCATACTACCCAAAGCAATCCATACAATGCACTCCCCATTAAAATATCAACAGCATATTCCACAGACCTAGAACAAACTCTTCAAAATTTCATCTGGAATAAAAAAAAACCCGAATAGCTACAGTAATACTGAGAAAGAAGAGCAATGTAGGAGGGATCTCAATACCAGATATCAAGCTGTATTACAAAGCCATTATTCTCAAAACTGCCTGGAACTGGTATAAGTGCGGACATATAGACCAATGAAATAGAATAGAAAACCCAGAAATGGATCCAAAACACTATGTTCAATTAATATTTGACAAAGGAGGCAAGAGCATACAATGGAGTCAAGACAGTCTCTTTAATAAATGGTTTTGGGAAAATAGGACAGATACATGTAAAACATAAAACTAGACCACCAACTTACACCATACACAAAAACAAACTCAAAATGGATAAAGGACTTAAACATAAGACAGGAAGCCATAAAAATACTAGAGGAATCCACAGGTAGCAAAATCTGGGACATATACCAAAGCAATTTCTTCACTGATACTGCTCCTAGGGTAATGGAAACTAAAGAGAAAATAAACAAATGGGACTACATCAAAATAAAAAGCTTATGCACAGCAATAAAAACATCAACAAAACAACAAGAAAGCCCGCTGCATGGGAGATCATATTTGCCAATGATATCTTGGATGAGGGTTTAATCTCCAACATTTACAGGGAACTCATACAACTTAACAAAAGGAAGATAAACAACTGAATCAAAAAATGGACAATGGAACTAGTTAGAAACTTTTCAAAAGAAGACAGAAGGAAGGCCAAGAGATAAATGAAAACATGCTCAATGTTACTAATCATCCGAGAGATGCAACAATCAGGTACCATCTCACACGTGTCAAAATGGCTATCATCAACAAATCAACAAAGGACAAGTGCTGGCTAGGATGCGGAGGAAAAGGAACTCTCATGCACTGCTGGTGGGAATGCAGGCTGGTGCAGCCACTGTGGAGAACAATATGGAGTTTCCTCAAAAAACTAAAAATAGAACTCCCATTTGACCCAGTAACCCCACTTCTAGGAATATATCCCAAGAAACTAGAAACACCAACCAGAAAGGATATATGCACCCCTATGTTCATAGCAGCACAATTTACAATAGCTAAGATTTGGAAACAGCCTAGGTGTCTGTCAGCAGCTGAGTGAATTGGAAAACTATGGTACATCTACACAATGGAATACTATGCTACTTTGAAAAAGAAGAAATTCTTACCATTTGCAGCAACATGGATGGAACTGGAGAGCATTATGCTAAGAAAAATAAGCCAGTCTGTGAAAGAGAAATACCACATGATCTCACTCATTTATAGATAATAAAGAATATGATGAACAAAACGATTGATACAGAGGCAGAGAAGCATCAAACAGACTGTTAAATTACAGTGAGAAGACTGGGGAGGAGGAGGAAGGTAAGAGATCAACCAAAGGACTTGAATACATGCATATAAGCATAACCAATGGATACAAGACACGGGGGGTAAGGGCATGTATGGGAGTGGGGTGGAGGGTAATATATATATATATATATATATATATACAGACAGACATATGTAATACCTTAATCGATAAAGAAAATTGAAAAATAAAGTCATATGAACTTAAGGCATTTTGTGGTAAGAAAATTGTTATATCACACTATACATTCTATTTGAAGACCCCAAGAAAAAAATTTCCATACAATCTAGTAAATTTATTTGTTTATTGGCTGGGACCTTTAGTTATAAGTAAATAATAATGTAATTTGTCATCTAAAACTAAAGCTTTAGGGAGTAAAAGAGAGCCTTCTTTATCTTTATAACTAGAGACCTGGTGCATGGAACTCATGCGCTGGTACAAGGCATGGCCTGCGGTGATCTGCTCCCTATGGGAGCATGGTGGCTACACTGCAGCCTGCGGCTGACTGGAGGAAGTGGCAGGGAGCGAGGAAGAGGAGCCTGGGGCAAGGAGACAACGATCGCATTTCAGGTTTCTGCCCATCAGCCCAGGTTCACAGCAGGAGTAGCCGCTCATCCTGGTCAGCCAAGTGGTGCTCCCACTGTGGTAGCACACTGACCACCAGGGGGCAGCTCCTGCATTGAGTGTCTGCCTCCTGCTGGTTGGTGCACATCATAGCATTCTGGTCATTCCACTGTTCAGCAGCTGGGCTTTTATTATATAGGATGGGATATTGGGATTGTCTCAAGATAAGGGCATGTGACCACCCTAGCTATACTAAAAGAAACAAACTATGGCTGAATTAATTGAAAAGAGGGAACTTTGATGAAAAGACCGTGGTATCAAATAGACATAAAGAGCCAGAGTACAGTGAGGCCTCAGTAAAGGACTGGTACCAAAAAGGTGCTCTTGCTGCCCTCCTCTCCTTTCAGGTGAGTCTGCTTTTCCCCCCCCTCCCCCCCTGATGACCATCTTTTCCTTTCCCTTGGTCTACATGGTGGATGATAGTCACTGCTTGGCTCCATCAAAGAGACTAGATTGAAGTTAAACCAGAATAACAGATTTTTATTTCATTTAATTAGCATTTCTTTATTTTATAAGCTCATATTTGTTAGATACATTAATTTTAATATTAAGAACAACTAGATGTTTTGATAACATTCATTAGAAATTTAAAATTAGTACTAATAATCAAAACAAAAAGCAAAATTGCATGCTGAGGTTTACACCTGCCAACTGTGATTATATTATTTTATCCCTCACTTTATTTATGTGGTGCATCATGTTTATTGATTTGTGGATATTGTGCCAACCCTGTATTCTAGGGATAAATTCACTTGATCATGCTTGTATGATCTTTCTAATGTATTGCTGAATTCAGTTTGCTAATATTTTGTTGAGGATTTTAGCATCTATGTTCAACCAGGGATATTGGCTTATAATTTTCTATCTTTGCAATGTATTTGTCAGGTGTTAGTATCAGAATAATGTTGACTTTGTAAAATGAGCTTGAGAGCCTATTTTCTATTAAGGTTTTTGGTGTAGTTGAAGATAGGTGTTAATTATTTGAATGTTTTTTAAATTCACATATGAGTCCATCTTGATCAGGACTTTTATTGTTGGAATGTTGTTTTTTCTTTTCTTACCAACAGCTTTATTGAGATATAATTCATATCCATACACTTCAACCATGTTAAGTGTACAATGCAATATATTTGTTTGTTTTAAATGTTTTTATTGCTTTCAGAGAGAGCAAGGAAGAGGGAGAGATAGAAACATCACTTATGAGAGAGAATCATCAATTGGCTGCCTCCTGCATGTCCCTTATTGGGGATTGAGCCCACAACCCAGACATATGCCCTGACTGAGAATTGAAACATAGCCTCCTGGTTCATGGGTCAATGCTCAACCACTGAGCCATATCAGCTGGGCCAATTCAATGTTTTTTAGTGTGTTCATAAAGTTGCACAACTTTCACCCCAGTCAATTTTAGAACATGTTCATCTCCACAAATTAAACCCTATAATGCTTAGCTTTCACCTTCAATCCACCTAACTCCTTACTGTATAGATTGCTTATTTTGGTTATCTTATGTAAATGGAATCATACAATATGTGGTCTTTGTGACCGGCTTCTCTCACTTAGCATAAGTGTTCATTCATGCTTTTGCATATGTTACTACTTCATTCCTCTTTATTGCCTAATAGTATTCCATTTTATGGATATAGCAGATGGGTGATTTTAGTCTGATTTCTACATCTCTATCTCCTGACAATTCATTGGGAATGTTTTGCTTACTGCTTTTCTGTTTCTTTTTTTTTATTCAACTTGGGGAGATCGTATGTTTCTTGGAATTTATTTATTTCTTCCTTCCAGATTGTTCAATTTGTTGGTATAATTATTTGTAGTGTTTTCTTAATCGTCTTTTGTATTTCTATCATGTCATTTATTCTCCTCTCTCATTTCTAATTTTATTTATTTGAGCCTTCTTCTTCTTTTTTTTTTTCTAGGGCAACAGGTTTATCAATATTTTTTTATCTTTTCAAGGAGCCAGCTTTTGTTTTCATTAATGTTTCATATTTGATTTTTAGACTCTACTTCATGTATTTCTGTCCTGATCTTTGTTACTTCTTTTCCTTCTGCTCACTTTGGACTTTTAATTTTTTTTTCTAATTTCTTTAGGAGTAAATTTAGATTATTTAAGATTTTTTTCTTTTTTTTATTTGAACTGGTTTACTAGGTTGTTTTTCCTTGGGTAATATTTTTATTATTATTATTTAATTATTTATTTATTTTAATTTATTTTATTTTTGTTTTTTTCCTATTGCCCTCCCCAGCCCTCCCCACCCTCCGGTACATGCCCTTACCTGTCTCCTCCCCACCCCTCCCCCAATGTCCCGTATCTACTGGTTATGCCTACACACATGCATACAAGTCCTTCAGTTGATCTCCTACAGCACCCCTCCCCCAACCTCCTCTGCCTTCCCATTGTAGCATGACAGTCTGTTCATTGATTCTTTCCCTCTGCATCTGCTTCCCTCCACACCTCCTGATTCTTGTCTTTAAAAACCCCTTGCCCCTGTAGGCTAGAAATAAATCCACATGAGCAAAAAAAGAAAATGTTTGAGTCCCAATTTCAATGTTCAATAGCTTTGAGTCACAGTTGCAAGATAAGGGAAAACATGAGAACAAACATGAACTTGTCAATAATATCATTAAACATAAATGGGTTAAATGCACCAATTAAAAGACATAGCTGAATGGTTAAGAAACCATGCCCCATATATTTGTTGTCTACAAGAGACCCATTTCTGGTTTTTCAAGGCAGGTCTGAATTGCTATAAATTTCCCTCATTGAATTGTTTTGGCTGAATCCCATAAGTTTTGGTAATTGTGTTTTTATTTTCATTTGTCTTAAGGTAACTTTTGGAGAAACCAGGATGGCAGCATAGGTGAACAACTAAACTGCTGCCCCACACAATTTCAAATCTACAGTTAAAAGACAGAATGGACAGCATCCAGAACCACAGGAAAGCTGGCTGAGTGAAAATTCTACCACTAGAAGGAAAGAGAAGGGTTCACAGAGACTCAGAGGAACTGCAAAAAGCTGAGGTACAGATACACGTGTGTGAAGAGGACAGGCAGTGGAGTGCCTGTCTGGCTTCCTCTGATGGGAGGGAGACAGAAAATCCTGACTACCCTGAGTCTCAGTTCTGATTCCACTGAACCCCATTTCCAGGCAAGACTGATATGGGAGGAGTCTGGACTGTTAGGAAAAGGGAGGAGTGCATAGAAACTTAGGGGAACTGTGAAAGGCAGAGGTCTGGAGGTGCACATGCATGTGAGTGCTCACAGAGAGGACTGACCACTGGCTTTCTCTAGTGGGAGGAAGACAGAACCTCCTGACTGTGCTGAACTCAAGGCCCGACTGCACTGAACCCCACTTCCAGGTGATTTCCTGGGGACCAGGATCATATAGGTCCTTGGAGTGCACAGAAACTCAGGGGAGCCATGAAAGGCAGAGATCTGCAGATGCACACATGAGTGTGTGCAGAGAGGGCTACAGCAAATATCGAGGGACACTGAGACCCAGGAGCCTCATAGGGCAGGGCTGATGGGAAGCAAAGGCTATCTGCTCCAACCTGAGACTCTGTCCTATCCATGCTGAGCACAGAGACTTTTGCAATTTTGTAAGTCTTGTCTCATAAGGCTGACTCCAGCACAGAAGTTCTCCCAGCATAGACAGAGCTGATCCTCACAGCCAATTGGCCAGTAATACCAACAACAATCAAGACTTAACTACAACAAGGCTCTACACACAGTCCACAAAGGGGTGCACCAAGAGTGTCCACCTCAGGTAACTGGGGAGGTGGAGCTACTGGTCCATATAGGACAACTAGCACACAAAACTATCTAGTAATTCAGGGAAGCAGAGAAAATGTGGAGACAAACAGATCACAAATGAAAGAAATGGAGGAAAACAAATGACTGGATATAGAGTTCAAAACCATGGTTATAAAGTTTTTCAAGGATTTCCTAGGAAAGGTCTATTAATTTAGCGAGACCCTCAAGGACCTTTGAAAAAGGACCAACTAGAAATTAAACATACACTGACTGAAATAAAAAATATTATACAGAGACCTAACAGCAGACTAGAGGAACGAAAGAATCAAGTCAAAGATTTGAACTACAAAGAAGCAGAAAACACTCAAGTGAAAAAGGAAAGAGAAAAAGGAATCCAAAAAATTTGAAGATAGTGTAAGGATCCTCTGGGACAACTTCAAGCATACCAATATCAGAATTATAGGGGTGCCAGAAAAAGAAAGAGAACAAGATACTGAAAATCTATTTGAAGAAATTATGACTGAAAACTTCCCCCACTTGGTGAAATAGACTTAAAAGTCCAGGAAGCGCACAGAACCCCAAACAAAAGGAATCTAAAGAGGACCACACCAAGACTCATCATAATTAAAATGCCAAGAACAAAAGACAAAGAGAGGATATTAAAAGCAGCAAGAGAAAAACAGTTAATTACCTACAAGGGAGCACCCATGTAATTGTCAGTTGATTTCTCAACAGAAACTATGCAGGCCAGATGGGAGTGGCAAAAAATATTTATAGTGATGAATAGCAAGAACCCATAACCAAGATTATTCTACCCAGCAAAGCTATCATTCAGAATTGAAGGTCAGATAAGGAGCTTCACAAATAAGAAAAAACTAAAGGAGTTCATCAACATCAAATTAGTATTATATGAAATGCTGAAAGGCACTTTTTAAGAAGAGGAAGAAGAAAAAGATAAAGATAAAAATTATGAACAACAAATACATATCTATCAACAAATGAATCTAAAAATGAAGTGAATTAGAAATCTGATGAACAAAATAAACTGGTGAATATAGTAGAATCAGGAGCACAGAAAGGGAGTGGACTGATTATTCTCAGGGGGAAAGGGGTGAGGGGTATACAAGGAAAGACTGGACAAAAATCATACACCTATGGATGAGGTCCACGGGAGGGAGGTAGGGGTAAGAGGGAAGGGTGGGAGCCGGGTGAAGGGGAGCTATGGAGGGGAAAAAAGAGAAACAAATGTAATAATCTGAATAATAAAGATTTATTTTAAAAAACATGAATTTCCAGTGGAGCTAGTCAGCATGCATATGTCATTTTCTTTAGTAGTATTTGGGAAATTGATGTAGAGGAATGGAAATAAGTGATAGTCAGGATAATTCGGGGATGGAATTAGCACAGTCCAGTGAAAGAGAAGGTCACTGCAGCAAGTGTTAGAGCCAGAATAGTTGAAAGGCAGAGTTCTTGGGAGAGAGGGGAAGGAGGACTGAAGTCCTGCTTAGGTTGAGTAGAAGTGAGAGTGGGAGCTTCAGAAGAAGAACAAGTGTTTACAAAGGAGAATTTTATGCTTCAGCATCTTTAAGGTGGAGCATTTAGAATGTTATAGAATCTAATTTAATGAGAAATAAGTTGAGTTGGTAAAAAGTAAATGTCAATGAAAAATTCCTGAAAGAAATAGGACTTGAATTACTCCTTACACCAGAGATCTTTACACATTTTATGAAGCATCGGAGAAGCCGATGTTGTTCCTTCAGAGTCCACTGCAAGGAGACAGTGTTTCCAAATTTTAACCCTCCTGTCTGTTTAAATCAGAGTCCTTTGGGTTTGTCTGTCTGATCTATTAGAAACTTGCAGGCTAACATTTGGAGAAAGTGTTAAAAAGCTTCTTAAAAAATTGAAAACCATTTTCTTAAAGTCTAAGAGATTTAGATTGTGGTCCTTGTGGATATGTGGCATGGGGGTGAATTACCTGGAAAACTTCCTACAGGTGCAGATGCCCCATAGTCACTTTCAGAGTGCCTTCTTCCTTAATTCTGGTGAGTCTCAACAACCTATACACACATATATTTAAAGATTTTATATTTTTCAGATAATTTTTAGATTCTTAGCAAAATTGAGAGGAAGGCACAGAAATTTCATTACACATGCAAACTTTTCCGTTATCCACATTTTTCACCAGAGTGGTACATTTCTTACAATCGATGATTCTATATGGTCACATCATAATTATATGGAGTTCAAGTTTACATTATAGTTCACTCTTGGTGTTGTACATTCTATAGGTTTAGACAAATATATAATGGATATATCTGCCATTATAATATCATACAGAGTAGTTTCAATAAGCTAAAAATCCTCCATGCTCCACCTATTTATCCCTCCCCAGACAAGCCTTGTCAACCACTGATCTTTTTACAATCTCTGTAGTTTTGTCCTTTTTTTTTTTCTCAGAAATCCAGATAGATTGGAAAATACAATGTGTAGCTTTTTCAGATTGGCTTCTTTCACTTAGTAATATGCACTTAAGTTTCCACAACATCTTTTTGCTACTTGATAGCTCATTTCTTTTAAGCACTGAATAATATTCCATTGTCTGGATATACCACAGCTTATTTATTTATTCACCTACTAAGGACATCTTGGTTGCTTCCAAGTTTTGGCAATTATGAATAAAGCTGTTATGAACTACTGATTGCAGGTATTTGTGTGATTCTATTTAGCTCCTTCGGATAAATACTTAGGAGCATAACTGATGGATAATATTAGGAAGAGTATGGAGTCAATGAGGTAGAATTAAATTTCTTGAGAGTAAGAAATTGAGACTGTGTTTTTGTTAAGGAGGTATAACCAATCTAGAAAGAAGCAAGGGAGTTGAAGGCATGTGTAGAGAAGTGATTCACTATTGAATTTAAGCTGAATAAGTTGAAAGGGTCTTGCCCGATTATGGACCATGATTCGGCTGGATGAATAGATAGGATGTATGAATGAGATGAAGGAATTGTTGCAGTTGGGAATTAGAGTGATTAAGCAAGAAAAAGAAGAATGATGGTCAGACAAAAAAATGTTTTTACTGTTCTGAGAAACTATGTTTTTCTTAAGATTAGGCTAATTCTTCAAGAAGACTCTATCTGAGGATAATAAAAGGAAAGAGGGACACTGTCAATAAATAAATAAATAATTTACTGATTATCTACTTTTTACTCTGTTGTGTGCATGCCATTTCCACATTTTCTAAGAATTTTTACTAAGAACCACACCAGAGTGTACTTCCCCATGTACAGAGGAAGGAGGATGGCAAGAGGGATGTTTTAGCATCTAGCCTTCTATCAGTGCTGCTTCTTGGGCATAGGGTTGTTTCTCGGCTTTTGCAGCCACCACCCTGCTATGCCTCCAGCTCTCCATCTGGTATGCTTACCGTGTGTGTGTGTGTGTGTGTGTGTGTGTGTGTGTACACCCTCAAAACATTTTTTAGTAAATTTACAAAGACAATGACATATCTAATATAAAACTCAATGGTGTCCTGGCTATTTCAGACCATGTAGCCAATGTTCAATACAGAAATACAATCACAGTACAATCAGGGGCAGGCATCACAGGAAACTGGCATTCCCTACACAGGCAAATAGATCACTCACTCCCCTGGTCTGTCCTAATATTGCCAGTTCCAGAGATCCCTGTGACATAGATAAAAACAATGTCTTTGCTTCCCATAAAGATTTTTTCAGGCTATTTTCTCTTCAAACTGTCATATATTGTTAATGTGTAAGGCCAAGGAGCAGCACATGAATACATCATTGTGGCTAACCTGTCAACTTGGTGAGAGGAATTAGACATGGAGGGGACACAATTGTTATCTTTCTTCGTGGCTGACCCAACTGGAAAAGCCCATCTTCTCCTTGTGTTCATTCCTTTTTCAACGTGTCCTCTATTACTTATCAGTGTCTGCCAGCAACTGAGGATTAATGACCTTGAATTGCCTTCATCATCATCTTCTGCTTAAATTATTTATTTAATCATTTTGTTTTGAGAATTTAACCTTAGATAGGCAGGTGGTCATGTTTTTCCTTTCTTGGAAAGATTTCCAAGAGGATTGGAGGAGAACTAGAAAAACACTAATAAATTCTATTGGCTTTATGTATGAACTTGATTCATGCCTTAGGACAATGATTTAGGGTGGGGGAGCCAGCTGGGGGAATGGAGGGAGATGGTTTGAAGACAAAGGCTTGGAACCAAGTCAAAAGTCACATTATCTTGCAGTTCCTTTCATCCTTTCTTTCAGGTAGGACTTTACTTCTTTTTAGGCAAACTCAGGCCAAACTTGTGATTGGATTTTGCCCATCAGGGAATCAGAGAATAGGAAGAGAAAGAGGTGGTTGGCCATGTCCATTGCTGGCATCTCCCAGACATGGATTTCCACAGGAAGAAAGCCTTGTTTTTCATGGCTCCTTGGCTTCCCCCGGTGTTAACTTCTAACCAGTTAAAACTGGAGCAAGGGAACACACAAATTTGGTACCTTGGTGTGAGAGGTTCCTTTCTTGTCATATTATTCCTGGGGTATTTGTTGAGGCACCTGCTGAAGCCCTATTCCTGTCCAAACACATCTCTTGCACAAAGAGTACATTGCTCCAGACCACCCTTCTGCCTAGAGTGAAGCATGTGTCATCCCTTCCCTTGGAAAACTGCAGGACTTCCTCTGAACTCTTTGAAATGAACTTTTCATATTCTATTCTATTCATTCCAAGGCTGTTTATCTTATTTATTAAAATTGTATAATTAAACCACATGCAATTTGATCTTGTATCATGAGTTCTTTAGGAAGAGGGGCTTAATGTCTTCTGCTAATCAGACTTTTAGCCAGCTCTTTAGATTTTGATTTACTTAGAAATTGATATAAAATTATCTGTTGATAAAACCACCAATAACTTAGTGAAGAGATTAAACTTAACGTCTTACAAGATATTTGTTGAAAAATTGTTTATAATTTCTAGGGCAATTTGTACTTATTAGGTATTTTCTCTATTGGCCTGATATATAGGGTGAAGTGTTAAGTACTGAGAATAAAAGATCAGCCCAGCTGTCATGGCTCAGTGATTGAGTGTCAACCTATGAACCAGAGGACTGTGATTTGATTCCTGTTTGGAGCACATGCCTGGGTTGCAAGCTTGAACCCTGGTGTGGGGCATTCAGAAAGCAGCCAATCAATGGATTCTCTCTCATCCTTGGTTTTTCTATCTTCCTCTCCTTCACTCTTTCTCTCTGGAAAAAAAATTATATTTAAAAAAAGACCAAAGGACAGACACAGAACTTCTAACCCTAGACATATACCTCCAAAAATGAGTAATATGTCCACCAAAATATATATGCAAGAGTGTCCATAGCAGTATTTTTCTCAATAGCCACAATCTGGAAACAATTCAAATGTCTAGTGACAGAACAGTGGATACATACATTCAATATACAATAACTTAAGGAATAGATTATGACTATATGTAACAACCTGGATGACAAAATGCTGAATGAAAGTAGACATCTCCAAAGAGTACATATTCTATAACTCCATTTATATTAATTTCAAAATAGGCAAAACTAATTTATAGTGATAAAGGTCAGAAGAGTGCTTATATTTGGGGTGTTGGCTGGGAAGGAGTATGAGGTAGAGGTATGGGGTCCTAGCAATGTGTTTATCTTCATCTGTCTGGGATTACACAAATGGAAGCATATGTAAAAATTGGTGGGGCTGTATGTGTTATATGTGTGCATTTTGCTATTGTAAATTATGTCTCAATTAAATAGCTTAAAAGAAAAAGTTGAACAGTATAGAATCTCTGGCTTCAAGGAGCTAGTAGACTAATGAGAGAGAAAAATGTAAAAAGAATTACTTCCCTGCAATGTGCTATCTTCTGCCATAGAGAAATAACAAAAAGACACCAATGGAGGCCTCGGAAGAAAGAGAGGGGTGAGACACACACTGGTTCTGTTGGGAAGAGGCAAGGGGCATTTCGGAAGAGAGTCGGGGGGGAGGGACAACACAAGTGTGTTTGGTGTGGTTCTGCCACTATCACACCATGAAACTGCTTTCCAGACCACCAATCCAAGGAATGTTTCCCAGCTTTTTCTACTTTTTAATTTCTCTGTGGCATTTGGTTTTCCCAATTGATTTTATTTTTAGAAACACTCTCTTGCTTAGCTTTGGTGACACTTGCTACTAATTTCTCTTCTTTTTGCCCATTCTTTTCTTTTTCTTTCCAATTCCCTCTCCTAGGTTTTGCCCTTTAAATGTTGTCATTGTGCAAGGTTTTGCCCATGATCATTTTTCTCTTCTCCTTGACTCTGGGCAGCCTCATCCATCTTTGCCCACAGTATTAGCTATTCCTCCCTTCCATGCTATTGACTTCAAATTTGGTGTTTCCAACCTACATTTCTATCCTTACCTTGAGTTGTGTAGTACATGCCAACTCTTCATCACCACTCAGATGTCCTGCACACAGCCTAATCTTAATATTCTCAAAATGGAACTTTTCATAGCCTTCTTCTCCCCAATCTGCCTCTTATTTTCCCTCATCCAGCAAAAGTCCTTGAGTACAGTCTTATTTTTTTTTCTCCTGAGCTCAGTTAGTTGATTTCTCTCTGTGCTTGCATTGTACCTTGCATATACCTGCACCATAGCACAGTTCACTCTCAATTCAGAGCAGACAAAAAAATGGTGGCCACCTCCAAGAAGCCCACTTGGGCTAATGCTTAGTGGAATACAATCAGACCTAACATTCTTTCTTTTTTCTTTTTTTTTTTTTTTTGCCAGGATCTGCAATTGCTTCACAGTGTTCCTTTCTTTTCCCATAGCTTTGTGTGAATGCCGGTAATCTCGAATCCTTTCGCAAAAACAGAATATTGAAAAGCATGAGATTTGACCTTCGGAATGATTGAATACAGGGGCTTCAATGGTGTCATTTAGATTTTCTCTCTTCCCTTGCTTCTCTCTGGCCCTCAGATCTGTTTTCATACCTATTGGCTTGCTCTCAGGTGGGTCAGTAAAACATCTGGTGTTACGTTACTTTTGTGGTTAGCAATTCCCACAGAAATAGAATGCTTTCTTCAACAAACTTTCCCAGATAAGAGTCACTTTGGCCTGATTTGGCTCATGAACTCACTCCTGAGCCAGTCACTGAGGTCAGGGAAGTGGAGTGCTCCAATATGCAAGCCTGTGCTCTGTGTGCACCTCGGGAGTTTGGAGGTTGAGCCAACCATCGAAAGATCTGAGTTTGCTATAGGGTGGCCCCCCTAGGAAAAAAGAGGTGCTTTTACAAAAACAGAGAAGGAACGTAAATCAGGCAAAAATAATATTTGTACATTATACGTCCTATGGAGGAGGAGTTGGTGACTCCATAGGCTCAGGGCAATGCTCTAAATTGGTAACAAAACCATAATCCTCTGGGTCAGCTCTCCTCTCTCGATTGTGGTTTAGTTTCTGACTCTCTCCATCTGTTAGTTTGTCTCTCCTATTGGCTATGCACTTCCTAGGATGAGTCATTGCCAGGGGCATAGGCAAAAGAAGAAAGGGGGCTGTTAACCTGTATTTTCTATTTGCCCTCTATTTTTTACCTGCCATGCCCTGTCCTGTGTCACGGGAATGAGGAAGGAGGATGTGATCAACCAGTTCTAGCAAGTCTCTGTGGATCATCTGTAAGTCACGCAGAACAATGTCATTGAGTTGTCAAATTTCCCAGCATTGCAGCTCATACATCTTTCGTATTCCATAGAGTACCTGGCAGGGATTCTGGCTCCTGCTTTTGCCTTACCCTTCAACATCACTCAGACTACAAATGAAAAGGATGCGTTGGAAAGAGAAAAGAAAGCTACTGCCCTAAACTTAAGCAAGATGAATTTCAGACAATGCACAGAACACTGGCATGGCCAATTGACTGGAGTGTCTAATTGGCATGTGCCAGGGCAGCCACACTGGCTCTGTGTTCATCTCTGTTTTTCATTGGTTAGTATCTGGTCTTCTATCGAGTATTGTCCATATTTCCAGTCCTGGCTTTGTCACCAAATTAACTTGTATACTTCTGCATATAGTGACTCCCTCCCTAGACTTCAACTTTCTATCAATAGAATTAGAAAGTGGGACACAAGCACTCCTTTTAACTCAAAAAGTTATTTCTATGATTCTGGAATGTATAATTTATAAGAAAACCCATCACATACATAAACTATAAATCCTATATTCTGGAGTTAATTTAAACTATCCAGCAATTTACTAGTCCCACATTTCCTGATATGTCAAGTGGTGGGGAAAAGGTATACTGGTAATGCCACCACAATGAGATGGTATCTTAAGACCAAGAAATAAAGCAGGCCATAAAATATAACAAAATTTATTATAGTGCAATTTACTTATGGGAAGATTAGGTAGATTATTCTCCTCTAAAGACTCCCATTGCTGTACTATTTTATAATATAATCCAAGTATTAATGATTGACAGGAAAAAATGACAAAGAATGTAGTAGTGTCAGGGGCCATCTCTCCTGGTGACAGATACTATCATCAGGTTGATATTCATTTTAGTTGTCATGCCATTTCAAATGTTACTAACAAAAAATACTTATGGCTACATTTTAAGGGACACAGATAATTATCAATTAGGAAGTTTTGATATGCTCACTAAGGACAGTGAGGTTGGCCATAAGTCATGGCACAAAAGGATACAAAGATGGAGATGGTTTTTGCTCATATCCACATCCACACAACTTGAGAAGCCATGGTTTTATTCTCTTCTACTGATTCAATATGTGCTGTTCCCTAACATAAAAATCAACTTTGTAGAAAGCTGCTGAAAGTTTTATGTAGTTTTAGCACACACCACACCTAAACTCAGCAGGACGTTGTTTCCTTGTTAGAAGACACATAGCAAAGAATTTCAAATAATAGCTCAGTTGTCCAATGTATACTTAATGGATTAACAAAGTTAACAAATGATATCTTACTTCTGGCTTCTTCTGCTGAAATATAATACTTCCAAAGGCGAATGAGCTGTTTCCACTTGGTGACCTTCCTCCTTTCAGGGAATGAACATATTTACTCCTCTCAACCTAGGCCTTTTCCCCTCCCCACAGAATAAACCAAAACATCTGGAGATACTGTGGGGTCTCTTTCAAGAAGATTACTTGTTCTTTTTGGCCCTTACTTTTCTGGGAGATGAATCTTGACAACTTGAAATTAGAAGCTGGTGTTATGGCTACATGTGAGACCAGTGTGACTGTCTCAGGGGAAGTCCTCCTGTCCTCTGTTTTTCCATTCCCTCTCCCCCTTTCCCTTAATTCCCCCTTTTCCACTTGCTTCTTTCCTTGCAACCTTTCACTGAACTTTGAGAATGTAAAGCACAGAAAAGCTTTCCCCTCCTCCTCTCCCATTTCCAATCCAGAAAGAGGTCACCTGGAATTAGAATTCAACATTGCTGACACCCACTACCTTTCCTTGGGGGTTAGCCTGAGGCCAGTGCTGTTGGTTAATGGGGCAGGTTTGACCTTACCACTTGGTATCCTTGAAGGCCACTGAGCTCCTACCTCTGAGTAGGTATAATTTCCATCTTGGAGACGTTGAAGCCAGGTGGAATTGGCTTCAGTCCCTTCTATAATAAAGGGCTTTGCAAATGCTGGTGTGTGTCATCTCTAATCATTCATTTATTTTCCCTCCAAACTGATTCCCCTCTGGTCCATGAAAGAAATCTGGTCGAGTGTATTAAGTGACAGGCAGGGGCTCTTTGCCAACCAAAGTGCTAGGACCGTTTTCAAGCTGAGATGAAAGAAGCCAGCTGTAGGTTACCCACAGAAAGGAAGGTTACTTCTCAGGATTCTCTCCTCTTCTGCTCCATGTTGAAAGCTGTTAGCTGGGTTCTTAAGATCCAGCTTTCACTGATGTTTGGTTAGAGAGAAAAAAAGATAAATAAAATCCCCACTTGAGTTCTGATGGGCAAAAAGCACTCCAAATACCATGTGAAGCTAAGCCTCTGGGTGGAGAGTCAGTGAGTCATAGAACATTGTAAGGATAAAATATTTTGGGAAAGTCATATTTTCCCCTTGGGTTATGGACAATGGTGTGTGTGTGTGTGTGTGGTCAAAAAACAGGGTGATGGGAAGATAAAGAGAGTAATGGGAAGACCCTAATTAGTAATTGAGGTGGAGAAAGGTACAAGAGCCTCTCTTGTCTGCTTTGGCTGATTTTGCTACAGGTGGAATGTGAAATATGAACTGTTTACACAGCTCATATTTCCATGTACTAGAAAAACAGAGAGGCTGGGCACAGAGCTATAACTGAGTTCCCTTCTTCTTAGCTCCAAACCACTTCTTTAAAACGACCCTTAGATCTTGGAGGAAGCTGTTTTCCACCGAACTCGTGGTGCTGGAGCCCAGTGCATGCCAGCAGCTGAGAAAACAAACCAGAGAAAGGGAAAGTATACTCAGGTTAACAGGCCGAGGCAAGCGAGTCTGCTCCCCCACCACCGTCACCTGGGGCTGGACTGGGGCTTTGGCAGCAGGGTCCAAGCTTGGGCTGCTGTGGCTGCCCCAGCAAGTGGAATGCAGAGATTTACAGCCTTCTCCTCCCGACTTTTCCTTAATGGAAACCAGAGGCTTAAAAATGAGGCAGCAAATAACGCCATAGGAGGAGGAGGAGGAAAAGGCTGCACTGTGAGTGGAGTGCACATTTGCGACACGAAGGTGGTGTGACAGTGGATGGATGCTGGCGGGTGTGCAGAGAGCTATCTAATAGCTAACCTGCTCTAGAACTCCCTGAGAAAGGTTTGGTCTTGGTGAAATCCCAGGGGTACCTCGACAAGACTTTCCCTCTTTTGCTTGGAAATCTTTGCTTATTCTCAGACACATTTCCTATGGTTGTTTCTAGTTTGTTTTTATTTCTCTAAAATGAGTTGGGTTAAAGATTACTTGCTGCCTAAAAGTGCTGTTAGGAGTATATATGTAAATGTGTTTCTTTTTGTGTGAAATATTCATGATTTTTCTCTTGAGCCGCTAGCAATTTGAGCTAAGTTTAACATTCCTCTCCTTTATCTGTACTTTCTGAGTGGGAATTTTCCCCAGTGACCTATGGTCCTTCCTAGTGACAGAATTGTCACTTGACATGACATGGCAATTCCCTGTCCTGTTTTAGAGCCATGCATTTTTCCTCCTTTTTCTACACTCACACCTGGACTGTGATTTGTTACCTAAATTCAGGTGGAAGAAATCAGATGCATGCAAAAATAGCCTAAGAAGTCATGCCTGACCTTTAAGGGGAAAGGCCTAGATGTTTCATTAAACATTTATCACTTTTTTCTTTTTGAGGAAAAGTAAATGTTATTTTCCTCTCTTGGGGAATTACCCAGAAGCAATAAAATGCTGTTTTATAACTGAATATCCAAGTTTATATCTCATGGAATGAAGAAAAATAAATGTAAACTTTAAAAATATGGTCACAGCCCATATATTTTAAAAAGTGTTATCACCACAGACCAATGCAGCTCAAATATGCTTCTTTTATGTTTAACTATATGGAGTGGGTAGATCCCTCCCCACCAATATCAGTTTTGTTTCTCTGTTTAACTGATTCTGGCTGTAGTGTTTGAGTTAAAAAACAAAAACCACAAAAAACCAATAACAAGTGGTAATGAAATATTCTCTTAATTGAAATTATAAAATGTTATCAATCTGAGACTAATTTCTAGGAATGAATTTCTTTTTCCATTTCCCCACTTGACTCTCTGCATTTTTTTTCTGGTGACTTTCCTTGGGTTCTCAAACTATACTTTCCCTGGGAGTTTATAGGCAGTTTCTTCTGAAGAACTTATCCTGGTATATGAGGGAATAAAGGTGGTATGGGGCCGGCAATTTTCCACAAAAAATGTTTTTCTCAGTTCTCTTCAGGATTCACTTTTCTTTTCTCCTAGACTCTGATTTGTTGGTCCATATATTTCTCCTATAGACCCTAACTGTGTACTCTGGAAAAACACCATTTTGCCTAGTTCACTACCTCTGACAATGAGAATTTTGAAGCTCTGTCCAAAGATATGTTAACATGATAAGACAATATTTATTAAACTGTATATCTGTGTTTTTTAAAATATGTTTTTATTGATTTCAGGGAGATGGAGAGAGAACTAAAAACATCAACGATGAGACAGAATCATCAATCAGCTGCCTCCTGTGTGACCCCTACTAGGGATCAAGTCCGAAACCCAAGCCTGTGCCCTGACCAGGTTTTGAACCATGACTTCTTGGTTCATGGGTTAATGTTCAACCACTGAGCCCCACCGGCTGGCCTGTATGTGTTCTTACTTTAAGTTTTGCCAGGACGAGTGTCACAGGTCAGGCCCAGGAGCACAGACTAAAGTGAACAGGGATGGCCCCTGTTGGATAGAAAGCTTCCTCCCTTCTGGGTCTAGTTTTACCTCTTTCCCTTCCTTCCCTTCCCTCTATTCTTCTTCCTTATCTCCATTTACTATTTCTTCTCCCCATCCCTTCTCTTTTCTTCTTTTCTCTCAGTACCAATTCAACTCTCTTTCTTACATTGTGTGTGAGAAAGCTGCCCTGCTATTTCTAAAATTGGAATGCTTCAAGCATAGGTAAGCCAGAGCATGGTTACTATATAGTATCCACCTGTCCCAGAAGTGTGTAGACATAGCCCCTGTTTGCTATGGGATGGAAGAAGTTGAGAGAAAGATAAGGATTAGATATTTTCAGAAAAAGCTAATGAGATGAGTTGGGGGAGGGCATTACCAATTGAAGTCAGACTTTGGAGATGGACTTTAACTTCTGAAATACTTTCCACTTTATCAGGTTTTTCCAGAATATAACAAAACTTATTTCTAGTCTCTTTATTTAGGGCTAGGATGGATTAGCATTTCAAAGTACTTCATTAGACAAGAATGGCAAACAAGAGCCAATGAGATAAAATATAATATTAATGGTTCTAAATATCTGCATTTTGGTGAAAAAGACCAGTGGCAATGGTGTATTAAAAACCTGACATTATAATATGTAATGGCCTGGGATTTCCCTAATTTTAGTCTGAGCCAAAAAAAAGAAATGCATTACTGAAAAACCTAACACCTTTTAAACTACAAAAATACATCTATAGTATTCAGATCAAGGGAGGTAAGAGTTCCATATTACAGGCAGCAAACTGAAAGAAAGATATTAACAAATTTGTGGAAAACCAGAGGCAAGCAAGGTAGGTGAAAAGCAGTCTGGAAATAATAAATTATAAGAAATCACAAGGAAAAAAAAAAAAAGAAATACCAGGGATATTTCTCCTGAAGTGAAACAAGGAATTGATGGTGGCTTCTCTCAGAGAGCAGAATGCAGGTGTGTGGGTGGACTGCAGATGGATGGACAGAATGTAGGTGGATGGGCAGAATGCAGGTGTGTGGGCAGATAGCAGGTAGATGGGCAGAATGCAGGTGTGTGGGTAGAATGCAGGATGGGTAGAATGCAGGTGTGTGGGCAAAATACAGGTGTGTGGGCAGAATACAGGTGTGTGGGCAGAATACAGGTGGATGGGCAGAATGCAGGTGTGTGGGTGGAATGCAGGTGTGTGGGTGGAATGCAAGTGTGGGCAGAATGCAGGTATGTGGGCAGAATGCAGGTGTGTGGGTGGAATGCTGGTGTGTGGGTGAAATGCAGGTATGTGAATAGAATGTAGGTGTGTGGGTAGAATGCAGGTGTGTGGGTAGAATGCAGGTGTGTGGGCAAAATACAGGTGTGTGGGCAGAATACAGGTGTGTGGGCAGAATACAGGTGGATGGTCAGAATGCAGGTGTTTTGGTGGAATGCAGGTGTGTGGGTAGAATGCAGGTATGTGGGCCAAATGCAAATATGTGGGTATAATGCATGTGTGTAGGTGGATTGCAGGTATGTGGGTAGAATGCAGGTGGATAGGCAGAATATGGGTGTCTGAGTAGAATGTTGTTATGTGGTTAGGTGTATGGGCACAGTGTAGGTGTGTTGGTAGCATGCAGGTGAATGAGTAGAATAAAGGTGGGTCGTAGAATGCAAATATCCAGGCCGAATGCATGTGCACTGTTGAATTGTGGGCTGTTCACTTCTCACTGTTTCTCCCACCAAATGCAGCTGTATAATCTGGACAGAGTATGTGGAGCAGTTACTCCAAGGCCCTGAAGTGTAGGAAGTGGAAGTGGACTGGAGAAGTAGACCAGAATTTAAAGTGCCATAGAACTGGCAGCAAGATCACTGCCTTTTCCCTTCAGTTCTTTACTGCCTGTCCAGGACATGGATGTGGCTATAGAGGGCTCAACAGAGTGGGAAACTAAGGCCCCTGCTCTCTGGATGGAGGACAAAAGAGTAGGCCTCAGGAAAACTAGGAGTTACTTATAAGAGCACAAAGAAACAAAAGTTTGGAAAAGCAACCTTATAAAGTTGTTTATGAAGTCCTAGGAGATAGAGTACAATCCAGGTCTGAGGCTAATCAGTAGAGCACATATAAGGGGCAGATCTAAAAACACTGAGAAAATTTAAACAATTGAACTGACCTTGAAATCACAGACTAAAGATGATGGGTAGGAATTTGCAGTTTGAAGCTATCCAGGTTGATTGTCTGCTAAAACAAAAATATCAACATTTTCCATAAATTTAAATAAGACCCAGAGTCTTACAATATAATAGTCAAAATACCTTGGATACAACCCAAAATTACATGGCATAGAAAGAATTAGAAAAATCTCAACTCTCATGGCAAAAAGCAGCAGACATTAATAAGATGACACCCAGATGTTGGAATTATAGACAGATATTAGGAAAACTATTATTAAAATGTTCCAAATGGCAATTATAAATACACTTGGAAACAATGAAAAGATAAAACTGAAAAATATAATAATAGAAATAAAAACCCTCACAGGATGGGCTTATTACTTTTGTTTTTAACACAATTTACAATGTATTTCATTGTAAGTGTATATATTATATTTTTAACAATGGCTGTTTTTTTAAAAACTGATTTACAAATTGCTGAAAATTTAAGAATCTGCTCTAATGAGCTGGTATAAGCCAGCTCACAACACTACTGACATTGACCATGCACAGTGTGTTTTAATGAATAGTAAAATATCCCACACTGTAGGGTTTCTTAGAGAATTTAATATAGAAATGGGCACTGTGAAATAGCAAGCAAGAGATGAATACACATTCTAAACTTAGTTCATCTGTGGACCAGGGAATATACTTTGGGAAATGTTCATCTAAACAAATATTTACCCCCAAGATGCTCTGATTCTTCTGACTACATTTTAATCTCTCTTGCTATATATTTTTACATTCATTCTAGTTCTAGGCCTCACATCTTTTCATTATTTTGCCTTATTTCTATACCCCTCCTCTGCAACTCATCTCTTGGCACAAAACAAGCCCTCGTCCCCTTTTTCATAGACAATAACTAAATTTAACATCTGGACTAATGAGTAAAAATTTTGGAAAGGTCTACTTTCTTTCTTAACTAAAAGGGGTTTCTTCCACTGTTTTTTCCCAGACTTACAAAATTGTCTCTCACAATATCCACACTCTTTGCAGCTATTAAATCACAGAAAAGATGGAGGCTGATCTGTAAGCTTGGAAAAGCAAACCTCTGGGATAATGGTAGACATCAGTTCTCTTTTTGATGGGCAGATTTATCCTCACACCTCCCTCTGTGCTGACCTCTTCCCTCTTACCATTTAATTGCTAACAAGAGAGGGAAGAGCCAAGTGGTTAGAAATGATGTGATTCCCCCTCTATTCTCAGATGGGTAATAGATCACAGTTATGTTATCATCAGTGTCCCTGGATCTCATTTTGGAAATATTACATTTTATTACTTTAGAATACGTTTATGTCGATAAATATCATCCCTAACTACAGAAATTTGACTCAATAGCTAATTTCTCTTCATTTGCACACAGCTGTTTTACCTGTGTTGACAGTTTTCCCAAAGAAAAATGTTGCCCCTGGTGGAGTTAGAGCCTTGTTCAATTTTGCCAGCATTTCAAAAATAAATGGTGTGCTAGTGCGAAGTTGCTTTTCAGTGAACCGTATGCCTGCCAAAGCTGCAAGGGCTCCCACTGCCTCATGGATGTCAGAGAATTCTTAGAGCAGCGGTGTCTGAAGCTTAAGGCTGACTGGAAAGAAAGTGAATGGAGGGGGTGACTGGTTTGAGAAATTTAAAACATGCCTATTTCTTATTGGGAACCAGTATTTAAAGTTAAAATGGTTGAAATAATTAAATTGAAAGCAGAAGCTGACTGCCACAGACGCCATCTCTCCATTCCTTTATGGGCTTTTAAAGTTGCAGTTTAAACTTTGGTAAGTTAATTTTTCAGGAAGATTTGTTAACACGTTTAGGCATTGCCAAAACTAGGCTGCCTGTTTGCTTACTGCATTTTTAATCAAAAGAATGAAATTGTCTATACACACGCAGTGTAATTGGTCTGTGATTATTCATCCTTGTCATCTAATATTATGTCTATATTCTGTAAGTAGTAATACACTTTCTTCTTTCCAAGTGGGAATTTTGGGACTGCTATATTTCTCTACATTTGAAAAACAGTCAAAATCAGCAGGGGTAAAAATATCTCCAATAAGTGAAAATTGGTGCTTGGGGGAAGTGCAAAGAAACCTTCTCTTTTTATATGTAAGTCACAGATCCACACATATAATCCATAAACACTATATCTATGGTATTAAAATTTCATGGGGGATTTATTAGAAAAAATGTGTAAAAAGTCTCTTTTAGAGAGATGATAATTATAAAAAAGCCCAATAAACAAAAATGTGGTCACATTTTGATAATTTGCTATTTCAAACATAAATTAGTTTCAAAGTCTGTATTCCATTTACTCATAAAGATATCCTGTAGTATGAAATAATAGCGATTTCTAAGTAATAGGTATTATCTTCTGGGGATGCCTTCCAAGACCCCCAGTGATGCCTAAATTGCAGATAATACTGAACCCTATATATATCAGGTTTTGTACAATACCTGATATATATAGGGTTCAGTATTATCTGCAATTGATAAAGTTTAATTTATAAATTAGGCACAGTAAGAGAGTCACAACAAAAGCTATTAATAAAATAGAACAATAATATATTATAATCAAAGTTATGTGAGTGTGGTCTCTCTCTTTTTCTCTCCTTCTCTCTCTTCCTCCCTCCCTCTCTCATTTTGATAAGCAACATGATAACTTTGATAGCTACTAAGTGAGAATAGCCCAGTAGCATCTACAGCATGGACTCACAGGGCAAAGAGATGATTCACATCCCGGTGGGATGGAGCAGATGGTGCAAGATTTCATCACACTACTCAGAATGGTGTACAATTTTAAATATATAAATTATTTATTATATATTTAAATATATAAATTGTTGTGTTTTCCATTTAATAGTTTCAGACTATAGTTGTCCATGGATAACTGAAACCTTGTATAAGAAGGTACTGCTATATATCAATCTTAATTGGCAAAATATAACTTTTTATTTCAACTAGTTTTGGTGTTAATAGTTTATAAATATATACTCCATGTATGTTTACATTGATACATTAGCTATGTAAGTAAATACATAGCTAAAATGAATAAAACCAGTACGATATTTTTTAAAAAGATGGCAAATCCTAGCCCATTTATTCTAGACATTATTTGTAAGTAGTTAAAAATGGAATTATCTTTATTATGAAAATATCACACTGAAGTATATTATTAAAACTTCTTGCTTTTTTGCTGCTGTTGTGGTTAAGAGGTAAGAAAAATTTTCTCTGTGTGTTTAGGGAATCATACTCCCTTTTAATTTTGTGGTGTCAGCATCTGTCCAAAAACAGTTGTCTTTGAGACAGGACTGTCCAGGCGAGGCAGAAGAAAAACAGAAAATTCTATTGAAAAGAAAACATAAATCTGAGCTGTGTATTTCAAACAAAGAAAGTAGCACTTTCCAAGGTCAATGAAAAAGAGTTTATCTTATTTTTCTCAGAAAGGGAAGGTTTGAAAGCTACCCCTTTGTGATTTTAAAGTCACAAAAGGATTGGTAAAATAGTGAGAGATCCAGTGTATACCTTATAGTAGCATGGAATTTAAAAAATAGGAACTCCTACAATATTATTTTATCCAAAGCATAATAAATATAGAGAGCAAGGTCACTGGAGTTGATGATTTAGACAAATACTGAAGTTCAAGAGACATCTAACACTGTGATGAAAAGGTTGAGAAATGGAATTATTCTGCTCAGTGTTTTAAACACACTCCTCTGTCATGATTAACATGAAGATAAACCAAGTAAGAACAGCTTTGCATTTTTCTGTGGGTCAAAGGAAGTCACTGAGATACAATTTCATGTCCTACTTTGAAAATTTGGGACTTAGTGTTATCATGATTTAGGCCATGTTTTGAGAGATCACACTGGGAGAGAGAAGTTGCTATTGCGCTCAGCCCTCTTAATTCCTTAGGATAGTAAGGGGATCATTTCTCATGCCTCGGGGTAGTCCATACTGCTGGAGGACAGCTCTGAACACAGAGCCAAGCTTGAGAGGTTGGGTTTGAAGGTGTTGGTGGCATTCACCTTGCAGGTAGAGAGAACAGACATTGAGTTAGCTTGTTAGAAAAACAGGTTGCACTATGAACTTTCCTCCCATGTGGGCTGTGATTTTCTAATCTGATGGAGCATCAGAAAGTAAGATAGATGGAAGTCAGTGGTGACCAACTTCACCTTCCTCAACAGTATCCAAAAACCATTTGGGACACCTCCAGACTTTGGTCAAAACCTTTAAACTTGCCTCAGTTTCTGTTTAATCAGTTAAGAATTGCTTTGCTCTCTTTTTTCTTTCAGGTAATGATCAGTCCAGATCATTACCTGAAAGAAAAAAGATCATTACCAGATCATTACCTTTTGCAAATAACTTAATATCTTTTTGGCTTGTTTCTCTGTCAATAAATGGGGTTATCAAACCTACTTTAATATGTAAAATATATAGAAAGTACTTGACACATATTAGGTGCTCATTAAGTAGTAGTTACATGTCTGGACTCAATAAAGACTGAAGGTCACTGTGTGAAGACAGATCTGAGATGGCCTTTGTCAATGTAATTGGTTGCGTGTATCAGGGAAACATACCTGGAAAGATAAAACTAAAAATAAAAAATCAACCTCACTGTTTACCGCAGGAAGTTATTACAGTCACTTTATCAAAGAAAAGTCTGCTCAGCTGGACAGACAGCTCACTTTTAAAGCAACAGTTTACTTGTCAAGATTCACTTCTAGACTCATTTTCCTTTGCCCATCACTCCTAAACTATGCATTATAAACTGGCCCCATCCCAAGCAGCTTCAGCTCCTTGCCTGGAAGATATTCCTTAAAGCACCTGGGTACAGGTCCAAACCCTTTGAAAATTCCTCTTCTGACTTCTTGGGAGACAGGCTAGAATTCTGTCAAGGAGGTGTTCTCTCTGGCTGCAATGAGCTCAGGTAAACTGAATGTTGATCAATTACCAATTGACTGGGGATATTTTAGGGAATTTAATGGTCATCATCACACAATGGGCTCAAACACTTCAATTTCTGCTTCACCTGCTGCTGAGCAATTGTAGTGAGTGGGCTTTACTCTGCTCAGTTCCTGAGTTCCTTCTCTGGTACTGAGCAGGTTTCTAAGGCAGTAGCGGTAGCCAGCAGCTACAGGAGTGTGATGCATTTTAGATTGTCTTCTGTTTGCTTTCCATTGTCTGAAAGCCTATGGGGCATCCTATCTAATAAAGAGGGAATATTCGAATTCTCACACAGTCACAAAGATGGCGGCACCTACAGTGGAGGCCGAGGTCCCATAACAAGCCTTAAGGAGCAATCAGCAGGGGCCTGATGCTGCCTGTTGCTGGGCTGGGGCAGAGGACCTCAGGCCATACCCTCCCCACCAGCAACAAGCCAGAGGACCTGAGGCTGTGTCCCCTGACCCCAGTGGGGCTTGATGGCTGGGTCTATCCCACCCAATGGGGGTGGGAAAGGCCAGATCTGGGTCTCAAGGGATTTTGAGGCATGAGTGGGTAGGTGGGGACTTGACTCTGGGTCCCAGGGTGCACCCCAGACTCTGACAAGAGGAAGATTTTCATATACATTTTACTAATTTTCTTTCATATCTGACACTTCTATTACAGAGAAAGGGAAACTAGCAATATTAAAATATTTTCTCTAAATAATTATCCTTTTAATGTGCATGAATTTCATGCACTGGGCCACTAGTCACTAAAAAAACACTTAACTGGCTCAGCTGCTGGAAATGGCCTAGCTCATAATCTGTTCCCACTGTAGACTCTCCTACTTGCTAAGCATTCCATAACACCTGCTTGTTTTGTTCCTGGAAAAAAAAAAAACAGGGAGAGGCTTGAGCTAGGTATTCTGCTCAGATGATAGAGATGAACACAGTTAATGAGTAACAGCTGCCACATCAAGGGTTACACTGGGTGGGCTATCAGTTTCCACCCTCAGGTTCATACCTGAGTTTGGCAGAAGAGCAGCAAAGTCTAAAAATTAAGTGAATTAAAAATTTGATCGACAGAATAAACTGGTGAATATAATAGAATCAGGAGCACAGAAAGGAAGTAGACTGATAATTCTCAGGGGGACAAAAATCACAAAGCATCAAACAGACTGTGAAATTACAGCAGAAAGATTAAAGTTAGGTGAGGTAGATAAGTGATCAATCAAAGGATTTGTATGCATGCATATAAGCATAACCAATGATCACAGACACTGGGGGGTTGGGGTATGCCTGAGAGGGAGAGGGGGCACTGGGGAGATATGTATAAATAATTAATAAAAATTAATAAAAGGAAAAAAAAGAGAAAAAAAAAAGTACTAGTTCCAGAGTCTTTTGATCACACTTTCCCCATGCTTATGCATGTTGAATTGATGTATTAAGTTACTTAGGTGACTTGGAGCAGTATCTGATTACTATCTGATTAGGGAGAAACTACACAAGGTATTGTCATGTTGAAAGGAAAGTTTACTGAAATTGTGGGGGAGGGGAAAGGTAAGTATGAAAGTGGATCTTTGGAATTCAGGCATGGGGAGGGAGTGGTGGAGTGCCTAGCACGAATCTTAAGGGTAGTGTTTGAACATAATATTTAGCCATTACAACTTGGCTTAAAAGTGTTTCTTTCTCTCATTCTTGCCAGGCTCATGCCCTGTGAAACTCAGTCAGGGAGTGTATTCTATCACCTCAGTTTGATTGTGGCCAGATGTTCCTCTCGCTGTTCCCTATATCTGATTGCTGTTATGTTATCTGTATAATGATGAATAACAATATGCAATAAAACTCCTAATATACAGTAATCAAAATTGTCAAATTACAAGGTATGGGAAGCCCATGTTTATCTTGAAAATATTTTTCAATACCTCTACCCTTTTTTAATGTCTATTCATTTATCCTTGTATCTTATAACTAGTAGCACCACATTCATGCTGGGGGGAGGGGAAACCACTAACTTCTGGGAGAAATATGTTGATTTAGTTATTATTATTATTATTATTATTATTATTTCATTATTGCACATCATGTTCATATTACTATGGGAAAAAGTCCTTTTTCCTTAGAAAAAAAATTCAAGCGCTAGTAATGTGGAAACACCTCAAATACAACAGCGCCCTCCACTGTTCATTACAGGAAAATGTGTGCCTTTGTGATGTCTTTGGGAAGACCAGGCCAGTTAAAAGTGATTCCAATTAGAGGCTGATTCCATTGCTGTTTGAAGCACAGGCATTAAATATTAGAGCAAGTAAGGGACTGGAATTGAGTTTCTGTGTGTGTGTGTCTCTCTTTTTAAAGCAAGAATTATATAAAGAAGTAACTCTTTGGTGATAAATAAAAATAGAACTCTAAACCATAAGTATTTTATTAAGACATCATTGCAAAGCATGGAAGTCCCTTTACTGTGATTATATTTTCCCTCTCATTTACATTGGAATAGATTCTGACAGACAAAAAAATTAGAAGCAGTTCTCAAAAAATGAAACAGGAAACTGGCTCTGTATGCTGACTGGAACTACAGGCTTTGGGAGCTTCAATTTTCTTTGCAGTTGAGGGATGGACTTAGTGTCAAGTTCCTGGTTGCAGCCACCTGGAATGAAGTGCTGTTTATTTCACTTGAGAGCGCTCTGTTAGCAGTACCTTCTGTCCAATGTGACCACCACTTTAGCCCATCTATCACCTCAGCCTAGAATTCTCACCTCATCTTTGACATTCCAGTGTGAGAAGTATGAGGAACTTTCCAGATCATCTAGTTCAGCTTTTTGGTTTAAGATGACTTATTTAAAATCACTGGTCATCTACACATAAATATTTTACTTCAACTAGCTGCAGTGTTGCTAATCCCTTATTCTGTTTCTTTTTTTCTTTTTTTAATTGATGAGGGATATATATATATATATATATATATAGAGAGAGAGAGAGAGAGAGAGAGAGAGAGAGAGAGAGAGAGAGAAGTTCAGGTTTGAATAGAAATATGCAGTGGGAATTAGTTTTTCAATTTATGCACTCATTGGTTGCTTCCTGTGTGTATCCAGACCGGGTTGAACCCACAACGGTGGTATGTGGGGATGACACTCTAACCAACTGAGCTACCTGGCCAAGGCATCTTATTCTGTTTCTAAACTTCTCAGTTTTGGTGGCAAAATGAATTTTCAAAGAGATGTTAAAAGACTGATTGTTGTTAGGAACTTAGGAGGTGGATACTCAGGTTCCAGGCTAAGGCTACTGAGACACTTGGTTTTATTGTGTTAGAGTCTGTTTTGCTCATGGAAATGTATGAAGTAATACCCTAGACCAGTGGTCAGCAAACTGCAACTCGTGAGCCACATGTGGCTCATGAGTCATGGTTTGCCCGCTCTGTTGACTAATGAGTTTGCAGACCACCTACCTAGACTCTCCATTCCAATAATTACAGGCTGTTGTTGTTCCTTGTAATTAAGCCCCTATCCCAGTGGTCAGCAAACTCATTAGTCAAAAGAGCAACAAACTACTGACCACTGCCCTAGACAAAAGAGTGCTTGGTTTTGGTCTGTCAGTGAGTTTTTCTTCCATACACTCTGTGTGAACTGGAGGATAAGCCATTTTGCTCAAGGCAGGTCTAGAACAAGTTTAGCGGTTTTTTACTGGTTCACGAAGATACTATTGAGTCAAGGTAACTTCATGGCCACATTATTATGCTTAACAACATGGAGTGATTTTTAATAATTAAACAATAACAGAGATTACCTAATAGTATCTCAGATACTTCATTTATCTTTTATAACCCAAAGACCTCTAGTAAATCTCTAATTTATTTTTTTTAACATAAAAAAAATCCCCCCAAATGGAAAACAAACTTGAGCTGCTTTTCTTAAAAGGCAAAGGTCCTTTAAGCATCTTTGTAATGTGGGCCATGTAGCCAAAAGTTTTTACTAAATTATGTTAAAGAGAGCTAAAGAAACCGATTGTGTGTGGAGGGTTGCCTCTAAGAAATCTAATCTAGAAATACAGTAAGAAATTTGTTGCCAAGTCATCCTTCTCCACCCACATTGTTGAATTTATTTTGTCACCAATTCCTGGGAAAGGTAGCCAAGGGGCATGTTAGCCTCTGGTTTTCTTAAAGGCTTCTTCTGTGACCAATTTCCATAAAGTTCATTTAGCAGTTCAAACTTTATTAAGACTCTTGACAAAAACAGCTGCTAGAATTGCAAAGGAATGTAATTAAAAACATAGGGTCAGAAACCACCAGAGTCCATAAAAGCATGTCCACAGGGGCAAAGTCCCCTTGGGGTACAAATTGATCTCAGTCCCTGACAATGCTGTAGGGTTCCCCGAGGGGCAGACAGCAGGACACCAATCTCTGCACAAGCTCTGAGGCTTTGGCCGCTGTTGTCACTCTGCTGATAATCTAGTTACGTTCTAGGCAGGATGCCAACAAAAGGCTATCTTGAGCAGAAGGGGCATGCTAGTTTTAAAGAGTGAGGAAACACTGGGGCAAATTCATTTTATGTTGGTTTTATTATGCAGTAAAAAAATCTCCAGCACATACTCATTTATGAAAAAGAAAACAATAAATGTTCAGTTGATTGTAGTTTCCATATTATCATGAAGCAGCACAAACTGAAGTGAGCCAAAGTCTCTGAGATATTAGAGAAAAGATATTGAATAGAAATATGCAGTAGGAATTAGTGTTGACAAGCACTGCTGTTAAGCTTCTTTGATTTGGAGGGAGGAACCGTTGACATAAACCTCATTTGCTATGAAAATGACACCTAGATATTTCAGGGGAAAAAAACCACTGGTATTGCTTTCCACATTAAAAAGTAATATACAGAAAATTATAAACTCTAATTTATTTTTGTGGTTTTGACTGAAATCACAAATTAAGCAATTGAACAAGGCTGGTGTGATAATGAAGGAAAGGGTTGATAAATCTCTCTTAGCACTGCTGCCTCCCATCCCCCAAAGCCCCTTATGCACACACAGTGAAGGAGGCTTCTTTTCTGAGATTCCTGGAGTCCAGCACCTGGGGTGTTATCTCCAAAGCAGGACACAGAGATGCGCATGATCAAGACTGACTGGTGGTTACTTATGAACCATCATTTTTGGGAGTCTTGGATAAGTGCCATTCTCATCTGAAAATTGGGAGAAACACTTTTACTGTCGTGAGAGGGTTGAGAGTCTACTTGGGAGAAATGCTAAATTTATAGGAATGTAGATGGTAGTCATTTGAGCTCCTCCAGCAACCCAGCTCCAGGGCTCACTGACATCATAGTCTATGGCAGTGGTCAGGTGGTCGGCAAACCATGGCTCGTGAGCCACATGCAGCTCGTGAGCCGCCGTTTGCCGCTCTGTTGATTAATGAGTTTGCCGAACACTGGACTAGACTTAATGTTACCTTGTAGTTGGATTAGGCAATAGTGGCATATTGTGTGCAAAGAGGTAAAGAGTAGTATATGATAATGGTTGGCAAATTCATTAGTCAACAGAGTAGCACACTGCGGCTCACGAGCTGCGGTTTGCCAACCACTGGTCTATAGGGTTGCAAATATCCGCTCCCATCTTCAATGTGAGTGTTGCTCCTGGGTTATACAATGTAGCAGCCATGCCATTCATTCACTCATCCATTCAATAAATTTATGAGAATTTACCATATGTGCCAGCCATTGTGCCACGTGAGGAAGACACAGATAAACACATGCCCCATGTCCTCAAGTACTTCATAGTTCAAAGATGATAGATGAGGACAAAACAAGTTCTGTGTTACAAGTGGGAGCACAGAGGAAGGGTGACTGACTCAATGTGGAAGGTTTTAGAAAGGTTCAAAGATGAGGCAATGGTGGCCTGAGATCCAGACAAAAGTAGGAGTTAGCCAGAAAAATGGGAGGCAGAAAGACTTCTGAGGCAATACCAGGTCAGGGAGGAGTGGCCGGGGTGGTGCCACTGGAGTGTGGGATGGAGGAGGGAGAGAGGGCAGGGAGATGAAGGCTAAGAGATTTGGATATGGCCTGGCTGTGCTCTATTTAGGAAGGTAACAGCCTTTCATAGGAGGCTCTTGGCTTGTCCCCCGTTCAGCTTGCACTGCCAAGGGGGAGCAGAGCCTCACCCTTCTCCAAAGTCACTTTTGGAGATGTCTGCTGTCATCAATTGCTAACTCTTGTTTAAGAGCATAGCTTAATTATTCAAATTCACTGAGAGGGTCACAAACTGTATTTTCTCCATCCTTAGCTGAGAGGCTGAGTAGGAGCTGGGAGAGCCTTTCCTCTCAAATGCTGGAAGTTGTGAAGACACAAAGCTACACCTGTAGGCAAGGTCTGTCAGCAGCAACAGGATGGACCCAGATCTGCTCTGGCTGACACAGAGGGTGGGAGTTGCTTGTACATCACTGGAGGTGCCTGGGGACAGCAGCCTTGGAGCTGAGGTCATGCCACTTAACACTGGGTACTCGTGCTCTGTCTTCTTCAGCCCATCTTTGATGGACATCAGCATGACTGAGGAGTCACAACCTGTGTGTGTGTATTTACACACATTTATTTTTTGTGGTTTTACAAAGATACAATACCATAATATTCACCTACATAAAGTATACAGTTCAATGTTCTTCATCATATTGCTTTATTAACTTTTAAAAATTGTGATAAAATTTTCCACTTTAACAATTTTTAAATATATAATTCAATAGCATTAATTACATTCATAATATTGTGCAACCTTCACCACTTTTATTTCCAAAACTTTTTCATCACCCCAAATAGAAACTGCTTAAAAACAGAAATTTTGACTGAAGTTATTAAGAAATAACTTCTCCTTCTCCTGGTAATCTTGAATCTACTTTTTATATCAATAAATTTGCCTATTTAGCTATTTCATATAAGTGAAATAATACAATATTTGTCCTTTTGTGTTTGGCTTATTTCACTTAGTATATGTTTTTAAGGTTCATCCACGTTGTACCTATGTCAGAATTTTCTTTCTTTTTATGGCTGAGTAATGTTCCATTGTATATATATGCCACACAACTTATATTTATTCATGGACACTTGAGTTGTTTCCAGCTTTAGGCTGTCCTGTCTAATAAAGAGGCAATATGCAAATTGGCCATCACTCCAACATACAAGATGGCTGCCCCCATGTGGACACAAGATGGCTGCCACAAGATGGCTGGCAGGGGATGGCAGTTGGGAGGGACTAGGCCTTCAAGGGAAGGCAGTTGGGGGCAATCAAGCCTGCAAGAGAGGGCAGTTAGGGGTTACTAGGCCAGCAGGGGAGGGAAGTTAGGGGTGACCAGGCTGGCAGAGGAGGGCAGTTGGGAGGGACCAGGCCTACAAGGGAGGGCAGGGGAAGGCAGTTGGGAGTGACCAGGCCTTCCAGGGAAGACAATTATGGGGTGGGGGGACCAGGCTTTCAGGGGAGGGCAATTGGGAGTGACCAGGCCAACAGGAGAGGGCAGTTGGGGGTGACCAGGCCAGCAGGGAGGACAGTTGGTAGGGACCAGGCTGACAGGGGAGGGCAGTTAGGGGTGACAAGTCCTTCAGTAAAGGGAAGCTGGGGGTGACCAGGTCAGCAAGGGAGGGCAGTTAGGGGCTATAGGGCTAGCAGGGGAGCAATTACATGTTGATCAGGCTGGTAGGGGAGTGATCAGACTGGCAGGCAGAAGCAGTTAGGGGTAATCAGGCAGGCAGGCGAGTGATTGGGAGCCAGCAGTCTTGGATTGCGAGAGGGATGTCCGACTGCTCATTTAGGCCCCATCCCAGTGGGACATCCCTTGAGGGGTCCCAGATTGGAGAGGGTGCAGGCTGGGCTGAGGGACACCCCCCCGTCCCCGCCTAGTTGGGTCTCTAATTGTGAATAATGCTGCTATGAACATTGGTGTACAAGTATTTGTTCATGTCCCTGCTTACACTTCCTTTGGGCATATTCCTCAGAGTGCTTCTTGAGGATCCATCAGATTCTCTCCCATAACTACTTATCATTTCCACCAGCAATGAAAGATAGTTCTGACTTCTCTACATGCTTGCCAATACACATTTCTATTTTTAAAGATTATTATCAAAGTCATCCTAGTGGGTGTGAGGTGGTATCTCATTGTGGTTTTGATTTATATTTCCCTAATGACTGATAACATAAAGCATCTTTTCATGTGCTTATTGGCCATTTGTACATCTTTGGGAAAATGCCTGTCTTCTGTTCATTTTTTAAGTTGAATTGTTTGTCTTCTTGTTAGTTGTAGGAGTTCTTTGTGTATTCTGGATATTAAACCCTCATCAGATATGTGATTTTCAAATATTTTTCCCATGTTGTAGGTTTTCTTTTCTTGATATGTGATTTTAAAATGTTTTTCTCATTCTGTAGGTTTTTCTTGATAATGTCTTTAGATGATTACCACTTTTTCAAGGGGAAAGAGATCCTCTTCCTTTCCCCATACTCTGTCTCCACACTGCCTCTGCTCTGTAGAAGCACACGGTTAGTGAGTTTGAAGGCACACAGTTGTGGGTGTGAAGGTGCACAGTCATGAGTGTGGTAAGTGCACTGTCAGTGAATGTGAAGGCTCACAGTTGTGAGTGTGAAAGGCACACCGTGTTCAGTGAATGTGTAAGGTGCACAGTCAGTGAGTGTGGAAGGCACATGATGTTCAGTGAGTATGGAAGGCTCACAGTCAGTGATTGTGGAAGGCACATGGTGTTCAGTGAGTGTGGAAGGTGCACAGTCAGTGAGTGTGGAGGCTTATGGTCAGTGAGTGTGAGAAGCCAAGGGGTCAGTGGAAACCTCATTCTGGTTTTCTCAGAGGCCCTTTCTGTCCTGAAAGTGTTACCCTATAGAGTATAACAGTCCCATGATGAATTAATCATTTCACATTGACAGAGGCTACTTTTCAAAGTAAATATTTCAACCATCTCCTCGCTCCTGGGCAAAGTCCTGAGTCTTGCTCATCGCATCTGCTTTCAGCATCACGTGTCAGGAGGCCCACATTCCAGCAGAAACACCCCACGCAGTCCCAGAGAAATGCTGCGTTTAAACCTTCATCTCTCCACTTCTCCATAATAGGGAAGGGATGTGCATGAATGTTTCAAATTAAGTCAGGGTGTGGGAACCTAGTCCTGCAATATAATGACAGGAACCTCAAAGCTGGGGTCATTGTGAAGGAGGTTATTGGTGTTTTCCATCTGAGTTCAAGACTGAACTTGGCATTCTGTGCAGAGTAGTCAGGTTTCATTATCAGCAGCCACTCCAATTCTGAGACCTTTCTCAGCTTATTTCATACCCACACCTGCCACCCAACCTCTCCACCAGCTGCACCCAGTTTGATAGGTTCAGAGGACCATAAGAAAAAAAATTGTTCTCTCAGGACTGTGCCAGTAAAATTTGGCCAAGCTTTTGTGCTTTTTTTAAAAAAATTAACTGTTATTGTGGAAAATGCTAAGCACATGCAAAAGAAAACCTGCATGTACCCATCACCCAGCTTCAATAATAGCAAAGCATGACCAGTCTTGGTTCAATTCTATCCCCACACACTCTATCCTACCTTGTACTACCATTTTGAACAAATTCCAGGCCTTATATAATTTCATTTATAAAGGTTTCATATTAGATCTTATCACAAAAGATAAGAACTCATAAATGTAAAGATATAAATCTATTATTACATGTTAACATATTAACAATGATTCTTTTTTATCACCAAATATCCTGTCTCATCAATTTCTAGTAGTCTCACCAATGTCTTTCGATTATTCTACTATTTGTTTGAGTAGTAGATCAAAAGAAGGTTCACACATTACAATTGGACAATATGTTTGTTTCTTTTCTGTTTTAATCCTTACCCAAAGATATTTTTCCATTGATTTTTAGAGAGAATGGGAGAGAGAGAGAAAGACAGAGAATAATATCAATGTGAGAAAAACACATTGCTTGGTTGCCTTCTGCACGTGCCCTGACCAGGGTCCAGGCCAGGGCCCAGGCTGGGAAGGAGCCTGCACCGAGGTATATGTCCTTGATTGGAATCGAACCCAGGACCCTTAGGTCCGCAGGCTGATGCTCTATCCACTGAGCCAAATAGGCTAGGGCCAATATGTTTCTCTTAATCTATTAGATTTTCCTACCTTCATCTCTTTCTCTCTCTTTTTTTCCTCTGGAAATGTACTTGTTGAAGAAATTGAGTTGTTTGTCCCATAGAGTTTCTCTTAACCTTAATTTTGTTAACTGCATTGCAATGGTTTACATGTTCCTCTATTAATTTGGTGGTTGAACCATCCAATGCTTTTGTTAGTGTAGAGATATCTGGATGTTCACACCCTGAGGTATAGCTACCCTGGATTTTAAATAAACCAAGTCTGGTCCTTTGGAGAGTAGTGGCATGAAGAGTGTTCTGGAGAGGAGGACCTCACTGCAGCAGAGGCCTGGAAGCTGGTCTTCAGGAAGTGTTTGAAAATTGTGGTTCTGAGA
The DNA here is from genome assembly GCA_011751065.1 of Lasiurus cinereus. Classification (NCBI taxonomy): domain Eukaryota; kingdom Metazoa; phylum Chordata; class Mammalia; order Chiroptera; family Vespertilionidae; genus Lasiurus; species Lasiurus cinereus. Next base: position 24,784,451 of record JAAGEH010000392.1, on the reverse strand, counting down.
GGAGACTGCTGTTGGGGTGTGAGGGAAGTTCAGGTAGGATATTTACTTTGTAGAATTTTTTAAAGCACTTTAAATTTTATTTTTAATTATAGTTTATGTTCAATATAATTTTTTATTAGTTTCAGGTATACAGCATAGTGGTTAGACAATAATATACTTTACAAAGTGTTCCCCTCGATATTTCTAGTATCCACCTAGCAATCTTTAGTTATTGCAATATTTTGTACTATATTCCCTATGACTATTTTGTAACTACCAATTTATATTTTCAATCCCTTCACATCTTTCCCGCAGCCCTCCAGCCCCACTCCTCTCTGGCAACCACTGGTCTGCTGTTTCTATGAATCTGTTTCAGTTTTGTTTGTTTGATTTTTAGTTCTTTAGATTCCACATATAAGAAATCATATGGCCCTAGCTGGTTTGGCTCAGTGGATAGACTGAAGGGTCCCAGATTCAATTCCAGTCAAGGATACATGCCCGGGTTGTGGGATTGATCCCCAGTAGGAGGCATGTAGGAGGCAGCCAATCAATGATTCTCTCTTACCATTGATATTTCTAACTCTTTTTCCCTTCCTCTCTGAAGTCAATAAAAATATATTTAAACGAATAAATCATATGGTATTTGTCTTTCTCTGTTGTCTTATTTCATTTAACATACTACTTTCTAGGTCCATCCCTGCTGTCGCAAACAGTAAGATTTTTTTTTTATGGCTGAGTAATATTTCATCATATATAGGTACCACCACTTTTTTATCCACTAGTCTAGTGATAAGCCCTTGTGTAGCTTCTATATCTTGGCTATTGTAAATGACACTGAAGTGACTATGGAAATGTGTATATTATTTTGAATTAGTGTTTTGGGTTTCTTTGGATATATGCCAAGAAGTGAAATTTCTGGATCATGAGGCAGTTCCATTTATAATTTTTTGAAGACCCTCCATACTGTTTTTTCATAGAGGCTGTATCAATCTGCATTCCCACCAATAGTGCACAGGGATTCCCTTTTCTGCACATCCTCCCCAACACTTGTTGTCTGTTGTTTTATTGATAATAGCCATTCTGACCAATGTGAGGCAATATTTCATTGTGGTTTTAATTTGCATTTCTCTGATGATTAGTGATGTTGAGCATCTTTTCATATGTCTATTAGCCACATGTATGTCCTCTTTGGAGAAGTTTCTATTCATGTTCTTTGTCCACTTTTAATTGGATCATTTGGGGATGCTGACTTGTATAAGTTCTTTATAAATTTTGGATATTAATGCTATCAAATGTATCATTGGCCAATATTTTTGTTTTCCAGTATGTTGTCTTTCTGTTTGATTGGTGGTTTTCTTTACTGTGCAAAACTTTTTTTAATTTGATGTAGTTCCATGTGTTTATTTTTCAATTTGTTTCTCTTGCTCAAGAAGATATATCAGAAAAAAATATTGTTATTAGAAATATCTGAGATCTTATTGCCAATGTTTTCTTCTAGGAATTTTATGGTTTTGATTCTAACATTTAAGTCTTTAATTCATTTTGAATTTATTTTAGTTTTATATTTTTGCATGTATCTGCCCAATTTTCCTGCCAACATTTATTGAATGGACACTCTTTACTATATTGTATGTGCTTGCCTCATTTGTCAAATATTAATTGAGCACATAGCTGTGGGATTATTTATGGACTCTCTACTCTGTTCCACTGATCTGTATATCTCTTTTTATGCCATTACATTGCTGTTTTTATTACTATGGCCTTGTGGCATAGTTTGATATCAGGAAGTGTGATATCTTAAACTTTGTGCATTTGAAAAAATTTAAATGAGAATGTAAAGTGTTATTTGTAAAATACAAAAGTTATCTTAAAAGTAAAAAGGGATAAAATGAAGGCGCTGTATTAGACATCTTGGCAAGTACTAGGTACATGGTTTGGAGACAGGGATGTAATCATAAGAAATTCTTAGAAAACTAAGACCCTAAACAGAGAAAGGACCAGAAGCTTTCTCCACTACCAGACATTCCTTCCTTGGGCTAGAGGGACAGCAGGGAAGAAGACCAGGGTGTTCTTTGATTCTTGAGCATGAACTACATCTTGCTAGACCTGTTTGCATGTATTTTAATCCCCTACTTCACTCTTTTTTTTTTTTGTATGCCTCACTGGAAATTGACTTCAATCATAAGATGAGACATGGGAGTTTGACAAAGATGAAAAAGGATCAGTTCTCTTGTAAAGTGCAGTGAGGGCGAGTAGCCACAGAACTTTAAAAATAAATAAGTCTTCAAATTGCCACACTTCCTCATGAGCTTTAAGTACAGTTTCAGACCTCCCCCTGGATGGAGTTCGGAGCAAGAGACCACCAACCCTATCTGAAGATGGAGAGCCCAGGAGAGCTCAACTTTTCCTTCTTCCAAATGAACCTGTTATACAAATATCCACATAAACTCTCATTCTCCAGGGAGATGAGGGGGCTGGAGAACTGCTGAGAGCCTTCTCATGTTTTTCCTGGAAAGAAATGTGTGGAAATTCCATTCCCTCTAGGAAAACTAAAGAGTCAGGAACAAATGCTCCTCTCTGACACAGCTTCTGTACTTCATTTGACTAAATGGAAATGGCTTCCTCTTTCTTAGGAAACACAACATCTTTTTTGTTTTATATATATATATATATATATTTAAATATATTTTATTGATTTTTTTTACAGAGAGGAAGGGAGAGAGATAGAAAGTCAGAAACATCGATGAGAGAGAGACACCGATCAGCTGCCTCCTGCACGCCCCACAGTGGAGATGTGCCCGCAAGCAAGGTACATGCCCCCGAGCGGAATCGAACCCAGGACCTTTTAGTCTGCAGGCCGACGCTCTATCCACTAAGCCAAACCGGTCTTGGCAGTTTTAATACATTTTTTATTGATTTCAGAAAGAGGAAGGTAGAGGGAGAAAAACATCAATGATGAAATAGAATCATTGATTGGCCATCTCCCACACGCCCCACTCTGGAGACTGAGCCTGCAATCCAGGCATGCACCCCAACTGAGAATCAAACCCCAACCTCCTATATCATGGGTTGATACTCAACCTCTGAACTACACCAGCCAGGCAAAACAATATATTTTAAATGCCACCAAATCACACCATCATGTGGCTCTTTAAATCTGACTGAGTAGTAATACCTGGCCTGTGCTGTGTTCAGACCCTGCCCTTAGGAAGAGATGTAATGGGGAGAAATGGAGAAGACCTCAAGGTAAGTGACAAATGTACATGACAGCTTGTGTGCATCATTGATGATGTGCGGAAGAAGAGAACAAAAAGCTAGTAGAAAGCCCCACATTTCTATGTCCTGATCCAATTCAAATGCCTTATTTCTAAGACAAGTCACTTTCAAAGGGAAGGCCTGATGGACAATGAGATGCTAAGCCCTGGGAAACAGGGGTCCCACTGCACACAGTCAGTGTCCACCAACGTGCAGCTCCTGTGCCCACTGGAAGGTGTGGGGAAAGAGGGCTGCCAGGAGAGTTCCCAGAGGACCTGCTGGGATATTATATCACATTATCAGGACACCAGGAGCTCATGTTTTAAGTGAGAAAAACCTGATCTGGTCCTAGGATCATTCCAGTCTTTAATTCAAGTATGAGTAGTGCTCTGTTAGAAATAAGAAATTCCATACCCTATGACTTGTAACATTTTTTAAAATATTAAAACTACCCTTCATAATATTTCAAATGCAATTTAAAATAAAACATATATATAAATATATATATTTATATACCCCTATTGATCCAATCATGTGTCCATGAGCCTGAATCTATTACAGGCTGAAGGTGGATTAGCTCAAACCTCACTATTTTTCTTCAGTGGATATTTATCATCCTGAAGGCTTTTGTAAGTTCTAGTTGTCAACCTAGCTCCACTCTTCTTATCTTTAAATTCAGTGAACATTTTAATTTACTTAATCTCTGGTTTTTGGAGGTCCTTCTCATTCCTGGTGTCCTTCATGATTTCTAGACCACTGAGCTCTGGAGTTTTCATTTTAGATCCTTGAGAATTTCCAGGATCTGAGGACTCTTTGCTATTCCTTATGTAGCTTGCAATTGAACCCCCTTTCTTTGTCTCATTGACTGTACTTGTCAATTAATTTATTCATGAAAATGAAAAAAAATTACAAAAGAAAACATACCAACTAAATAAGTGTAGAGCAGAGAAATAAAGGAGGAGATTATGGTAATTTTATGGTAGTATCATTCTGATTGTTCAAAGAATGTTATTTTCCCCCAAGGCTGTGAACAAAGATTGTTGATATGTATAAATGGGTAGTACTCTGCTAAAATAACATTATTTATTTTAATTTTATGATTGCAACTTCTTTGATTAAGTCATCTCAAGGCACAAGTACAGAGGAATAATTAGTTAATTGAAATACATGACTGCTATAAAATTACCAGTTTAAAAATTAGTAAAACATATGAAGATCGTTCTTATTTATACAAATTGGGACTGAAAGGTTATGTTGTCTTGGTCAGAGACCCAGATGCAAAAATAGAGGGTAATTCAACCTCATATAATTCCCCAGTTCAAACTGTGATGATGGACATCCACTGCACTTATTTTATTTTGGCAGAGAGTGGTTAACCTAAGCACAGATATTTGATAGTAGCAATGTATGTAACAGGCCTGGAAATATAAGGCTTATTCACTATTACAGAATCAACATTTGTAGCAATAAAAGCCAGAGAAGGAGGAAGAGAAGCAGAAGGAGAAGGAAGAGAAGAAAGGGAAAATCCTTAGCATACTTTTTCATGAAAACAAGGCTTGGATAAATTTTGGAAAGCTTGATTAAATCCCTGATAAGGTGCCCAGATGTTCTAAGAAACTTTCTTGGAGGTTTTGTCATTTGAAGTTTATGTGTTTTGCCTAAGGGCCAAAGGTTGGGATGGTCCCAGCATCTGCTATTGATTCTTCAAAAAAGACCCCTTCTCCCCTCTCTACATGGAATGCCTGCTGGAGAGGCTACAAACTGGATCAACCTAATAGAAAAAAAAGTAGTCAAGCCTGGAAGCAATATTCCTGCTTACTTTTCCAAGGCCAGTGCTTTGAGAAAGAAAGGATTATTGGGATCTCACCACTGCCTATCAGTGATGGGTAGGTATGCAGGCAGAGTGAAAGCTGCCTTCTAAAACCTTCATGCATTTTCACGTCAGCTTCTGGAAGTCTTGAGGAGTGGGTAGATTCCCTTGAAGACCATTTTCCCATGATTGGCTGTTTGATGGTCCAGGCTTTTGGGATTCAGAGATGAACAAAGTAGAGTCTCTGTCCTTGAGGGAGCTTATAGGCATTAGAGGGAGGTGTATGTAAACTGACCAACACTGCAGGATATGGCAGAAGCACAATGAGGGCCATGTCTTCCTAAGTTTTGGGGACCCTCATCCTGGAAGCTGCTATCACCAGGTTTGATAATTTCTGACCCCTAGGATTTCATTTTCCTATCTTGTCTGTGTGAGCTACTAGATCTACTTAATTTATTTAACTGAAGAAAAATTTGTCATTTGTTATTTGTTTTTATCTGAATGCTCTAAATTTTGTAAAATGTTCAATTGAGAAAAAGAAATTATTTTGAGCTATGACATTATTTTTTAAAAGCTAGTTCTTATTTAAGAATGGATTCAAAGTATACCAAAGATATTCCCTTATCCTACACAAAGAGCATCAAGTTTTCATCATTCAATTTAGAGATACTTTACTTCAAATGAGGATATACTAGTAAACTGGTTTCAAAAATTAGATAGCCTTGATTTGATGTTAACTTAAAGATGGATTTGCTCCAGAACCAGTTGGTCTATCCCACTGTTCTTTAAAAATATATTTTTTTATTAATTTCAGAGAGAGGAAGGGAGTTGGGGAGAGAGATAGAAACATCACTGATGAGAGAGAATCATCGCTCAGCTGGCTCCTGCACACTTCCCACTGGGGATGAAGCCTGCAACTTGGGCAGGTGCCCTGACTGGGAATTGAACTGTGACCTCCTGGTTCAAGGATCGATGATCAACCACTGAGTCATACTGGCTGGGCTATCCCACTGTTCTTAGTGCTATATTGTTATTACATTTATTTAATGCTATAATAGAGTGTTAGATCTGGAGAACAGCTTAGTCCCAGGATGGCCAATAATTTTTATTTAAAAATCTAACACCACTTATTTAATAGAAGTTGCCTGGAATGCTGGGTTAAGAATTCTGAGTTCATGTTGGAACTCAGTGTCATGATCAGTTAATGATGTCTCCCATGGTCATGGAAATGGGAGGGTTGGCAATGCCTCATATTGACTACCTTCCTCTTATTATGGACAAGAAAATATATACCCAGAACCACTTACTTACAAAAAGTCCCATTGTGAGATAGTTGCAGAGCTTAAAGTAAAACATGTGTTTTTACTCAAAACAAGAGTCAGAGGAAGCAACAAGCAGCTTGGGTGTACACAGCACCCAACCATGGCTTTGGAATGGCACATTGTGGGCTGGAGGAGCACTGTTGTGGCACTAGTTGATTTACTACCCACTGGAGATATTTTCTTGGAGGTGGATGGCTCAGGTGTAGAGGAAGAGGGACATGAAGGTGAGAGGATTATTTGCAGGAGTGACTGGTGATTAGTCACACTTGGTTCCAACCTGGCTTATTTTTAACACCAAATCTCTCAAGACAAATAATATAAAGGAGAGAAAAACATTTTGGGGTCATTTGGAAATATGTCACAGCTCAGATGTCAGAGGCAGCCAATGGAGCAGCACTTCAAGAAGAGTGGCTGGGACAAGGGCTCCTCAACTCCGACCTCAGTTCCTCTCTCCTTGTTGCAAACCTAGTCTTGTACATTTCTCATTAGGTTCAGAGACCAATGTATTTTTGCAGAAGTTCTTTATTCTGCAATATCTCCCAACTAGGTAGCTTGTCCCAAAATGTTAAGAAATATCAGAACGACAATATCTGGATTGAGCTGAAAATAATAGTATATTTGGGAAGAATAGAGAATTCCATTGTGCAGATTTCTATTCTAAGTATTCTAAAATTTTATATTTAGAACAATAAAAAGCCAATGTTAGATTCTGGGAAAAAAATACTATCAGAAAAGCAAAGCAAACATCAATAAGTGCTTACTGAGTGTAAGTTGACAGTATTATATTTTAGCTAATCACAATGATATTTCTGAATTCTATTCTGAGACTTTAAATTGAATAAATTTGATATGTAATATTGTATAAATAAAGGTGCATGATGTGTTATTTTGATACATTTCAATATTGTGCTATGATTGCCAATGTAGTGACATTTATCACATCACGAATTGTGGTACAGTATTATTCTCTATGTTCATTATTCTTTGAACATCAGATCTCCAAGGTGTATTTACTAATACTTGTTATTGGTTTCTATTCTTAAATACCATCAATCTTATTTTCCGCCTGCTTCCCTGGTAACTACCATTTCACTCTCTGTTTTGAAATAAATTTTTAACAGGAAATAGTTACCAACATTTCAGTTAATTCCAATTCAAATTGAGGTATTTCTGGTAGCCACCACATGTGTTGGTGTCCCCTTTGTTCTCTGTGGCTTGGTTTCAATGTACAACTTAGTTGGCCACATCCACCCCCCTATATGCCTAACCTTACCTACATTTCAGGCCCTGATTAAATTATTTCTCTTTTTTAAAGACCTGTTTCATAATCCCACTTGCTAAAGCTCTCTCTTTCCATTTTGAGCAGCCATCACATATGCCTGCACCTGTTTTTATTTAATTTATTATTTATTTATTTATTAAATTTTTATTGTTGATAATATTACACATATTCCCTTTCCTCCCCCATTGACCCCTTCTAGACTCCTGTGACTCCCCAAGCCTTCACCACCCTATTGTCTGTGCCCATGGGTTAAGCATATATGCATACAAGTTCTTTGGTTGATCTCTTCCCAACCACCCATCCACCCCCACCTTCTCTCTGAGTTTTGACAGTCTGTTTCATGCTTCTATGTCTATATCTATTTTATTCTTCAACTGATGAATTCATTAAATTCCACATATAAGTGAGATCATGTGATAGATGTCTTTCTTTGTCTGCCTTATTTTGCTCTCCAGGTCCCTCCATATTGTCTCAAAGGGTAAGAGATCCTTCTTTTTTACTGCTGCATAATATTCCATGGAATAAAAGTACCACAGCTTTTTTATCTGAGGGGCATTTGGGCTGTTTCCAGATCTTAGTTATTATAAATTGTGCTGTATGAACATAGGGATGCATACAATCTTTATGATTGGTGGTTTGGGTTTCTTAGGATAGATTCTAGAAGTGGGATCACTGGGTCAAATGGCAGTTCCATATTTAATTTTTTTTAAGGAAAATCTACACTGTTTTTCATAATAGCTGTACCAGTTGGCATTCCCACCAGCAGTGTACTAGGGTTCTATTTTTTTCCACATCCTCACCAGCATTTTTCATTTGTTGATTTTTTGACGGTTGCCATTCTCATAGGAATGAAGTGATACCTCATTGTCATTTTAATTTGCATGTCCCTGATATCAGTGACTTTGAGCATTTTCTCATATGGCTCTTAGCCATTTGTATGTCCCCTTGGGAAAAGTATCTATATAGATTATTTTCCCACTTTTAATTGGATTGTTTGTCTTCCTTTTGTTAAGTTGTATGAGTTCCTTATATATTTAGAATACTAGTAGCCCAGTGTACGGGGTTGGGGGATATCCCTCAGCCAGTCCTGCACCCTCTCCAATCTGGAACCCCTTGAAAGATGTCCTACTGCCAGTTTACAGGGATTGGGCCTAAACTGGCAGTCAGACATCCATCTCGCAATCTGGGACTGCTGGCTCCTAATCACTCACCTGCCTGCTTGCCTGCCTGCCTGCCTGATTGTCCTTAATCACTCTGCTGGGCTGCTCACCCCCAACTCTCCCCCTGCTGGCCTTCTCTCCTCCTCTTTTCCTCCCTACTGGCCTGCTTGCCCCCAACTGCTCCCCTGCTAGCCTTCTCATTCCAAACTGCCCTTCCCTGCTATCCTGATCACCTCAAACTGATCCCTACTGATGGCCTGCTCACCCCCAACGGGCCCCCCTGCTGGTCTGCTTACCCCTAACAGCCTTGCCCCCCACCATCCTGATCACTCACAACTGCCCTCCCCTCCTGGCCTCTAATTGCCTCTACCTTGGCCCTGCCACCATGGCTATGTCCAAAAGAACATCCAGAAAGTCTCCTGGAAGGTCTCCCACTCTAATTAGCATATTACACTTTTATTAGTATAGGCTTGGTGTATGGATGGGGGCCGGTTGGTTTTCCCCGAAGGGTGTCCTGGATCAGGGTGGGAATCCTGCTGGGGTGTCTGATCATCCTAGGTAAGGAGCTGAGGGCTGTTTTCAGGCTGGCCAAGCCCCCCATCAGGGACCTTCACCCCATGGAGGTGTGGCCAGCATGGGTGAGGATCTAATGGCCATTTTCAGGCTGGCCATGCACCCCAGTGACCCAAGCTCCCAGACTCTCCTTTTTTTTTTTTGAGTACTTTCTTGAGTGGAGGCCAGGGCCAGCTGGAAGCAGGTATCTGGGATTTATTTTTCTTCTATAATTGAAACTTTATAGCCTTGAGCAGTGGCCAGGGCCAGCCAGGGCTGGCAAGAAGCTTGGCTTCCTCCATTGCCGGGGGCAACCCAAGCCTCCTGCATGCTCCAACTTTATGGCCGCTGAGATCTTTTTTTTTTGGGGGGGGGTTAATTTGCATACTTACTCCTGATTGGCTGTGGGTGTAGCAGAGTGATGCTTAATTTGCATGTTTCTCTTTTATTAGTATAGATTAACCATTTATCAGATGTATCATTGCCAAATATGTTCTCCCATACAGTGGGCTCTCTTTTCATTTTTTGATGGTTTCTTTTGCTGTGCAGAAGTTTTTTATTTTAATGTAGTTCCATTTAACTTATTTATTTCTTAGTTTCCCTTGCCCTAGAACAGTGGTCGGCAAACTCATTAGTCAACAATATCAACAGTACAATAATTTAAATTTCTTTTGAGAGCCAAATTTTTTAAACTTAAACTTCTAATTCCACTTTTTCAAAATAGACTTGCACAGGCCATGGTATTTTGTGGAAGAGCCACACTTAAGGGGCCAAAGAGCCACATGTGGCTCATGAGCTGTGGTTTGCCAACCACTGCCCTAGAAGATATATCTGCAAACATATTGCTATGAGAGATGTCTGAGATTTTGCTGTGTATGGTTTCTTCTGGGATTTTTATGATTTTACAACTTACATTTAAGTCTTTTAACCATTTTGAATTTATAAATTGGTGGCCTAGTTTCATTTTTTCTTTTTTTTTGCACTTATCTGTTGAATTTTCTCAACACCATTTATTTAAGAGATTGTCTTGACTCCATTGTAGATTATTTCCTCCTTTTTCAAATATTAATTGAGAGTAATTGCTTGGATAGATTTCTGAAGTCTTCTATTCCAGTAATCTATATGCCTGTTGTTGTGCCAATCCCAGGCTTTCTAGTATAACTTGATATCTGGCATTGTGATCCCTTCAACTTTATTCTTCTTTCTCAATATGGCTGTAGATTTCCAGGGTATTTTTTGGTTCCATATAAATTTTTGGATTATTTGTTCTAGATCTGTGAAATATGCCAATGGTAATTTAATAGGGATTGCATTGAATCTTCAGATTGCTTTGGGTAGTATGGGCATTTTAATGATATTTATTCTACCAATTCATGAACACAGTAAGTTCTTCCATTTATCTATATCTTCCTCTATCTATTTTTTCAATGTCCTGCAGTTTTTTACCTTCTAGGTTAAGTTTATTCATACGTAACTTAATTTTTTGTTGCACCGGTAAATGGGATTGCTTGTTTAGTTTCTCTTTCTGAGAATTAATTATTGGTGTATAAAAATGCCATTGATTTCTGTGAGTTAATTTTGTATCCTCCTACATTGCTGAATTTATTTATTAAAGAAATTTCACTTATTTGGTGGAGTCTTTAGGGTTTTCTTTTTACAATATCATGTCTTTGGCACATCATGATAATTTTACTTCCTCCTTTATTTCTTTTTCTTACCTGATCACTTCCAGTACTATGTTGTTTCTGTTCCTAGTGAAAATGGTTTTAGTTTTTGCCCATTGAGTATGATGTTTGCTATAGGTTTGTCATATAAGGCTTTTATTATGTTGAAGTATGATCCCTTTATTCCCACTTTGCTGAGATTTTTTTTTAAATCAAAAATGGGTGTTGGATTTTGTTGAATGCTTTTTCTGTGTCTATTCATATGATCATGTGATTTTTGTTTTTCAATTTGTTTATGTGATGTATCATATTTAGTGATTGCACATATTGTACCAGCCCTGCATCACTGGAATAAATCTGACTTGGTCTTGGTGTATAATCTTTTGAAAGTAGTGTATTGCTGGATAGGATTTGCTAATATTGTGTGGAGGATTTTAGCATCTATATTCATCAGGGATATTGGCCAGTAATTGTCTCTCTTTGTAGTATCTTTATCTGGTTTTGGAATTATATTAATGCTGGCCTCATAAAAAGAGTTTGGAGGTATTTCTTCCTCTTGGATGTTTTGGAATAGTGTGAAGAGGATAGGTGTTAGTTCTTCTTTGAATGTTTGATTAAACTCCCAGTGAAGCCTTCTAAACCAGGGTTTTTGTTATCTGAGAGTTTGTTTTGTTTTGTTTTTATTACTGTTTCTATTTTATCTGTTGTGCTTGTCCTATTCAGGTTTTATATTTCTTCATGATTCATAATCAGAATATTAGATTTTTTTAAGGATTTTGTTCATTTCATCCACATTGTCCAGGTTTTTGGCATATAGTTGTTCTTAGTATTTTCTTACAAACCTTTTTTTCTGTGGTGTTAGTTGTTACTTCACCGCTTTCATTTCTGATTTTATTTATTTGGGTCCTCTCTGTTTCTTTCTTTTTTTTTCTCTACATTTTTTAAAATTAATTTTTATACATATCTCCCCATTGCCCCCCCTCCCTCCCAGGTATACCCCAACCCCCCAGTGTCTATGTTCATTGGTTATGATTATACGCATAGATACAAGTCCTTTGATTGATCTCTTATCTACCTCACCTAACTTTAATCTTCCTGCTGTAATTTCACAGTCTGTTTGAAGCTTTACTGTCTCTGTATCTATCCTATTGTTCATCAGTTTATAATGTTCTTTATTATCCCCCAATGAGTGCGATCATGTGATGCTTCTCCTTCATTGACTGGCTTATTTCACTAAGCATAAGGCTCTCCAGTTCCAACCAGGTTGCTGCAAATGGTAACAATTCCTTCTTTTTAATGGCAGCATAGAATTCCATTGTGTATATGTACCACGGTTTTCTGATCCACTCATCTGCTGACGGGCACCTAGGCTGTTTCTAAATTGTGGCTATTGTAAATTGTGCTGCTATGAACATAGGGGTGCATAAATCCTTTCTGATTGGTATTTGTAATTTCTTAGGATAAATTCCTAAGAGTGGGATTACAGGGTCAAATGGGAGATCCATTTTTAGTTTTTTGAGGAAACTCCATACTGTTCTCCACAGTGGCTGCACCAGTCTGCATTCCCACCAACAGTGCACAAGGGTTCCTTTTTCTCCGCATCCTCGCCAGCACTTGTGGTTTGTTGATTTGTTGATGATTGCCATTCTGACAGGTGTAAGATGGTATCGCATTGTCGTTTTGATTTGCATCTCTCGGATGATTAACGACTTTGAACATGTTTTCATGTGTCTCTTGGCCTTCCTTCTGTCGTCTTTTGAAAAGGTTCTATTTAGGTCCGTTGCCCATTTTTTTATTGGATCTTTCATCTTCCTTTTATTAAGTTGTATAAGTTGGTTGTAGATTTTGGAGATTAAACCTTTATCAGTGATAGCATTTGCAAATATGTTCTCCCATGCATTGATCTTTCTTGTTGTTTTGTTGATTGTTTCTTTTGCTGTGCAAAAGCTTTTTATTTTGATGTAGTCCCATTTGTTTATTTTTTCTTTAGCTTCCATTGCCTTTGGAGCAGTATCAGTGAAGCAGTTCTTTCGGCATATATCTGAGATTGTGCTGCCTGTGGATTCCTCTAGTATTTTTATGGTTTCCCTTCTAATGTTTAAGTCCTGTATCCATTTTGAGTTTATTTTTGTATTTGGTGTAAGTTGGTGGTCCAGTTTCAATTTTTTGCATGTATCTGTCCAATTTTCCCAACACCATTTATTGAAGAGGCTATCTTGGTTCCATTGAATGTTCATGCCTCCTTTGTCAAATATTAATTGAGCATAGTGGTTTGGGTGGATATCTGGGTTCTCTATTCTATTCCATTGATCTATATGTCTGTTCTTGTGCCAGTACCAGGCTGTTTTGAGAACAGTTGCTTTGTAGTATAGCTTGAAGTCTGGTATTGAGATCCTACCTACTTTATTCTTTTTTCTCAGAATTGCTGTAGCTATCCGTGGTCTTTTTTTGTTCCAGATGAATCTATGAAGAATTCTTTCTAGGTCTGTGAAATATGTCGTTGGTATTTTAATGGGTAGTGCGTTGAATCTGTAGATTGCTTTGGGTAGTATGGACATTTTAATGATGTTGATTCTCCCAATCCATGAGCATGGTATGCTCTTCCATCTGTTAACATCTTCCTCTATCTCTTTTTTCAGTGTCCTGTAGTTTTCTGCATAAAGGTCTTTTACCTCTATAGTTAGGTTTATTCCTAGGTATCTTAATTTTTTTGGTGCGATGGTAAATGGGATTGCTTTTTTAGTTTCTCTTTCTATAATTTCACTGTTAATTTTGTATCCTGCTACATTGCCGAATTCATTAATTAAGTCAATTAGTTTTGGAATGGAGTCCTTTGGGTTTTTTATGTACAATATCATGTCATCTGCAAATAAGGACAGCTTTACTTCTTCTTTTCCAATTTGGATGCCTTTTATTTCTTCTTGTTGTCTAATTGCAATGGCTAATACTTCCAGTACTATGTCGAACAGGAGAGGAGAGAGTGGGCATCCCTGTCTTGTTCCTGTTCTTAGGGGAAATGGTTTTAGTTTTTGCCCATTGAGTATGATGTTAGCTGTGGGTTTATCATATATGGCTTTTATGATGTTGAGGTATGATCCTTCTATTCCCACTTTGCTGAGAGTTTTTATCAAGAAAGGGTGTTGGATTTTGTCAAATGCTTTCTCTGCGTCAATTGATATGACTATGTGATTTTTATCTCTCAATTTGTTTATGTGATGTATCACATTTATTGATTTGTGGATATTGAACCATCGCTGCATTCCTGGGATGAATCCTGCTTGGTCATGGTGTATGATCTTTCTGATGTACTGCTGGATCCGGTTTGCTAGAATTTTGTTGAGGATTTTGGCATCTATGTTCATGAGAAATATTGGCCTATAATTCTCTTTCATTGTGTTGTCTTTATCTGGTTTTGGTATCAGGGTGATGCTGGCTTCATAGAAGGTGTTTGGTAGTATTCCTTCTTTTAGAATGTTTTTGAATAGTCTGAGGAGGATAGGTTTTAATTCTTCCTTGAATGTTTGGTAAAACTCTCCTGTGTAGCCATCTGGACCCGAGCTTTTATTTGCTGGAAGCTTTTTAATTACTGCTTCAATTTCTTCCATAGTTATTGGACTATTGAGATGTTTGGCTTCCTTCTCATTGAGTTTTGGGAGGTTATATTTTTCTAGGAAAATGTTCATTTCTTGCAGGTTGTCCAATTTGTTGGAATAGAGTTGTTCATAGTATTTTTTAACAATCCTTTGTATTTCCACAGGGTCTGTTGTTTTTTCTCCTCTTTCATTTTTGATTTTGTTTATTTGGGTCTTCTCTCTTTGCTTCTTGGTGAGCCTGGCTAGGGGTCCATCAATCTTGTTTATCCTTTCAAAGAACCAGCTCTTTGTTTTGTTGATCTTTTGAATTGTTTCTTTGGTCTCCAAGTTGTTTATCTCCGCTCTGATCTTCACTATTTCCTTCCTTCTGAGTACACTGGGCTTTTCTTGTTGCTCACGTTCTAGCTCTTTGAGTTTTAGGTTTAGGTGATCTATTACCATTGTTTCCTGTTTTTTGCAGTAGGCTTGTAGGGCTATGAACTTCCCTCTCAAGATTGCTTTCACTGTGTCCCATAAATTTTGTAATGTTGTGTTGTCATTGTCATTTGTTGCCATGATGTTTTTTATTTCTTCCTTGATCTCTCTGGTTACCCAGTCGTTGTTTAAAAGCATGCTGTTTAGTCTCCATGTGTTTGATTTCTTTCTATTGTTTTTATTATAGTTGATTTCCAGTTTTATGCTACTGTGGTCTGAGAAAATGCTTGATATGATTTCTATCTTCTTGAATTTGAAGAGACTTTTCTTATGACCCAACATAGGATCTATCTTTGAAAATGACCCATGTGCACTGGAGAAGAATGTATATTCTGTGGCTTTGGGGTGAAATGTTCTGAAGATGTCAATTAATTCCATCTGTTCTAGTGAGTCATTTAGGATTGATGTTTCCTTGCTGATTTTTTGTTTAGAGGATTTGTCCAATGGTGACAGTGGGGTATTAAAGTCTCCTACTATGATTATATTGCTGTCAATCTCTCCCTTAATATCCTCCAAGAGTTTTTTTTATGTATTTAGGTGATCCTATATTGGGTGCATATATGTTTACCCAAGTTATTTCTTCTTGTTGGATTGTTCCCTTTAGTATTATGAACTGGCCTTCTTTATCTCTTGTTAAGTTCTTCACTTTGAGATCTAATTTGTCAGATATAAGTATTGCAACCCCAGCTTTTTTTTTCATTTCCATTTGCCTGAAATACCATGTTCCATCCCTTCACCCTCAATCTGTGTGCATCTCTTTTCCTAAGGTGGGTTTCTTGCAGACAGCAGATATATGGATCATATTTTCTTATCCAATCGGTTACCCTATGTCTTTTGATTGGAGCATTTAATCCGTTTACATTTAAAGTTATTATTGATAAGTACTTATCTGTTGCCATTTTTAGTCCTTACCTCCGAGTTGCTTCTTCACTTCCTCTTTCTTTTTATTACAGCTGACCTTTTAACATTTCTTGCATTGCTGGTTTGGTGGTAATATATTCCCTTAGTCCTTTTTTGTCTGTGAAGCTTTTGATTTCACCTTCAATTTTGATTGAGAGTCTTGCAGGTTACAGTATTCTTGGATTCAGACCCTTCCTTTGCATGACTTTGTATATTTCATTCCCTTCTCTTCTGGCCTGTCGAGTTTCTGTTGAGAAGTCAGTAGCTAGTCTTATGGGGGTTCCTTTGTAGGTAACTTTCTGTTTCTCTCTGGCTGCTTTTAAAATTCTTACTTTGTCGTCGGTGTTTGCCAATTTAATTATAATGTGCCTCGGTGTCGGTTTGTTGGGGTTCATTTTGCTTGGGACTCGGTGAGCTTCTTGGATTTGTGTGGGTTTTTTCTTTTCTATATTGGGGAAATTTTCTGTCATTATTTCTTCAAACACGTTCTCTAATCCTTGTTCAGTTTCCACTCTTTCTGGAACCCCAATTATGCGGATGTTATTTTGTTTCATGTTATCCCAAAGTTCCCTTAGACTCTCCTCTTGCTTTTTAACTTTTTTTTCTAGAAGCTGCTGTACTTGGGTATTTTTTCCTACCGTGTCTTCTAGCTCACTGATGCGATCCTCTGCTTCTTCTAGTCTACTTTTGATGCTTTCTATTGTGTTCTTTATAGCAGTGATGTCATTATTCATTTCTTCTTGTTTATTCTGCACCTCCTCTAGTTTCTTCTGCGTTTCTTCTTCATGCTTCTTCACCTCCTCTAGGCTCTTACTCATATTGTCAAATTTGTCTTCCATTCTTTTCAACCACATTATGATAATTTCTCTGAACTCTTTCTCTGGTAGGCTTATTTGTGGTTCTATTTCGTTTACTTCCTTTTCTGGTGAAACCTGCCTTTCTGTCTTTTGTGGGCTGTTTCTTTTTCTGCCCATGGTCTTTCTTCTCTGGGTGTCTGGTTATGTAGTGCTCTCTCCTACGTTGATTGAAAGGCACAAACTACAACACGACCAGGTACAGCACACAAGGCACTTTCCGTGTGCTCTGTGGATCTCTGATTCCGCCGCATCTCTGCGCCGATTGGAGAGTGGAGTTCTGGGTCCCCGGGTTCCTGGCTGCTCGATGGGTGCCCAGCCAAAGGCTTCCCTCTCTGCTTCTTGATGAGTTTGGCTAATGATTCATCAATTTTGCTTATCATTTTGAAGAACAGCTCTGGGTTTCATTAATTTCTTTGTATTATTTTTTAGTATGTATGTCAGTTATTTCTGCTCTGATCTTTATTATTTTCTTCTACTTAATCTGGGATTTTCTTGTTGTTCCTTTTTTAGTTCTTTAAATTATAGGGTTTAACAGTTCATTATTAATTTTTTTTTCTTTCTTTGTAAGCCTGTAATGTTACAAACTTCCCTTTCAGGACTGCTTTTTCTGTGTTCCATAGATTTGGGGTTGTCGTGTGTTCATTTTCATTTGTTTCCAGGAAGTTTTTGATTTCTTTCTTGATCTCATTGGTTTAATAATATGCTATTTAGCCTCCATGTGTTTGCATGTTTTTACTGTAGTTGATTTCTAATGTTATTCCATTGTGATCTGAGAGGATGCTTGTTATGATTTCAAACTTCTTGAACTTGTAGAGATTTGTTTTGTGTCCTAACTTGTGGTCTATCTTTGAGAATGACTCATGTGCACTTGAGATGAATGTATATTCTGCAGCTTTGTGTTGAAATGTTTTGATAGATATATAGTCTTTTATATCCATCTAACCCAGTGTTTCATTTTGAGTTACTGTTTGTTGGAAATTTTTGTCTGAAAATCTTTCCAGTTTTGTCAGCAGATGTTAAAGTCCTGTACTATATTTGTCTTGCTGTTGATCTCTCACCTAAAATCCTATAGAAGTTTAAAAAATATATTTAAGTACTCCCATATTGGATGCATAAAGATTTAACAGAATTATATCCACTTATTAGATTGAGCCTTTTAGTATTATGCAATGACCTTTCTTGTCTCTTGTGGTGGCCTTCATTTTGAAATCTATTTTGTCAGATATGAGTGTTGCTACCCCAGATTCCTTTTTCATTTCCATTTGTCTGGAATATTTTTTTTCCATACCATCACTCTCATCCTGTGTGAGTCTTGTATTCTGAGGTAGGTTTCTAATAGTCAGCATACATTTAGGTCATGTTTTTTGCATCCATTCAGCTACCTTATGTCTTTTGATTGGTGCATTTAATCCATTTACATTTAAGGTTAATATTGATAGGTAGTTTTTCGTTGCCATTTTAATTCTTTATGCCAATGTTTTTCTCTCTTTATTCTTCTCATTACCACAGTCCCTTTAGAATTTCTTTTAGTGCTGGTTCGGAGGTGATAAACTCATTTAGCCTTTTTTCTTGGTCTGGGAAGCTATTTTTTTTCACTATCTTTTTTGAATGATAGTCTTGCTGGATATAGTATTCTTGGTTTCAAATCCTTGCTTTTTATTACTTTATATACTTCATGCCATTCCCTTCTGGCTTGTAAAATTTCTAATGATAAATCAGCTGACAATCATATGGAAGCTCCTTTGTAGGCAACAAATTTCTTTTCTCTTGCTGCTTTTAAGTTTCTTTGTCTTTAATTTTTGGCATATAAAAGGGCCTGTTTGGGTTCTTCTTGCTTGGTACTATCTGTGCCTCTTGACCTTGTGAAATATTTCTTTACCAGGTTAGGGAAGTTTTCTGCCACTATTTCTTCAAACATGTTCTCTATCCCTTCCTCACTTTCTTTCCATTCTGGCCTCCTATGTTGAGAATATTGTGATGGTTCATGTTGTCCCACAGCTCCCTTCAAGCTGAACAGTTTTCTAATTGTGTGTTGTTTTCATTTTGGTTCTCTGAATGATATTTTTCTTCCCTTCCTTCTATTTCACTGATTTGGTCCTCAGTTTCCCCTAATCTACTGTGTATTCTTTCAAAGTGTTCTTTATAAATCTATGTCATTCTTTATTCCCAACTGGTCTTTTTTATTCTTAGACCAATAATTAAATCAGGCAAAGATTCAAAGCCTCCAGAAACCTGCCTGTGACAGAAGTTTGGTTGTTATTCAGTATAGATTAGCCTCAGGTTATCCATCACAGGTTGAGAAGGAGAGATTTTCCTATAGGAAGTGGAAATTGCTTCTGCATGGATGCTGATTGTTATTCTCAGTCTCTTTTTCTCCTTTTTTTATTTTTGGCCAACCTGGTTAATACATGATCATTTCCTTCTTTTATTTATTTATTAAGAAATTCTTTATTGTTTAAAGTATTATATAAGTCTCCTCCCCCGCCCCTTTGATCTCTCTCCAGCTGCTCCCATCCCCAGCACAAGTCCAAAACCCCCTACTGTTTGTGTCTATTGGTTATGCTTATATGCATGCATACAAGTCGATGGTTGATTTCTTACCCTACACTCCCCTGGTTTCTGTTTTAACTTGAGTGGTCTGTTCTATGACTCTGGATCTATTTTTCTTCATCAGTTCATGTTGTTAATTATATTCCACAAATAAGTGAGATGATATGATATTTCTCTTTCTCTGACTGGCTTATTTCGCTTAGCAAAAGGCTCCCCAGGTCCAAACATGCTGTTGAAATGGTAAGAGTTTCTTCTTTTTTACAGCAGTGTAATATTCTATTGTGTATATGTACCATCCTTTTTTAATCCACTTGTCTGCTGATGGGCATGTATGCTATTTCCAAATCTTAGCTATTATAAATTGTGCTGCTATGAATAAGGGATGCATATATCCTTTCTTAATGGTGTTTCTGTTTTCTTAGGATATATTTTAAGAAGTGGGATTACTTGGTCAAAATGGGAGTTCCATTTTAAATTTTTTGAGGAAACTTCAAATTGTTTTCCACAGTGATTGCACTAGTCTGCATTCCCACCAGCAGTGCACCAGGATTCTTTTTTCTCTGCATCCTCTCCAGCACTTCTCTTTTGTTTATTTGTTTATGATAGCCATTCTGACTGTGAGATGGTAACTCATTGTTGTTTTGATTTGCATCTCTCATATGATTTGTGACTTTGAGCATATTTTCATATGTCTCTTGGCCTTCTGTATGGCCTCTTTCAAAAAGTGTCTAAGTCCTTTGCTCGTTTTGTTATTGGATTATCTTCCTCTTGCTAAGTTGTCTGAATTCCTTGTAAATTTTGGAGATCATTGGTAAAAGCCCTATGCAGTGGGCTTTCTTGTTTTGTTGACTTTTTTTTCTGTGCAGAAGTTTTTAATTTTGATGTAGCTCCATTTGTTTATTTTCCCCTTAGTTTTCATTGTCCTAGGAGCTGTATTGGTAAAAATATTGCTACCACATATGTCTGATATTTTTCTGCATATGGATTCTTCTAAGATTTTTATGGTTTCCTATCTTACATTTAAGTCTTTTACCATTTTGAGTTTACTTTTGTGTACGGTGTAAGTTGGTGGTCTAGTTTCATTTTTTTTCATATATCTGTCCAATTTTCCCAAAACCATTTATTGAAGAGAATGTCTTGACTCCATTGTATGCTCTTGCCTCCTTTGACAAATATTAATTGAGCATAATGGCTTGGGTCAATTTCTAGCTTCTCTGCTGTGTTCCATTGATCTATATGTCTGTTTTTGTGCCAGTACCAGATAGTTTGAAAAAAATGGCTTTGTAATATAGCTTGATGACCAGTATTGTGATCTCTCAACTTTGTTCTTCTTTCTAAGGATTGCTGTGGCTATTCAGCGACTTTTTTCTTCCATGAGAATGTTTGGAGAGTTTATTCTAGATGTGAAATATGCTGTTGGTATTTTAATGAGAATTGCATTGAATCTACAGATTGCTTTGGATTGTATTGACATTGAAATGATGTTGATTCTATCAATCCATGAACACAGTATATTGGACATTTTAATAATGTTGATTCTACCAATCCATGAACATGGTATATTCTTCCATTAGTTTATGTCTCCCTCTATCTTTTCTTTCAATGTCCTATAGTTTTCCAAGTACTGGTCTTTTACCTCCTTAATTAAGTTTATTCCTACATATCTTAATTCTTTGTTGCAATGGTACATGGGATTTTTCTTAATTTTCTTTTTCTGTGAGTTCATTATTTTTATATAAAAAAACACAGATTACTGGTTGTTAATTTTGTAACCTGCTTCATTACCAAATTCATTTATTAAGTCTAGTAGTTTTTTGATGGAGTCTTTAGGGTTTTTTATATACAATATGTCATCTACGAATGACAGTTTTACTTCTTCTTTTCTAATTTGAATGCCTTTTATTTCTTCTTGTCTGATCGCTATGGCTAGCACTTCTAGTACTATATTGAACAGGAATGGTGAAAGTGGGCATCCCTGTCTTTTTCCTGCTCTATGAGAAATTGGTTTTAGTTTTTACCCATAGAGTTTGATGTTGGCTGTAGGTTTGTCATATAAGTCTTTTATTATGTTGAAGTGTGATCCCTCTATTCCCACTTAGGTGAGGGTTTTTATAAGGAAAGGCTGTTGGATTTTGTCAAATGCTTTTTTCTGTATCAATTGATATGATTATGAGATTTTTGTTACTCAGTTTGTTTATGTGATACATGTTTATTGATTTGTGGATATTATACCAGCCTTATATCCTTGGAATAAATCCGACTTGGTCATGGTGTATGATCTTTCTAATATAATGCTGAGTCTGATTTGGTATAATTTTATTAAGAATTTTAGCATCTATGTTCATCAGGGATATTGACCTGTAATTCTCTTTTTTGTAGTGTTTTTAGCTAGTTTGGGGATTAGGGTAAAGCTGGCTTCATAGAAAGAGCTTGAAAGTATGCATTACTCTTGAATTTTTTTGGAATACTCTGAGAAGGATAGGTCTTAGTTCTTTCAGTGGTTGGTAAAACTCCCCTGTGAAGTTTTCTGGACCAGAGCTATTGCTTCCTGGAGGTTTTTTAATTACTATTTCATTTTCATCAGTAGTTATCAGCCTATTGATGTTCTTTTATTCTTCCTCATTGAGTTTTGGAAACTTGTATTTTTCTAGGAATATGTCCATTTTGTCTAGATTGTATAGTCTCTTGGAATAGAATTGTTCATTGCATTTTATTACAATCCTTTGTATTTCTGTGGGATCAGTTGTTACTTCATCTCTTTCATTTCTGATTTTATTTATTTGGTCCTTTCTCTTTTTTTCTTGGTGATCCTGGCTAGAGGTTCACCATTATTGTTTTTCCTTTCAAAGAACCACCTCTTAATTTATTGATCTTTTATGTGTTTTGTTTTTGTTGTTGTTGTTTGTTTGTTTTGTCTCTCTGTCACTTATTTTCCCTCCTCCTTCTGCTTCCTTTGGACTTTTCTGGTTGGTCTCTTTCTAATTCTTTAAGTCATAAGGTTAGCTATTTTATTATAATCCTTTCTTCTTCTCTCCCTCCCTCCCTTCTCCCTTTCCTCCCTCCCTCCCTTTTTCCTCCCTCCCTCCTTCTCTTCCTTTCCTTCCTTCCTTCCTTCCTTCCTTCTTGAACTATGAACTTCCCTCTCAGGATTGCTTTCACTGTGTCCCATAGATTTTGTATTGTTGTGTTTTCATTGTCATTTTTTCCAGGATGCTTTTTATTTCTTCTTTGATCAGTTTGATAACCCAATCATTGTTCAATAGCATGCTATTTAGCCTCTAAGTGTTTGATTTTTTCATTGTTTTTATTTTATTTCTGATTTTATGCCATTGTGATCTGAGAAGATGTGTGATATAATTTCTATCTTCTTGAATTTGAAGAGATTTTGCCTGTGTCCTAATATGTGGTCTATCTTTTAAAATGTTCTGTGTGCACTTGAGAAGAATGTATATTTTGTAACTTTGGGATGAAATGTTCTGAAGATGTCAATTAATTCCATCTGATCTATTGAATCATTTAAGATTGATGTTTCTATGCTGAGTTTTTGTTTAGAGGATTTATCCAGTAGTGTCAATAGGGTATTAAAGTCCCTTAATATGACTGTATTGGTCTTGATCTCTTCTGGAAGGTTTTTCTTTTTTATGTATTTGGGTGTTCCTGTATCAGGTGCATATATGTTTAGCAGAGTTATATCCCCTTGTTGAATTGTTCCCTTTAGTATTATGAATTGGCCTTCCTTATCTATTCTTTTTTCTTTTTTTAATATATTTTATTGATTTTTCACAGAGAGGAAGGGAAAGGGACAGAAAGCCAGAAATATCAATGAGAGAGAGACATCGATCAGCCGCCTCCTGCACACCCCCTACTGGGGATGTGCCCGCAACCAATGTACATGCCCTTGACCAGAATCGAACTGGAACCATTCAGTCCCCAGGCTGACGCTCTATCCAATGAGCCAAACCGGTTTAGGCTCTTATCTATTCTTTTTTTTAAAATATATTTTATTGATTTTTTACAGAGAGGAAGAGGGATAGAGAGTTAGAAATATCGATAAGAGAGAAACATCAGTCAGCGCCTCCTGCACGCCCCCCACTGGGGTTGTGCCCTCAACCAGGATACATGCCCTTGACCGGAATCGAACCAGGGACCCTTCAGTCCACAGGCCGACGCTCTATCCACTGAGCCAAACCGGTTTCAGCTCTTATCTATTCTTATAGCCTTTACTTTGAAGTCTATTTTGTCAGATATAAGTATTGCTACCCCATCTTTTTTTTTTTTTCATTTCCATTAGTCTGAATTTTTTTTCCCCATACCATCTATATCAGTCTGTGTGAGTCCTTTGTTCTGAGGTGGGTCTCTTGTAGACAGCAGATATATGGGTCATGTTTTCTTGTCTGTTTAGCTATCCTTTGTTTTTTGATTGGAGCACTTAATCCATTTTACATCGAAGGTTATTAATGATAAGTACTTTCTTGTTGCCATTTTTATTCTTTATGCCTGTGTTCCTTCTTCCCTTTCTATTTCTTCTTTTTTTTTTACAGATGTCCCTTTAGCATTTCTTGCATTGCTGGCTTGGTGGTAATAAATTCCCTTAGCCCCTTTTTGTCTGTGAAGCTCCTCATGTCAACTTCAATTTTGAATGATAGCCTTGCTAGATATAGTATTCTTGGGTTTAGTCCTTTGTTTTGCATCACTTTGTATATTTCATTCTATTCCCTTCTGGCCTGATGTGTTTCTGTTGAGAAACCAATTGATAATTTAATGGGAGATCCCTTGTAGGTAAGATTCTGTCTCTCTCTGGCAGCTTTCAAGATTCTTACTTTTTGTTGATGTTTGACAATTTAATTATGATGTGTCTTAGGATTGTTTCTTGTTGGGTTATTATTGTCTTGAACTCTTTGTGCTTCATGGACTTGTGTGGCTTTTTTCTTCCCCAAATATGGGAAGTTTTCTGTCATTACCTCTTCGAACAGTTTTTCTATTCCTTGCTCAGCTTCTTCTCCTTCTAGCACTAGTATTATGAAGATATTATTTTGTTTCATTTTCCCAAAGCTCATTTAGGCTCTCCTCTTGCTTTTTATTTTTTTTTCAGTTTCTGCTATTCCTGGGTATGTTTTTTTTTCCTATCTTGTCTTTTACTTGATGATGTAGTCCTCAGCTTCTTCTATTGTACTGTTGAAACTTTCCATTGTGTTCTTTATTGCATCTATGACATTCTTCATTTTCTTTTGATTTTTCTTCATTTCCTCTTGATTCTTACATTTGTTGTTGAATTTGTCTTTCATTCTTTTCTGCATTTTTTTTGTTTAAGTTTATTTATTGGTTAAGGTGTTACACATGTGTCCTTATTCCCCCCTTTGCACCCATCCCCTCCACTCATGATCTCACCTCCTGTTGTTTGAGTCCATTGGTTAGGCCCATATTCATGCATACAAGTCCTTTGGTTGATCTCTCCTCCTAACCTCCAAACTCCCCTATCTTCCCTCCAAAGTTTGATGGTCTGATCAATGTTTCTCTGTGTCTGGAACTATTTTTGTTCATCAGTTTATATTGTTCATTATATTCCACAAATGAGTGAGATCATGTGATACTTATCTTTCTCTGACTGGCTTATTTCACTTAGCATAATGCTCTCCAGTTCCATCCATGTTGTTGCAAAGGGTAGGAATTCTTTCTTTTATAGTGCAGCATAGTATTCCATTGTGTAAATGCACCACATTATTTTAATCCAATCATCTCCTGATAGGAACTTAGGCTGTCTCCAAATCTTAGCTATGGTACATTGTGCTGCTATGAACATAGAGGTGCATATATCCTTTCTGATTGATGTTTCTAGCTTCTTGGTATATATTCCTAGAAGTGGTATTACTGGGTCAAATGGGAGTTCCATTTTTAGTTTTTTGAGGAAACTCCATAGTGTTCTCCACAGTGGTTGCAGAAATATGTATTGCCATGAGCAGTGCATGAGGGTTCCTTTTTCTTCACATCTTTGCCAATATTTGTCATTTATTGATTTGTTGATGATAGTCATTCTGACAAGTGTGATGGTATCACATTTTCCTTGCATCTCTTGGATAATTAATGACATTGAGTATGTTTTCATATGTCTCTTGGCCTTTCTTCTGTATTCTTTCAAAAAGTCTCTATTTAGGTCAGTTGCTCATTTTTTTTATTGGATCATTTATCTTCCTTTTGTTGAGTTGTATGAGTTCCCTGTAAATGTTGGAGATTAAACCCTTATCAGTGATAACATTGGCAAATATGTTCTCCCATTTGGTGCTCTTTCTTATTGTTTTGTTAAAGGTTTCTTTTGCTGTGATAAAAGCTTTTTTATTTTGATGTAGTCCCATTTGTTCATTTTTTCTTTAGCTTCCACTGCCTCAAGAGCAGCACCAGTGAAGAACTTCCTTTGGCATATGTCTGATATTGTGTTGCCTGTGGATTCCTCTAGTATTTATATGGTTTCTCATCTTATGTTTAAGTCCTATATCCATTTTGAGTTTATTATTTTGTGTATAGTGTTAGTTGGAGATCTAGTTTCATTTTTTTGCATGTATCTGTTCAATTTTCCCAACATCATTTATTGAAGAGACCGTACTGACTCCATTGTATGTTCATGCCTCTTTTGTCAAATATTAATTGGGCATAGTGGTTTGGGTCGATATCTGGGTTCTCTATTCTATTCCATTGATCTATATGTATGTTCTCATGCCAGTACTAGGCTGTTTTGAGAACAGTGGCTTTGTAATACAGCTTGATATCTGGTATTAGATCCCACCTACTTTATTCTTCTTTCTAAGGATTGTTGTAGGTATTTAGGGTCTTTTTTTATTCCACATGAATTTTTGGAGAGTTAATTCTAAGTCTGTGAAATATGCAATTGGTATTTTAATGAGGATTGCATTGAATCTATAGATTGCTTTGGGTAGAATAGACATTTTGATGATATTGGTTCTACCAATCCATGAACACAGTTTGTTCTTCCATCTGTTTATATCTTCCTCTATCTCTTTTTTCAGTATTCTGTAGTTTTTTGCATATAGGTCTTTTACCTCTTTAGTTAGGTTTATTCCTAGGTATCTTAATTTTTTTTTTGTATGATGGTAAATGGGATTGCTTTTATAGTCTCTCTTTTTGTGAGTTCATTATTGGTGTTTTGAAACACCATAGGTTTCTTGGCATTAATTTTGTATCCTGCTACATTGCCAAATTCATTTATTAAGTCTATTAGTTTTTTGATGGAATCTTTTGGGGTTTTTTATGTACAGTATCATGTCATCTGCAGATAAGAACAGTTTTACTTCTTCTTTTCCAATTTGGATACCTTTTATTTTTTTTCTTCTTGTCTGATAGCAATGGCTAGTACTTCTACTACTATGTCAAACAAGAGTGCTGAGAGTAGGCATCACTGTATTGCTCTTCTTTGTATGAGAAATGGATTTTGTTTTTGTCCATTGAGTGTGATGCTGGCTCTGGGTTTATTGTATATGGCTTTTATGATGTTGATGTATAATCCTTCTATTTGTACCTTGCTGAGAGTTTTTATCAAAAAAGGGTGTTGGATTTTGTCAAATGCTTTTTCTGCATCAATTGATTTGACTATATTATTTTTTCCTCTCACTATTTTTATGTGATGTATCAAATTTATTGATTTGTGTATATTGAACCATCCTTGCATTCCTGGGATAAATCCTACTTGCTCATGGTGTATGATCTTTCTTATGTACTGCTGGATCTGATTTGCTAAGAATTTGTTGAGGATTTTGACATCTATGTTCATGAGGGATATTGGCCTATAATATACTTTCTTTGTGTTGTCTTTATCTGGTTTTGGTATTAGAATGATATTGGTTTCATAGAATGAGTTTGGAAGTCTTACCTCCTCTTGCATTTTTTGGAATAGTTTGAGGAAAATAGGTTTTAGTTCTTCCTTGAATGTTTGGTATAACTCTCATGTGAAGCAATCTGGGCCTGGGCTTTTGTTTGCTGGAAGCTTTTTGATGACTGCTTCCATAGTTATTTCTTCCATAGTTATTGGCCTATTGAGATTTTTAGAATATTCCTGATTGAGTTTTGGAAGGTTGTATTTTTCTAGGAACATGTCCATTTCCTCGAAGTTGTTCAGTTCATTGGAATAGAATTGCTCATAGTATTTTTTTTTAAAATGTTTTGTATTTAGGTCATATCTATTGTTATTTTGCTCTATTATTTCTGATTTTGTTTATTTGAGTCCTCTCTCTTTGCTTCTTGGTGAGCCTCGCTAAAGGTCCATCAATCTTGTTTATCATTTCAAAGAACCAGCTCTTGGCTTCATTGATCTTTTGTATTTTTTTTGTCTTTATGTCATTTATTTCTGCTCTATTCTTTATTATCTACTTCCTTCTGCTCACTCTGGGCTTTCCTTGTTGCTCTCTTTCTAATTCTTTTAGTTGTAGCATTAGATGATTTACTACCATTTTTTCTTCTTCTTCCTTTTTTTTTTTCTTTTTTGAGGTAGGCCTGTAGAGCTATAAACTTCCCTCTCAGGACTGCTTTCATTGTGTCCCATACGTTTTGGATTGGTGTGTTTTAATTGTCATTAGTTTCCAGAATGTTTTAAATTTATTCTTTGATCAATCAATATTTAATAACATGCTATTCAGCTTCCAAGTGTTTGAGTGATTTGGACTGTTTTTATTGTAGTTTACTTCTAATATGTCATTGTGGTCTGAAAAGATGTTTGGTATGATTTCAATCTTATTGCATTTGGGTAGACTTTGCTTGTGACCTAGTATATGGTCTATTTTTGAAAATGTCCCATGTGCACTTGAGAAGAATGTATATTCTGCAGCTTTGGGATGGAATGTTCTGAAGATGTCAATTAAGTCCATCTGGTCTAGGGAGTCATTTAGGGTTGTTGTTTCTTTGCTGATTTTTTGTTTAGAGAATTTATCCAGTGATGTCAGTGGTGTATTAAAGTCCCCTAGTTATGCTTGTATTGTTGTCTATCTCACTTTTGATATCTTTCAAGAGATTTTTAATGTATTTGGGTGCTCCTGCATTGGGTGCATATATGTTTACTAGGGTTATATCCTCTTGTTGTATCAATTTCTTTAGTATTATGAAGAAGTGGC
This sequence comes from Lasiurus cinereus, assembly GCA_011751065.1. Classification (NCBI taxonomy): domain Eukaryota; kingdom Metazoa; phylum Chordata; class Mammalia; order Chiroptera; family Vespertilionidae; genus Lasiurus; species Lasiurus cinereus. Next base: position 24,755,940 of record JAAGEH010000392.1, on the reverse strand, counting down.
CTTCCTTATCTCTTGTTATGGCCTTCACTTTGAGGTCTATATTGTCAGATATAAGTATTGCTACTCCAGCATTTCTTTTTCATTTCTATTTGCCTGAAAAACATTTTTCCATCCCTTAACTTTCAGTCTGAGTCCCTTTTTCTTAGGTGAGTCTCTTGTAGACAGCATATATATGGGTCATATTTTTTTAATCCATTCAGCCACTCGATGTCTTTTGACTGTAGTATTTAGTCCATTTACATTTAAAGTTATTATTGAAAGGTACTTGTTTATAGCTATTTTTATTTCTTGAAGCTGTGTTTTTTCTTACCTTATTGTTTCTTCTTTTTACAGCATTCCCTTTAGCATTTCTTGCATTGCTGGTTTGGTAGTGATAAACTCCCTTAGTCTTTTCTTTCCTTTTTTTTTTTTGTCTGTGAAGCTCCTGATTTCCCCTTCAATTTTGATTGATAGTCTTGCTGAATAGAGTATTCTGGGATTAAGTCCCTTGCTTTGCATCACTTTGTATATCTCCTTCCATTCCCTTTTAGCTTGATGTGTTTATGTTGAGAAATCACTTGCTAATATGATGGGGGATCCTTGTAGGTAACTCTCTGTCTCCCTCTTGCAGCTTTTAAGATTTTCTCTTTGTCTATAACATTTGCCATTGTAATTATGGTGTATTTTGGTGTGGGTTTTTTGGGATTCATCTTCCCTGGAACTCTTTGTACTTGAGTAACATTTTTCTTCCCCATACAGTGGTACCTCGAGATACGAGTGCCCTAACATACAAGATTTTTGAGATATGAGCCATCGAGCGAGAGATTTTTGCTTTAAAATATGAGCAACAGTTGAGATATGAGTAATTGTGCAGATCAGCCGGCTGCACATGACCCACCAGTTTACCGCAACTTGAGCCTCTCATAGTTTCCCACGCCTGAAGGTTACGGAATGAATTAAACTCTTATCTCGAGGTACCACTGTATCAGGCAGTTTTCTGTCATTATTTCTTCAAATAAATTTCTAATTGTTGCTGTTCTTCTTGTCCTTTTGGCAGCCCTATTATACATATGTTATTTCATTTTGCATTTGTCCCAAAGCTCCCTTAAGCTCTCCTCCTGCTTTTTAATTTTTTTCTCTCATTGCTGTTCATATTGGGCTTGTTTCTATACCTTTTCTTCTAACTCACTGATTCGGTCCTCTGCTTCTTCTAGTCTACTGTTGAAGCCTTCCATGGTGTTCTTGATTGTAGCTATATCATTTTTCTCTTCTTCCTGATTTTTGCATATAGGTTGTTGATTTTCTCGTCCATCCAGTGTATGAATTGTATGACCATTACTCCCAATTATTTTTCTGTCATGTTGCATGCTTCTGTTTTTCTTATTTTCTTACTTGGTGATTCCTCCTTTTCTTTCCTCTAGGGATTGCTTCATTGTATCCCCAGACTGACTATCACAAGAAGGTTCAAATGTTGAGTTGCAGGGGCCTGCACCATGTGCACTGGGAGTTTTACACCCTCCAAGTGTAACTGAAGAGTTCTGATACAAAGATGTGCAGTTTCTGTGGGTTGTTGGGAACCATTCTCACCCTGGGCCAGAGTCATCAGTGCTTAGTGTGGCCTTGTGTGTGCACCCAGAATCAGGGAAGCTTCCTGCACCACATTGAAACAGAGAACCTACTGGTATGAGCCAAAAATCAAAGTCCCCTATTGCATGTCAGGAGTCAGAGGCTCCATGTGCCCATGCTGAGAATCAAGTATCAGAATCCCTGTTTCTTGGTGCTACCTCACACTGAGAATCAGATCCCTGTGTACACATGCACCAAAATTTGGAGTCACTGGAGCCTAGTGTGAATGTATTGGCTGATGAACAGAATAAACTGGTGAATGTAATAGGATCAGCAGCATAGAAAGTGAGTGGACTGTCAATTCTTGGGGAAAGGGGTAGGGAGATGGGAAGAGACTGGACAAAAAGCATATAACTATGGATGAGGACAGGGGAGGTGGGTAAGAACAGAGGGTGGGGTGAGAACCGGTGGAGGGGAGCTCCACCCAGTTCCCACCTTCAATTTTGATTGATATCCTTGCTGGGTACAGTATTCTTGGATTCAGACCCTTCCTTTGCATGACTTTGTATATTTCTTTCCATTCCCTTCTGGCCTGTTGAGTTTTTGTTGAAAAACTAGTATCTAGTCTGATGGGGGTTCCTTTGTAGGTAATTTTCTCTCTCTCCCTTGGCCGCTTTTAAGATTTTTACTTTGTGGTTAGTGTTTGCCAATTTAATTATAATGTGCCGTGGTGTCAGTCTTTTGGGATTTATTTTGCTTGGGACTCTATGAACTTCTTGGATTTGTATGTTTTTTTTCTTCCCTATTTCAGGGAAGTTTTCTGTCATTATTCATTCAAACAGATTTTCTATTCCTTGCTTATTTTCCACTTTTTCTGGAACCCCTATTATGAGGATGTTGTTTTGGTTCATGTTATTCCAAAGTTCCCTTAGGCTTTCCTCTTGCTTTTTAATTTTTTTTTCTAGAAGCTGCTGTACTTGGGTACTTTTTTCTACCTTGTCTTCTGGCTCACTGATGTGGTCTTCTGCTTCTTCTAGTCTACTTTTGATGCTTTCTTTGAATTCTTTACAGCAGTGATGTCATTTTTCATTTCCTCTTGGTTCTTACTCATATTGTCCAATTTGTCTTTCATTCTTTGCAGCCACCTTACGACCATTTCTCTGATTCTTTCTCTGGGAGGTTGCTTACCTCCATTTAGTTTACTTCCTTTTCTGGTGATGCCTGCTTTTCTTTCATATGTGGGCTGTTTCTTTGTTTGCCCATGGTCTCTTTTATCTGGTTATCTGGTTATGTAGTTCTCTCTTTCCTGTGTTGATTTAAAGGCACACAAACAACACAACCAGGTACAATACACAAGGTGCTGAACAGAAATGTATTCACAGTGTTAATAGCCACAAATAAAGGCGACCACCAGAGAGGGACAAATTAGGGTATAGATAACAAAGAAGAGAAAAAAAAAGGAGAAAAAGAGAAGAGAAGAAAAGAAAGGAGTCTCAAAATAAAATTGGGAGGAGGGAGAAAAAAGGAAAAGTGAAAAAAAGTAAGAGAGAAAAGAAAGAGAGTAAGAAAGAGAAGGGGAGCAAATTATATTAGGGGAGAAAACTACAATAAAACAGCAGTAATCCCAACAAATGCCAGATATGAATACCTAGATATTAATGCCAACTACAAACAACAACTAATATTGATGGAGGAGAGAGAAAATGGATGTAAAAAACAAAGAAAATCAAAGCAAACAAAAAACATAACAAGAAGAATAAGCAAAACAATCTCACAAAAATGTGTAAGAAATTGATATACTCAACAATCATGCAAACAACAACAAAAGGACCAAGAGAAAAACAATTATTTGTATAGTGAAGACAGAGAATAGAGAGATGTCCAAGGAGTTGGAGCAGGAGTTTGGAAATTAGTTGTATAAGTGGGGTGAAATTTTAATTTGGCAAAAAGAAAGAATAAGAAAAATATAAAGTAGGAAAAGGGTAAGAGAAACAGGACAATAGAGGAAAAGGTAGCAAGAGAGTGAAGGCATAAAAGTAGAGTTGAAATAGAATAAAATGATGCTAAAGGAAAGATGAAATTAGAATGTAGAACTCTAACACCAAAGTAAAATAAAGAGAAAATAAAATGACAATTTTTTTTCAAAAGGGTAAAATAATAGTAGTGATAATACTGATTGAAAATAAAATGTAATAATTAAAAAGGTTAAATCAAGGAAAAAAGAAAAAAATAGTTTATTGAGTAATAGATGAAAAGATAAGAAATTAAAAAATAAAGAAAAACATAAAAAAATAGAATGTGTAGTAGTAAAGGTCATTCACTTCCTCTATTGATCTGTTTGATCTATATGATCCTGTTTCCCAGTCAGGACAATATTGCAATTCCCTGTGTTCCACTAGTTTTTAAGCTGGTGGGTGTGTCTTAATCACTTTATTCTTTTGTGATTAGACAAGAGTCAATTTGTGAGTCAGCCCCTGGGTGGCAGTGTTTTGGAATTGACCTCCAAGATTATAGGTCCTCTCTAGCCTGTGCTTAGATTCTGCTTTCCCTTAGGCACTCAATAGCAGTTTGTGGGAGTGGCCTGCCCCAGAGCTGGTTCTCTGCTCTGATCCTCAGGATCCCAAAAAACAACTTTCCCCTGGAGTCTCCCAGACTGTTCCCAACTGGGTGATCCTTTGTATTGGGTTTAGCAATCAGAAGCAAGGATCTGAAGAGGAAAGTGCGCCTGTCTGCACAATCCCCTTTCTCTGTTCCTGGCCAAGTAGCCAACACACTTTAATAAGTCCCAGGCTGTCCTTCTGTGTCAGATCAAGATAGGTTGCTTTCTAGAGATCCCCTCTGTTAACAGGTCTGAAAGCCCCCTTCCACATTCAGGAATCGCACTCTGCCCAGTAGCCAAGGATTTCTCTAGGAGGAGATTTCTCCTGGTCCTCCAGCTCCCAGTGTGTCTACCTTTCTGTTCTGTGTGACCAGAGACCTCATCTTATCCCATGTGAAATCTGACCTTTCTGTGTGGTGTGTGGAGTTCCTCTGAATCCAAGAGTTTGCGCTGCCAATTGGGGAGTGGTGTTCTGGGGCTTGGAGCTGTTTGGTGAGTGCTGCAGCTGTAGATTTTCAGGCTGCAGTAAACATCCACTCCCCACTTCAAGATGATTCGGTCTCCATGTCCGAGCTGGCGGCTCAGGCAGGGAAACTGGCAGCCATGGGAGTTTCTCGGTCAAGGGAGCCCCATCCCACTGTCCCCCACCTTCTCCTCAAGTATAGTTTCCCTTAAATCACCAATAAACACTCTCTGTGTGACCCTCAACTGTTTTCTCTGTCTACTCAAGGAGAAGGCTCAGGACACGTCTGTCTATTCCGCCACCATTTTTTTTTTCAAGCAGTTGTTTCTGATAAGGCTATAGGAACAGAGGCTGCTGTATCACTTTCTGAGCCTGAATACCCGTTCTTCAACCCAGTCCCTAAGGGTTCTTCAGTGGTGTTAATTTTTTTTGTGTTTTGGATGTAGTCTGGGTATGGCTCTATTTGCTGCCTTGTGGCTGCAGGAAGGGGATGGCTATTCAGAAGAAAAATGGCTGCTTAGTTCTAGATAAGTCAGGAATGTCCTAGTGCCAGACTCCTGGTCACCTCTCCCTGACCTGCTCTCCTCCACAGCCTCTCCCTAGATTCTACCAGTCTGCACCTTCACCTGCACCTCAGCCATGGGTGAGTTCTTGTATTTGAAAGGTTCTATGAACTGGGTTTAGTGAATAAAAGCAAAGAGCAAACAAAGGCAAAACAACCATGCAACTGCTAGTTTCTCTCCTCTCAGTACCATGTGACTTGGGCAGTGTTTCAGCCTGCCCCTCTAGGCTCAGCCTCTTCAAGATGTGGACTTATATAGAGAATCTCCTGCCACCAGCAGCCCAGTGAACTTCCTTTCCACAGTCAGATATTACATCTTTCCCCAAGGGACATGTACTTGGTGCCGTGCAGCTTCCTTTGACCATCTCAGCTTGGTGGTCTTGCGACTCTCTCCTGCCAAGATCTCTGATACTGCCATTCTCCAAGCATCATCTGCCCTTCCCAGCTGCAAATTGTCTCATCAGCTGTATCTACTTCACCAGTTCTTGGTGGATGTTATTTGATTTAGATGCTCCTTCTGTCTGCTCCATGATAAGGCACGGGGCACATCTGCCTATCTGGACACTATTTTTTCTCTCATCATTATTCTCCATTTCTCAATGCCCCTTAGAAACTCCACAGGGTGGGGCAAGGAGTTTTCTGATAGGGTGGGGCAACTGCCTACCCCCAGGAAAAAATTACCTGCATAGTAAAGGTCCACTGGAGAAAAGATATTCTCTGCAGCATGAGGGAATGACTCAGCACAATAAACCTGGTTATTTACCTTCTGAGGTTTAACTCCAGAGCTCCCAATCCTAACTTTTACTCACACGGCTCCAGTCCACTCTGCTCTCCTCTGCCTGAGCCTAATGTGAGTGGCTACACATGAAATTTTGTGTGTTGGCCCTTTAAGAAGATACCTGCATTTCTAGCTATCTCTCCCTGGCAGATGTACACCCCGCTGCTTTTCACAGCCAGATGTTATGTGTGCACTTTTCTCTGTTTTGTTGCTTTCTTTTGGGGTGTCTGGCTTGGGGTTTAGCCCCTAGAGTTTTCAGTGGAAACTCCCCACAGCTGATTAATCTCTTTGGAACTTTAGCTCTTGATGGTTGAACCCTAACCAGTCCTTTCTCACCCCTGCCCTTCCTACCAATTTCAATGTATTTTCTACTTTCCATCCTTGGTTATCAGGGTTCTCTGCAGCTAGTCTTCAGTTGATTATTCTGAATGGTTTTTCTGCATTTTAGTTGTAATTCCAGTTTGTTCCTAGAAGCATGTCAATTTAGCTTCCACTTACTACATGCCACCATTGTGGAATCTCTGTTTCTGTTTTTAATGCCATCTATGATTTATGTAATATTTTAGCCATAGTTCTGTGGTGCAATGAGTAGACTTGTCTGAAACTGTTTATGGGGGCTGACGTTGTGTTAAATGATTGGTTAGTTCTTGGTGCCTGGGGACCTCTATTTTCCCAGCAAGAGGTGTTGCCTCCAGCTTTGCTTTCTTTTGGACTAAGACTCCCTTGCCTTGCAGGGGAGAGTGCAATTTACCACAGCCCCCCAAAGTCTTCAGGTTTGGGATGGTGGGTATTCTGCAGCAGGTGTTTCCTCCTGTGAATAGCTGATGCCCCAAACCCATATTGCCTGGCTTTAAGCAGTCTGCTTCCTTTCACTTTGACAGGAATGTTTTGCTGTGATGTACCCATATAAAGGGAGATCCTTATTGTGGAAGGGTCCTCTCTGCACTCACACTATAGGCCTGGCCATGTCCTGGTTCTAGCCTCTCTCCATTAGATATCAGGAGGTTCAGGACTATTGTATATCTCTTCTCTCATTGATCCTTGGCCAAATACTGTTTTTTAGGGAAAAAAAGCATGTCACAACATTTTCTTCTAGCCAGCTCTAACAATTCTACTTTGGAAAGACATTGCAGGGGCAGTTCTTAGGAAATTTAAGTGATCAAGTGAAGACTGGAGAACTTTGTGTGGATGCTGGTGCTCGACATCCATGAGCTGCTTTTGGAACTGTTGTTGATTGAAATAAAATTGTAAATTATAAACTGAAAATGCAGAGGAATAGGACTGAACTGTTCACAGGGTGCCCACCTTTTGTTCAGTAGGTGTGGAGCGCATCATAGATATAGGGAAAGGGGAACTACCCTGGTCACCTCATAGTTGATTTGGAAACTGAAGCTCAGGGTAGCTAACATACACACCTAGCCACTGGAATTTGACTTTAGGGCTGTTTTGCTTGGAGCTCCCTGTGCCTAAGTGACTTTGTAATCACTTCCTCTGAGCTAGTGTGCAGAGATTTTTCTGGTGGTTTTAGAAAGAGCAGCTCACCAGATGAGAAGAAGGTAAACTACCCTGCACTTGACAAAGTCAGTGTCTTATTCTCTACTCTGCCTTCAGCAGTCAGCCCCTGCAGGGCAGAAATGAAACCCTCCCTAATGTTGTCGAGTTGAACTGAGTTCGGTGGCAATCTAACACAGGCAGTTCTCCCGTGTTTAGAAATGATATTTGCTCACTCATGTTTTGTTTTGTGTTTGATTTTTCTTTGGATTTGCTTTCTTTAAGCCTCAAGTTGTGGGACTTTGCTGTTTTCAAAGGCTAAACTGACTAGTTCAGCAACTGCATGATTGCCATTCTTTGGATGGTCTTCCTTCTAAAAGCAGGTCCATTTGCTATGTGCCCAGTTCTTTGGCCTAAAAAATACAGTCACTCAGCAAATCAGGTTGGCAGTCCTTCCAGTTCACATTATACCCATCAGAACCAAAGGAATCCTGACAGCAGTAAAAACAATACAATATGTTCTGTTGGGGGAGGTGTGTCACTATCTCTTTTGAATTGACCTTTCTGTTCAGACCTTAAGAAAAGTTATTATGTTAAATAGCATTTTTCTTAATACATAAAAGATACTTTGTTTACAGAAACATTTGATAAGCAAATAAGCAAAACAAAAAGAAATTGAAAAGCACTCACAATTTCATCATCTGGAGATAACCATTATTAGACCTTGAGAGTACCCTTCTAGTCCTTGGATTTGTGGGTCCCTGGGCCTCCAATAACTTTTTTGTGATTACCCTGGAACTGACATTTTTCTCCATAACACATTGGTGTTAAAGGTGACTGATTTATGATTTTCAGACATTCACAGCAAATATTGGTTCAAAATCTATTTTTCTAATTATCAGAACATATGATGAGAAATTCTTCATACCTTTAGTTGGAGTTCTCTGTATTTATATTTTAAAAATATTTTAAATTGATTTTTAGAGAGAGAGAAAAGGAGAGGGGGGGAGACAGAGAAACATCAAGGTGAGAGGCTGCCTCCTGCACACCCCCTCCTGGGGATGAAACCTACAATTCGATCATATGCCCTGACCAGAAATCAAACTGGCAATCTGTTTGGTGCATGGGACGACGCCCAATCAACTGAGCCACACCAGTCAGGGCAGTATTTATGGTTTTAAAAAATGTCATCAGTTTATACACACTACATTTCCAGCTCTACCCCCTACTCCTTGCAATTTTCCTAAAAATCATTTTACTCAATCTTTTTTTGTCCTTAATATAGAACTCTCAGAGTAGAATTTCTAGGTCAAAGGGTACGTACATTTCTAAGGCTTTCAACGCTTTTGCCAAATAGCTTTACAGAGAAGTTGTTCTTACTGGCAATGTCACAACAGTCCCGGAGACTGCCCATTCCCACAGCTCACTCTTGCAAACGTGTATTTTAAATTCATAGAAAATATTTATTTTTAAAAATTAGGAAAGCTTTTGTTTCTTGTTACTTTTTTTTCATGTTTCATTTGCTAAAAAATTGAACTTGCTCTTTTTAAGAAGGAATCCTCAGGTTCTTCACTTTTCTGCTGTAAATGCCTATTTTAAATGTAGGTTTTAGTATTATTCACACATGGTGATGCCAGCAGATCAGGAGACAATCACCTTTAAACAGATAGGTTGTTCTTCTCAGTTCCCAAGAGGAGAGTCACACCATACAGGGCCCCGCAGGAAACCAAGGCCTGTCAGGAGCAGAGGGGAACTGTGGAAAGAACCTTCACTATGGTTTCTGGGGAAAGAAACAGATGAAGCAGGAAAAACAGGCCAAGATTGGCCAGACTGAATGATTTCATTGGGATCAGGACAGAGAGGCTACCTCTCTTGTCAGGTACCCTGGGGCAACTAGGCAGAGGGACAGTGGCCCCATGTGAGAGCCCACAACAGAGGTGTTTGGGGTGTGGGCTCTGAATCAGCTAGTTTACAAATAAAAGGCCCACTCACAAGACAGTCCTTTGGTATCTCTAGGAACTGGCTAACCCTATGAGGGCAGGTCCTCCATGCTCAGCAAGAAGCCAAGGTGTCAAGATATCTTAACACACCCTGGCTGGTGTGGTTCAGTGATTGAGTGCCAATCTATGAACCAGAAGGTCAAAGTTCATTTACCGGTCGGGGCATATCCTGAGTTGTAGGCTTGATCCCCAATGTGGGATGTGCAGAAGGCAGCTGATCAGTGATTCTCTCTTATCATTGATGTTTCTATCTCTCTTTCTCCCTTCATCTCTGAAATAAAATATATTTAAAAAATAATAAAGATATTCTCACACAGATAAAGCAATACAACCTGACACTGGCTCATTATAGATGGCATGTTGAAAGACTGCATGAGCATATAGAATGATCCAGAGTCCAGTGGGATGGCTTCTTTTACTGCAAAGCAGGCTCAGTTTGGAGAACAAATGACAACTCACTGTAGAGGTTCCTGTGCATTGTGCAACCTCTGAGCAGGACCAATGGCATGCCCTTCCTTTTATACAGGGCTCACTAGTATGGATAAGTTAGATCCTCACAATACAGTTCTTAAAATGGAGGCAATGTTATCAAACACTTAACTACTATTTACCACAGGGATTCTCAAAATCTCTTAAAATGGAATTTTATAATTTAGAGTTCTCTTGTACTCACTATATATTCTATTTTTCAGACATTTCTCATATATTTTATTTCGCCAAGGCTCTTTGCCAAGGATAGTGCAGTCACCCTGATATTATTTGAGGCCAGGTTTGCTTTGAACTTAGTTCCCTCAATTTCCCTCCTGCATTTATCCACTCCCACAGTAAATTGATAGTGAATTGGGCCGTAGAACTCTATTTTGGAAGTAATGGATACAGAAAGATTTATGGGTTAGATTTTTTCCTTTTTCAAGAATTATAAGTTAATCCCAAACTAAAGCAAGAATTCAGAGGGTTCAATAATTAAAAGCCAAATATGAGTCACCTTGTGAAAAAAACAGTATGGTCTGGAAGATATCTTAAAAATTATAGAAGACTGTTTAACTCCCAAATATTATAGGTGCAAATTAGCTATATTTGATCACTGGATATTAATTACCATAAGTGTCTTCATTTCTGTTATTTCCTCATACATTTTGTTTAGAGCACATTTGGTTTAGTAGCTCAGTGTTGGGGTCTGAAGTGGTGGTGAAAGATGAGAGAGAAAGAGAGAGACAGAGAGACAGAGAGAGAGAGAGAGAGAGAGAGAGAGAGAGAGAGAGAGAAAGCTTTTGTCAAGAGATACATGCTTTTCTTAAAAGACATGAAAGACTTATAAATTCAGACCAAAGATATGTTTAAAACCAACACATTTTGTTATATGAAATGTTTTGCTTGTCTCTTAGAATGATTGATGGAAACCTGAGAAGAATTTGAAATTTGAGTAAGCAAGCAACCAGGAATTGGGACCTTATCTAAAATGAGGCAAAAACTGCTGACCACTGTAGTTGAGAAATCGGGTTAGAAATCTGAAAAGTGTTTTTCCCACAAGATTTTTGATGCTTCTTAATTCTGAATGGATGAGAAATATGGTAAGAATGTACCATTGCTTTTAGTGTCTTTTTCCCTTTCTCTGCTTTTGTGTAAAAGTAGAAATCCAAGGGATGAAAACAAACAAATTGCCAAATGTCCCTCAAGGGGATCATGTTGGAGTTTCAGGGACATCTTGGTTTGGGTTGTGGGGAATGTCAAGGCCAGTTCTCTATGCTTTCTCTCTGTTCCCAGAAATCCTGCCTACAATGAATGTGGCACTTATTATTACAGTGATGTCTTGGCAGACTCTCCCCTCTAGAGATTTGAATTCAAATTCTAGCTTGGTTCAGAAGGGGAAAAAAGGCTGGTGGTCTTGACCCCAACTCTTGTGGCATCAGTCCACATAACCCTTACACACACCACTCTGTGGAGTTGGTGGACATCCCTAGGAAAGTCCCAGAGCAGAAATGGAAGATGTGCTGTGTGGGAGATGCTGGATGTAGCCGTGCTTTCTTCATGATTGCCTCTATCTGGAAATTAGTCCTCTGTGCTTGATGAGCATGTTGTTTTAGCTTCCCCTGAACTATGCCTCACCCATATGCACCAAGGACACTAGCAGGAATGAATGCAGTGGTATGCATGAGTTGCATATACAGCACCCACTCTGTACACTGTAGAAAAAGAACAGAATTCATGTGCCTAGCAGTGAGTGTATGGGTGTGTGTGAATCAGTGTGAGTGCAGCTATCCTATATAATAAAGAACTAATATGCTAACTAGACCAGAAAGCAGGATGACATTCCATAACAACCAATGGGCAGAGGGTGGGGCTGTGGGCTGAGAGGCAGCTGGGGCCATCAGGCAGCGGGGGCTGTGAAGTCTACTCTTGCATGGATTTTGTGCATAGGGCCTCTAATGTGTATATAAACGTATGTTCATGTGTGCACATGTGAGATGATTATGGTGATATTAGAGGCCCATTGCATGAAGATTTGTGCAATAGATCTTTCTTCCCCTGACTGCTGGCATCGGTTTTCTTCTGGTATCCAGGACCCAGGCCTTCACTCTGGCTTCTGCCTTCTGTATTCGCTCTGGCTAGAGCCTTCAGTGTTCACTCTGGCTGAAGCCTTCAGTCTTCTCGGCTTCAGCCAGAGTGCTGCTCCTATAGCTCTCTCCACCTCCCACCCTCCCATTCATAGCAGATGTCCTGCCCTGCCCAGTTGCTCTGTGTCAATGTATACAAATTATCCCACCATCTTTGTTAGGTTAATTTGCATACTCAATCCTGATTGCCTGGTGGGCATCGCAGAGGTATAGTCAATTTGCATATTTCCCTTTTATTAGTATAGATTAGGGGGATGAGAGATTTCATGATGAAGCACAAATAGCTGTTTATGCATCTCTAACAAACTAAGAATTCTTGTGTCAATCTTTTTTTCCTATCTGTATATGTCAGTTGTCACATTTCACAAGCTTTTTCAACTGGCTTTTGAGACTAATTTTCTTAGCTTTAGTGAGGTTTCTATTGTAGTTCACTTCAGGAGAAAAAGAGGGGATGGCAGAGTTTCACTTGGAGAAAGAAAATAAGGATTGCTAAAATTGGCTATGAGAATGTTCACTCTGGCGTTTAGTTCTCCTGAGGCCATTGAGGCAGAGAATTCTGTGAAGGTCATGTGGCCAAAACTTTTCACTTGTTTTTGTGAGGACTCTGTTTAAAATCATATATGATTTGATAACATTTTGCTTTAAGATAGCAATACTTTAAAATAAATGACCCTACTTTTCACTATGCCTTTTATTCTTTTAATTTTAATTTGCTAAAAAAAGTTGCTGTACTTCCTCCATTGATCATAATTTATTGTTAATTTATTTGGTTCTAAAATAATCTTTATTAAAAATTACATTTGAGTTTATTTTATAGCCCAGTATCAGTAAGAAAAATCAGTATCTAACCTCTCCTCCTCTCTCTTTCCCTTGTAACACTTGATTAGTTCCATTATTTTAGGCTGATGACATTTATTTAGACTTAGTTCTTACTTGTCTCCAACTTTCAGTAACAAAATCATTCATAAAAACGTTTCTTTAGAAATTTACAGCCTTTAAATTTAGAGCCTCACAAAACCTATGATCTATTTAAGTTCATTAGTTTTAATTCTAGATGTGTTTCTGCCACTAAAAAGCTTCTTAAACCAATAATCATAATTGTATTGATTTGTTGGTTTTGATGAAATTCATTGGTGCAGCACATTGGAGGGCTGGTGATCCATATGCCTTCCATATCACCACTTTGAATGAATTTCTGCTTGAAATACAGTGATATTAAAATTACACTTTGCTTTGAACTCAACTTTATGACTTCAGCAAACAGAAAAGAATATTAATCACCATTCCATTACACCCACTCATGAATATACACTCCAGAAAGACAGACCCAAGATGGGTGGTTCTAGATGCATCATGCCCTCACTTGTGTAAGATCATTTGTGTCTCTCACAGTATAAACATCCCATGTGCTGAGTGTGATTATAATGCTTAAAGGGAAATGGCTTCTGAACCTATGGAAACAACTTCACTTAGTATTCAAACAAAGAAGCAGCCACGCTATCACTAGTGAAGGAAATGCTGGAAGACACATCCAACGTGGAGCTTTCTGAGTATTGTTTCAGGTGATTCCCTGTTTCTCTTAGCTACTGATTTTAAAAGCTACCTGTGGGGGAGATGCAACTCCATTACAAGATTAATGATAGGTGTATTACATTTTCAGCAGAATCTGAATTTCCTGGTGAGCTTCTCTTTCACATCTATACCAGTGATGTTTCTGTGACACTTTTCTGAACCCAGTCTGCATTGAGCAAGTGTCCAGCACCAGCTAAAAAATTCTGAGGTGGGGAATCTAGTGTATTCTAAAGTCAGGATAAAATCAGCAGTTTATTCATTTAAGTGTGGTTCAGGGACTTAGTTTTTGAAGCAGAAAATAATTCAGTTCTGTTACATGTACAATTTTCACAGAACCTCTACTCAAAGGACCTCTTTTTTTCGAGTTTCTGAGGAGCACCCACATTCCAGTCAAATCTGACCTCCACTTTTCAGTTTTTAAAGATCACATACCACAATAATATAGGATTTATTTTGTATGTAATGTTTGTACAATATTCACAAATCCATAAACAAACATGATACATCACATAAACAAAATGAAGGATAAAAATTACATGATCATATCAATAGATGCAAAAAAGCATTGGATAAAATCAATACTCATTTATGATAAAAACTCTCATCATAATGGGAATAGAGAGATCATATCACACATAATAAAGACCATATATGACAAACCCACAGGCAACATTATACTCAATGAGCGAAAACTAAAACCATTTCTCTTAAGATCAGGAATGAGACAGGAATGTCCACTTTCACCTTTCTTATTCAACACTAGAGGCCCAGTGCATGAAATTTGTGCATGGGAGAGGGGAGTCCCCTCAGCCCAGCCTGCACCCTCTCCAATCCAGGACCCATCAGGAAATGTCTGACTGTCAGTTTAGGCCCTATCCCGGGGATCAGGACATTCTTCTCACAATCCTGTACCACTGGCTCCCAATCACTCACCTGGCTGCCTGTCTGGTAGCCCCTAACTGCCCCCTGCTGCCATGTAGCCAGATTACCCCCAACTGCACCTTCCCTGCCAGCCTAGTAGCCCCCAGCTGTACCTCCCCACCAGCCTGGTCACCCCTAACTTCCCCGCTCTCAGTCTGGTCACCTCTTACTGTCCCCCTCTGCTGGCCTGGTCACCTGCAACTGCCCTCTCTGCCATGCTGATTACCCCTCTTGCCCCCTCTGCCCCCGCCGGCCTGGTTGCCTCATGCAGCCAGCTTGTTCAGTTGTTTGGTCGTCCCTCACTAACCGTCCTGCCCACCTGGTTATAGGCAGCCATCTTGCAAGAGCATGAGGGTTAATTTGCATATTACCTCTTCATTATATAGGATAGTACTAGAAGTCCTAGCCATAGGAATCAGGTAAGAAGAAGAAATAAAAGGCATCCAAATTGCAAAGGAGAAAGTAAAATTGTCATTATTCAAAGATAACATGATACTGTATATAGAAAACCCTAAAGATTCCATTAAAAAACTACTAGTAATGATAAATGAATTTGGTAAATTAGCAGGATACAAAGTTAATATTCAGAAATTGGTGGCATTTTTATGCACCAATAATGAACTCTCAGTAAGATAGCAATGACAACAGAAAAAGGTACCTAAGAATAAATTTAACCAAGGAGGTAAAAGATCTGTAGTTATAAAATTATAGGATATTGAAGAAAACAAATGAGGAAGATACAAACAAGTGGAAGCAATATTGTGTTCATAGATAGAAAGAATTAACATAATTAAAATATCCATAGTACTCAAAGCGATTTATAGATTCAATGCAATTCCTATTAAAATACCAATGTTGTATCTCATGGATCTATAACAAATATTACAAAATGTATATGGAACCACAGAAGACCCTGAGTAGCCTCAGCAATCTTAAGAAAGAAGAACAAAGCTAAAGGTGTCATACCACCTCATATCAAACTACACTGAATCGCCAGATTATTATGGTCACCTGACGTTTGTAGGTAAATTAGCCAGACACTGCATCATATGGGATATGGAAGCCAAAGGCCTATTCAAACACCTGTACTGTCTGCAGTTACCAAGATAAAATGTCTCCAATTCGCACAGGAACGCAAGGATTGGACAGTCAAGCATTGGAAAAAAGTCATGTGGTCCAACAAATCACATTTCCAGTTGCATCATGCAGATGGCAGAGTGAGAATTTGGCAGAAACAGCATGAAAGCATGCACCCCACATAAAATTCTTATAAAAACCATAAAAATTCTATAAAACCTTCAAGCTGGTGGGGGCAATGTTATGGTTTGGGGGCATGTTCTCCTGGCATGATTTGGGCCCTTTAATTCATGTGAAGCAACATTTGAATAGCACAACATACCTAAATATCATTGCTGATCAAGTTCATCTTATGTTGATGTGTATCCCAGTGGTCAGCAAACTCATTAGTCAACAGACCCAAATATCAACAGTACAATAATTGAATTTCTTTTCAGAGCCAATTTTTTTAAACTTAAACTTCTTCTAACACCATTTCTTCAAAATAGAGTTGCCCAGGCCATGGTATTTTGTGGAAGAGCCACACTCAAGGGGCCAAAGAGCCACATGTGTCTTATGAGCCACTGTTTGCCGACCACGGGCATATCCCAATGGAGATGACTTCTTCCAACAAGACAATGAGCCACGCCATGGTGCTCATATTGTGCAGGAGGGAGACTTTACCTTGCTTAGGTGGCCCCACAATCACCAGATCTCAATCCAATTGAGCATTTTTCGGATGAAGTTAAAAAGGCCTTCAGGCAGCTGGTTCCACAACCATCAAATCTCAGAGAACTGGACAGTGCTATTCAGGCATGGTGTCAGATTCCTCGCATCACCTTTCAACATCTCATGGAGTCAATGCCAAGAAGAATCACCACAGTATTGAAGGCAAAAGGTGGCCCAACCAAGTACTGATGGGGTGGTCACAATAATCTGGCCACTCAGTGTATATTACAAAGTTATAGTAATCAAAATCAACATGATACTAGCATAAGAACAGGCATAGGGATCAATGGGACAGAATAGAGAGCCCAGAAATAAATCCACACCTATGTGCTAAATTAATATTTGACAAAGGAGGCAAGAACATGCAATGTGCTAAAGACAGTCTTTCAATAATAAACGGTATTGGAAAAACTGGACAGATATATGCAGAAAAATGAAACTAGACCACCAACTTACACCTCACACAAGAATAAAATAAAATGGTTTAAATATTTAAATGTGAATTGTAAAACCATAAAAATCCTAGAAAACATAATAAAATCTCAGACATTTCTCATAGCAATATTTTTGCCAATATATCTCCCTGAACTAGAGAAACAAAGGTAAAAATAAACAAACAGGACTACATCAAACTGAAAGCTTTTGCACAGAAATAGAAACAATCCACAAAATGAAAAGGGAGCCCACTGAAAGGGAGAATATACTCACAAATATTACATCTAATAAGGAGTTAATATTCAAAATATATAAAAAACTTACATAACTCAACACCCAGAACACATACAATCTAATTTAAAAATGGGCATAGGGTCTGAATAGTTACTTTTCCAAAGAGGACATAAAGATGGCAATAAACAAATGAAAATATGCTCAACATCCCTAATCATTAGAGAAATATAAATTAAAATCACAATGAGATATCACTCTTACACCTGATTTATCATCAATAAATCCACAAACAACAAGTGCTGGAGAGGATATGAAAAAAGGGAACCCTCATTCACTATTGGTGGTGAATTAAAGCAGTCACTGTAAAGCAGTATGGAGTTTCCTCAAAAAATAAAAAATGGAACTGGTTTATGACCCAGAGATTCCACTTCTGATAATATATTATATCCAAAGAAACCTGAAACACTAATTTGAAAGAATATATGTACCCCTATGTTCATTGCAGCATTGTTTACAATAGCCAACATCTGGAAATAGCTCATGCCCATCAGTAGATGAGTGGGTAAAAAAGCTGTGGTATATTTGTACCATGAAATACTACTCAGCCATAAAAGAAAGAAAGAAGAAAGAAAGAAAGAAAGAAAGAAAGAAAGAAAGAAAGAAAAAAAGAAAGAAAAAAAGAAAGAAAGTCATGAAATTTGTGACAGCATGGATGAACCTAGAGAGTGTTATGCTGTTATGCTAAGTGAAATACATCAGTTAGAGGAAGACAAATACCATATGATCTCATTTATATATGGAATCCAATGAACAAAATAATTTAACAAACAAAATAGAAAGACTCAGAAATGACATAGAATAGACTCACAGTTCTCAGAGCAGAGAGGTAATGGTGGGGGAGGCTAAGTGAAAAAAGGTAGAGATAAATTTTTAAAAAGAAAAAATCTCTCAATATATATAAAAGGCTAAGAGACTGATCATATGTGCGTCTGACTGTCCAACTGACCATCTGACTGACTGATACATATGGCATACACTGGCAATTTAAAAATAAACATTGGGAGATAGAAAAAATGGCGGTGGAATAGACAGACATGTCCTGAGCCTTATCCCTGAGCAGACAGAGAAAACAGCTGAGGGTCACACTGGGAGTGTTTATTGGTGAGTTAAGGGACAGATATGCTCCAGGAGAAGGTAGGGGATTACTAGACAGGGCTCCCCTGACCAGGAAGCCCTCACTGCTGCTGGATTTTTCTCCAGGAGCCATCAGCTCTGATGTGCAGACTGAACAGAAATGTATTCATGATATTAATAGCCATAAATAAAGGTGGCTGTTCTATTGGAGTTTTCCCCCCCACATATATAATGATAAAGGGGAAAGTGAGTGTGATTGGAAGCCTGAAAATCTACAGCTGTGGAACCCACTGAACAGCTGTGAGCCCCAGAATGCTGGCCCCCAAGTGACACAAACAGTCAAATTCAGTGGATCTCTACACTGCACATGGAAAGGTCAGATTTTGCCTGGGATAGGGTGAGATCTCTGGTCCTGTAGGACACAAAGGCACATATACTGTGACAGCTGGAGGACTGAGGGAAATCTGCACCTAGAAAAATCCATGGCTGTTGGGCCTGGTGTGATCTATGAATGTGGAAGGGGGTCCTCAGAGCTGCTAACAGAGGGAATCAATAGAAAGCAACTCATTTTGATCTGGACAGCCTGGGAGTTCCTAAAGTGTGCCAGCTGCTTGAACAGGGGCGGGGAAGGGAGACTGTGCAGATTTGCACTCTTTCCTCTTCAGATCTTTACTTCTGATTGCTAAGCCCAATACATAGGATCACTCAGTTGGGGACATCCTGGAGTGGAGAGAATTGTGTGTGTGTGTGTGTGTGTGTGTGTGTGTGTGTGTGTGTGTGTGTTTGTGTGTGTGTGTGTTGTTGTTGTTTTAGGTTTTTTTTTTTTTTGAAAATGGGGATCAGAGAGGGCAGTGACCATCAGAGAACCAGCTCTGGGACAGCCCACTTCCACATACCAGTGTTGAGTGCCACAGGGAAAGCAGGATCTAAACAAGGGCTAGAGGGGATCTATAGTATTGGAGGTCAATCCACAAACATTGTCACCCAATGGCTGACTCACAAATTGACTCTTGTGTAGTCACAAAAGAATAAAGAGATTAAGTCACACTGCCTGCTTAAAATTCAGGACTGGCTTACAACACTGAGCACCAGTGGAACTCAGGGAACTGCAATACTCTCCTGAATGAGAAACAGGTGTGCCAAACAGAATAATAGAGGAAGTGAATGGCCTTCACTACTGTACATTCTATTTTATTATATTTTTAAAAAAATTTTAATTTTTAATTTTTCATCTTTTACTTAAGAAACTAATTTTTCCTTTTTACCTCACTTGATTTTACTTTTTTCTTTTCTTTTCTTTTCTTTTCTTTTTGGTAATTACATATTGTGAAATATTTATTTCTAATTAAAAATAAATGAAATTTTGTCTTGAATCATGGTGTAGCATGGGTAACAGTGTTTTTTTTTTGGGGGGGTCAATGTGTTCTGTTTTTTAAATTAAATCTTTATTATTCAGATTATTACATTTGTTTCTCTTTTTTCCCCTCCATAGCACCCCTACACCCAACTCCCACCCTTCCCTCTGCCCTTACCACCCTCCCATTGACCTCATCCATAGGTGTATGATTTTTGTCCAGTCTCTCCCTCAACACCCCTCATCCCTTTCCCCCTGAGAATTATCAGTGCACTCCCTTTCTGTGCTCCCGATTCTATTATATTCACCAGTTTATTCTGTTGATCACATTTTTAATTCACTTAATTTTTAGATTCACTTGTTGATAGATACGTATTTGTTGTTCATAATTTTTTTGTCTTTGACCTTTTTCTTCTTCATCTTCTAAAAGAGTACCTTTCAGCATTTCCTATAATACTGGTTTGGAGTTGATGAACTCCTTTAGCTTTTTTTTCTCTGTGAAGCTCTTTATCTGCCCTTCAATTCTGAATGATAGCTTTGCTGGTAGACTATTCTTGGTTGTAGGTTTTTGCTATTCATCACATTGAATATTTCTTGCCACTCCCATCTGGCCTGCATCATTTCTGTTGAGAAATCAGCTGACAGTCGTATGGGTGCTCCCTTGTAGGTAATGAACTGTTTTTCTCTTGCTGCTTTTAATATTCTCTCTCTTTTTTTTTGCTCTTGGTATTTTCATTATGATGTGTCTTGATGTAGTCCTCTTTGAATTCCTTTTATATGGAATTCTGTGTGCTTCTGGGACTTTTAAGTTTATTTCTTTTACCAGATGTGGGAAGTTTTCAGTCATTATTTCTTTAAATAGGTTTTCAGTACCTTGCTCTCTCTCTTCTTCTGGCACCCCCACAATTCTGATGTTGGTATGCTTGAAGCTGTCCCAGAGGCTCCTTACATTATCTTCACATTTTTGGATTCTTTTCTCTTCTTGCTTTTCCAGTTGAGTGTTTTCTGCTTCTTTATATTTCAAATTTTTGACTTGATTCTTGCCATCCTCTAGTCTGCTGTTAGGACTCTGTATAATATTCTTTTCTTTCAGTCAGTATGTTTAATTTCTAGTTGGTCCTTTTCCATCTCTAGTTGGATCTTTTGCATCTCTAGTTGGATCTTTTGCATCTCTAGTTGCTCCTTTTTCATCTCCTCTTGGCTCTCCTTAACTTTATCCAACTTTTCTAGCATATTCTTGAAAAACCTTATAAGCGTGGTTTTGAACTCTATATCCAGTCATTTTTTTCCCTCCATTTCTTTTGTTTGTGATCCTTTCCCTTGTCTCGGCATTTTCACTATGCCGGGAGAACTTCTGTGTTGGATTCAGCCTTATGATACCAGACTTGCAAAACCTCAGAAGCCTCTCTGTTGAGCTTGGGATGGGTGGAGTCTCAGGGCTTAAGGGACCACCTTGCCTTCCAGTCGTTCCCACCCTCCACGGCCCCTGATTCTCACGTGACTGGGTAATCGCTGGAGCAGTCCTTGTGTGCATGCAAAGTACCTCTAGACCGCTGCCTTTATGGCTCCCCTGCGCTCCAGGACCACACGAGTCTAGGTCCCCAGGGTTTCACCTGAAACTGGGGCTTAGTGGAGTCAGAAGTGGCACAGTTGGGAGGTCTGTCTCCCGCCCTCTCACGAAAGCCAGCTGCACAATCAGCAGTCTGTCCTCTGTGCAGTGCCGTGCACGCCACCAGACCTCTGATCTTTTGCGACTCCCCTAAATTTCCTTGCACCTCTCCCTTTTCACAGTCCAAACTCCCCCCGTATGAGTTTTGGCTGGATCTGGGGTTTAGTGTTGTAGGATAAGGGGTTCAATGCCTTTGAGAGTCTCTGTTTCCCTCCTGCCAGAGAAAGCCAGCCAGGTACTCCAGCACCCACTCTCTCCACACGTGCATCTCCATACCTCAGCTTTTTGCAGCTCCTCTGGGTCTCTGTGAGCCCCTCTCTTTCCCTCTAGTTGTAGAACTTCCACTTAGCCAGCTTTCCTGTGGTTCTGGATGATGTTCGTTTTGTCTTTTATTTGTAGGTTTGAAATTGTTGTGCGAGGCAGCAATGTAGGTGTTTACCTATGCCACCATCTTGGATTCTCCCTCAATTTTACCTTTTTAATTATTACGTTTTTATTTTCATTTGGTATTATTACTACTAGTATTTTACTTTTTTGAAAAAGAAAGGTGTCGCCAAATCAGTTTGGCTCAGTGGATAGAGTGTCAGCCTGCGGACCAAAAGGTCCCAGGTTCAATTCCAGTCAAGGGCATGTACCTTGGTTGCAGGCACATCCCCAGTAGGGGGCGTGAAAGAGGCAGCTGATTGATGTCTCTCTCTCATCGATGTTTCTAACTCTCTATCCTCTCCCTTTCTCTCTGTAAAAAGTCAATAAAATATATTTAAAAAAATAAAAGAAAAAGAAAAAGAAAGGTGTCATTTTATTTTCTCTTTATTTTGCTTTGGAATTAGAGTTGTACATTCAATAATCATCTTTTCTTCAGCATCATTTTACTCTATCTCAAGTCTACCTTTATGCCATCACTCTCTTCCTAACTTTTCCCCTTTTGTTGTCCTGTTTCTCTTACCATTTTCCTAATTTAGTATTTCCTTATTCGTTCTTTTACCCCCTGTTAAAATTTCACCTAAATTATATAACTAATTTCCAATTCCTTGCTCCAAGTCCAAACATACCTCTCTCTTCTCTGTTTTCACGATCCAAAAAATTGTTTTTCTCTCTGTCCTGATGTTGTTGTTTGCTTGAATGTTGATTATATCTATTTTTTATACTTTTTGTAAGATTGTTTTGCTTATCCTTTATGTTTTGTTTTGTTTGCTTTATTTTTGTTTGTTTTTTTACTTCTGTTTTCCCTCACCTCGCTTAATATTAGTTGTTGATTGTAGTTTGCATTAATTTCCAGCTACTTGTTGGGATTAGAGGCTGTTCTATTGGAGTATTTTCCCCACATATATAATTTGTTCCCCTTTTCTTTCTTATTCACTCTTTTTTTTCTTTTTTCTCCCTTATGCCAATTTCATTTTGGAACTCCTTTATTTTCTTTCTTTCTTTCTTTCTTTCTTTTCTGTTCTCTCTTCTTCTTTCTCTTCTATACACTAATTTTTCTCTCTCTGGTGGTCACCTTTATTTGTGGCTATTAATATCAAGAATACATTTCTGTTCAGTGCCTTGTGCATTGTACCTGGTTGTGTTGTATTTTTTTTGCCTTTAAATCAACACAGGAGAGAGAGAACTACATAACCAGACACCTGGAGAAGAGATACCATGGGGAGACAAAGAAACAGCCTGCATATGAAAGAAAAGCAGGCATCACCAGAAAATGAAGTAAATGAAATGGAGGCAAGCAACCTGACAGAGAAAGAATTCAGAGAAATGGTCATAAGGTGGCTGAAAAGAATGAAAGATAAATTTGACAATATATATGAGTGAAAACCAAGAGGAAATGAAGAACCAAGAAGAAATGAAAAATGACATCACTGCTGTAAAGAACTCAATAGAAAGCATCAAAAGTAAACTAGAAGAAGCTGAAGACCACATAAGTGAGCCAGAAGACAAGGTAGGAAAAAATACCCAAATAGAACGGCTTTTAGAAAAAAAAAATTAAAAAGCAGGAGGAGAAAATAAGGGAACTTTGGGGAAACATGAAATGAAACAACATCTACATAATAGGGGTTCCAGAAGGAAAGGAAACTGAGCAAGGAATAGAAAACCTGTTTGAAGAAATAATGACGAAAAACTTCCCTGATATAGGGAAGAAAAAACCCACAAAAACCCAAGAAGCTCACAGAGTCTCAAGCAAAATGAACCCCAAAAGACTGACACCAAGGCACATTATAATTAAATTGGCAAACACCAATAACAAAGTAAAAATCTTAAAAATGTCCAGAGAGAGACAAAAAGTTACCTACAAAGGAACCCCCATCAGACTAGTGACTGATTTCTCAACAGAAACTCATCAGGCCAGAAGGGAATGGAATGAAATATATGAAGTCATGCAAAGGAAGGGTGTGAATCCAAGAATACTGTACCCAGAAAGGCTATCAATCAAAATTGAAGGTGAAATCAGGAGCTTCACAGACAAAAAAGGGCTAAGGAAATTTATTACCACCAAACCAGCAATGCAAGCAATGCTAAAGGCTCTGCTGTAAAAAAGAAAAGAAATGAAAAGAAAAGAAAAGAAAAGAAAAGAAAAGAGAAGAAAAGAAAAGAAATAGGAAGTGAAGAAGGAACACAGGGGTGAATAATAAAAATGGCGACAAGAAGAGGCAAGATGGCGACCGACAGGAAGGTAGGGAGGGAGAGTGTGTGAGAGAGTGAAGGAGTTATAGAGGTGTGTACAGACGTGTGTGGGTGTGTGTATGAGTGAAATAGGGACAGTTAGACCCTGCAGTTTTTTCAGGGGGCTGCCAATTCAGGAGTCTTAGATGGCAAAACCCCGTGGCCACCGCACACACTCTGGGGAGGACACCAGCAGCACAGAGCCCATTCCATCTTGAAGAACAGAACTGCTTGGGACTAGGATCCTACCCTCGCCACCACTCAGTCTAATCTTGGAAGCAGACCAGGAACCTACTGCCCTCTGGTAGAAGAGCTGCCACCACAGCTACAGACCCAGGGAAACCAGGACTCCAGGCACCCGGCTGCAGATTTCTGTGTGTCACAAAGTTAATTCCTCTCCCCTGCCACCTGTGCAGTAGTCACATAGAAACTACCAGACCCCAGCCACACTGTAAGTCTTTCTGCACACACAAAGCAGTGGGTACTCTGCCTGACTTTGAGCTTTGGTGTTAGACACAGGAAGATTGCTTCCTTGGAATAGTCTCTGTACCCAAACAGGGAGCTGAGCCGAATTCCAGCCTAGCTGCTCATCTCTAGGGAGCTGGTCTTCTGCAAACTTGACCCAAATAGTTACTTTTCAAAAGAATACAGAAGAAACGCCAAGAGACATATGAAAACATACTCAAAGTCACTAATTATCCTACAGATGCAAATCAAAATGACAATGCAGTACTATCTCACATCTGTCAGTATGGCTACCACCAACAAATCAATAAACAACAATGTTTGTGAGGATGGGGAGAAAATGGGACCCTGGTGCACTGCTGGTGGGAATGCAGATTGCTGTAGCCACTGTGAAGAACACTATGGAGTTTCCTCAAAACATTAAAAATGGAACTCCCATTTGATCCAGTAATCCCACTTTTAGGAATATATCCCAAGAAGCTAGAAACATCAACCAGAAAGGATATATGCACCCCTATGCTTATAGCAGCACAATTTACCATAGCTAAGATTTGGAAACAGCCTAAGTGCCCATCAGCAGATGAGTGGATTAAAAAACTGTGGTATATCTACACAATGGAATACTACACTGCACTAAAAGAAGGAATTCCTACCATTTGCAACAACATGGATGGAATTGGAGAGCATTATGCTAAGTGAAATAAGCCAGTCAGAGAAAGATAAGTATCACATGATCTCACTCATTTATGAAATACAATGAACAACATAAACTGATGAACAAAAACAGTTCCCGAAACAAAGAAACATCGATCTGACCATCAAACCTCAGAGGGAAGGTAGGAGAGGGTGGGGTTAAGGAGAAGAGATCATCCAAAGGACTTATATGCATGCATATGGGCCTAACCAATGGACACAGACAACAGAGGGATGAGATCAGGAGTGGGGTGGGTTGGGGACTAAGGGAGAAATAAGGACACATATGTCACAACTTAATCAATAAAGAAATAAATAAAATAAAAATAGCAACAAATAAGTACCTATCAATAATAACTTTAAATGTAAATAGATTAAATGATCCAATCAAAAGGCATAGGGTAACAGATGGGATAAGAAAACATGACCTATATATCTGCTGTCTACAAGAAACCCACCTCAGAAAAAAAGAGAAGCACACAGACTGAGGGTGAAGGGATTGAAAACGGTTCTTTAGGCAAATGTAAATTTAAAAAAACTCTGGGGTCTCTGTACTTATATCTGACAAATTAGATTTCAAAGTGAAGGACATAATAAGAGATAAGGAAGGCCACTTTATAATACTAAAGGGAGCAATCAAACAAGAAGAAATAACTCTGGTCAACATATATACAGCCTATACACCAAAATACATTAAAAAAAAAACTTCTGGAGAATATCAAGGGAAATATTGACAGCAATACAATCATAATATGAGACGTTAATATCCAACTATCACCATTGGACAAACACTCTAAACAAAAAATAAGCAAAGAAACATCAATCCTCAATGACTCATTAGACAAGATGGAATTAATTGACATCTTCAGAACATTCCACCCCAAAGCCATAGAATATACATTCTTCTCAAGTGCATATGGGTCATTTTCAAAGATATACCATATGTTAGGTCGTAGGCAAAGTCTCTTCAAATTCAAGAAGATAGAAATCATATAAAGCATCTTCTCAGATCACAGTGGCATAAAACTGAAAATCAACTACAATAAAAACAATCCAAGGAAATCAAATCCATGGAGACTAAAAAGAATGCAATTAAACTATGAGACCAAGGAAGAAATAAAAACCATCATGGCAACAAATGACAATGAAAACAAAAGAATCCAAAATCTATGGGACACAGTGAAAGCAGCCTTGAGAGGGAAGTTCATTGGTCTACAAGCCTAATGGAAAAAACAAGAAACAATGGTAATAAATTACCTAACCTCACAACTCAAAGAGATAGAAAGAGAGCAACAAGAAAATCTCAGTGTAAGCAAAAGGAAGGAAATAATAAAGATCAGAGAGAATATAATGCTCACCAAGAAGCAAAGAGAGAGGATTCAAATAAACAAAATCAGAAATGAAAGAGGAGAAATAAAAATAGACCCCACTGAAATATAAAAGATTCTTTAAAAAAATACTATGAACAACTCTATTCCAACAAACTGGACAATCTGGAGGAAATGGACATATTCCCAGAAAATATAACCTTACAAAACTCAATTAGGAAGAATCTAAACATCTCAATAGGCCAATAAATATGGAAGAAATTGAAGGAATCATGAAAAAGCTTCCAGCAAACAAAATCCTGGGCCAGACATCTACATAGGGGAGTTTTACCAAATATTCAAGGAAAATTAAAACCTATCCTCCTCAGACTATTCCAAAATATTCAAAAAGAAGGAACACTTCCAAACACCTTCTATGAAGCTGGCATCACCCTAATACAAAAACCAGATAAAGACAACACAATGAAAGAGAAATACAGGCCAATATCTCTCATGAGCATAGATGGCAAAATCTTCAACAATATTCTAGCAAATTGGATCCAGAAAGATCATACACCATGACCAAGTAGGATTTATCCCAGGAATGTAAGGATGGTACAATATACACAAATCAATAAATGTAGTACATCACATAAACAAATTCAGAGATAAAAATCACATATCTATTGATGCAGAAAAAGCATGTGACAAAATCCAAGACCATTTCTTGATAAAAACTCTCAACAAGGTGGGAAAAGAAGGATCATATCCCAACATAATAAAAGCTATATATGATAAACCCACAACTAACATCATACTCACTGGGCAAAAACTAAAACCATTTCCCCTAAGAACAGGAACAAGACAAAGATGCCTACTCTAATCATTTCTATTTGACATAGTACTGGAAGTATTAGCCATTACAATTAGACAAAAAGAAGAAGTAAATGCATACAAATTGGAAAAGAAGAAGTAAAGCTGTCCTTATTTGTAGATGACATGATACTGCACATAAAAACCTGAAAGACTTCATAAAAAATAATAGACTTAATAAATGAATTTGGCAATGTAGCAGGATACAAAATTAATGCCAAGAAATCTATAGCATTTCTATACACTAACAGTGAACTTACAAAAAGAGAGACTAAAAAAGCAATCCTATTTAGCATCGCACCAAAAAATTTAAGATACCTAGGAATAAGCTTAACTAAGGAGGTAAAAGACCTATACATGGAAACACTAGAAAAAAGAGATAGAGGAAGAAATAGACAGATGGAAGAGCATACCATGCTCATGGATTGGGAGAATCAACCTCATTAAAATGTCCATGCTACCCGAAACAATCTATAGATTCAATGACCTCCCCATTAAAATAACAAGAGCATATTTCACAGACCTAGAAAGAACTCTCTAAAGATTCATCTGGAACAAAAAAGACCCTGAATAGCTACAGCAATCCTGAGAAAGAAGAATAAAGTAGGTGGGATCTCAATAACAGATTTTAAGCTGTATTACAATGCCATTGTTCTAAAAACAGCCTGGTGCTGGCACAAGAACAGATATATAGACCAGTGGAATAGAATAGAGAATCTGGATATCGACCCAAACCATGATGCTCAATTAATGTTTGACAAAGGAGGTATGAACATCAAATGGAGTCATGATAGTGTCCTCAATAAATGGTGTTGAGAAAATTGGACAGATACATGCAAAAAAATGAAATTAGACTGCCAACTTACACCATACACAAAAAAATAAACTCAAAATGGATATAGGACTTAAACATAAGATGGGAAACCATAAAAATACTAGAGGAATCCACAGGTAGCACAATCTCAGAGATATGCCAAAGGAAGCTCTTCACTGATGCTGCTCCTTGGGCAGTGGATGCTAAAGAGAAAATGAACAAATGGGACTATATCAAAATAAAAAGCTTTTGCACAGCAAAAGAAACCATCAACAAAACAACAAGAAAGCCCACTGTATGGAAGAACATATTTGCAAATGTTATCACTGATAAAGGTTTAATCTCCAACATCTATAGGCAATTTATACAACTCAATAAAAAAATGGGCAACGGACCTAAATAGAGTCTTTTCAAAGGAAGACAGAAGGAGTCTTTTCAAGAGACACATGAAAACATGCTCAAAGTCACTAATTATCTGGAAGATGCTAATCAAAACAACAATGCTATACCATTTCACACCTGTCAGAATGGCAATCATCAACAAATCAATAAATGACAAGTGTTGGCGAGAATGTGGAGAAAAAGGAACCCTCGTGCACTGCTGGTGGGAATGCAGACAGGTGTGGCCACTGTGGAGAACAGTATGGAGTTTCCTCAAAAAGTAAAAATGGAACTCCCATTTGACCTAATAATCTCAGTCCTAGGAATATATCCTAAGAAACTGGAAACACCTATCAGAAAGGATATATGCACCTCTATATTCATAGCAGCACAATTTATAATAGCTAATATCTGGAAACAACCTTAGTGCCCATCAGCAGATGAGTGGATCAGAAAACTATAGTACATCTACACAATGAAATTCTATGCTGCCATAAAAAAGAAGGAATTCTTACCATTTGCAGCAGCCTGGATGGACCTGAAGAGCATTATGCTAAGTGAAATAAGCCAGTTAATGAAAGAAAAATACCACATGATCTCACTCATTTATGGATAATAAAGAACATTATAAACTGATGAACAAAAAGATAGATACAGAGGCAGTAAAGAATCAAACACACTGTCAAGTTACAGTGAGAAGTTTAGGGAGAGGTGAAGTAGATAAGAGATCAACCGAAGGACTTGTATGCCTACATATAAGCATAACCAGTGGACGCAAGACACTGGGGATTAAGGCATAAATGGGAGTGGTGGGAGCAATTGGAAGATATGTACACATATAATATATTAATAAAAAATAGTAAAATATAAAAAATAAAAATAAACATTGATTCATGCATGCACGATACATATGAAGCTCTTGCTTTTGCCAATCACATGTGTGTGTTGCTGACTCTTGAGTTCAAAGAACTTGTGACATTAAAGTTAAACTTGTAAATACTGCATCACAAGGGAAATTAGTCAAGTGTTTTTACTCTTAATGTGGTATACAGGAAGATATTAGAATAAGTGTAATCAATTATCAGTCATTGTTTTTTATCCATGTTCTTTTATATCATGTTTTTGTGGTTTTTATATATTACTAGATGCCCAGTGCATGAAATTCATGCATGGCGGGGGGGAGAGGGGGTGTCCTTCAGCCCAGTCTGCTCTCTCTCTAATCTGGGACCCCTTGAGGTAGGATCAGACCTACATGGGCAGTCGGACATCCCTCTCACAATCCAGGACTGCTGGCTCCCAAATGCTGACTTGCCTGCCTTCCTGATTGCCCCTTACTGCTTCTGCCTGCCAGCCTGATCACCCCCTAAGCATTCTTCTGCCAGCCTGCAACACCTCCTAACCACTCCCCTGACCAGGCCTGCAGGGGAGTGCAGTTAGGGGTGACCAGGCCCACAGTGTGGGCCAAACAGGCTGGCAGGGAAGTGGTCAGTAGTGATCAGGCCTAACTGCTCCCCTGCCAGTCTGTTTGCCCCTCACTGCCCTCCCTTGCAGGCCTGGGTCCCCCCCCCAACTGCCCTTACCTGCAGACACAGTCACCCCCAACTTCCCTACTCTGCCAGCCTGGTCACCCCTAACTGCTCTTCCCTGCTGGCCTAATGGCCTACAACTCTCCTCCCTTGCAGGCCTGGTCCCTGCCAACTGCCCTCCCCTATTGGCCATCTTGTGGTGGCCATCTTGTGTCCACATGGGGCAGTCATCTTGTGTGTTGGATTGATAGTCAATTTGCATATTAGCCTTTTATTATATAAGATAGAAGCCTGGTGCATGGGTTGGGGCCAACTGGTTTGCCCTGAAAGGTGTTCCAGATCAGGATAAGTGTTCCTTGGGACATGGGGTGGCCTGGACGAGGGGTCTGTGGTGGTTTGCAGGCCGTCATGTCCCTGGGTGACCCAAGTGGAGGCCCTGGTATCTGGGATTTATTTATATTCTACAATTGAAACTTTGTAGCCTTAACCGGATGCCTGGGCTGGCCAAGATGTGTGGAAAGCTTGACTTCTTCCATTGCCAGGGCAACCCAGGACTCTCTCCTACTCTCTCTGTGGCTGTAGCTATCTTGGTTGGGTTCATTTGCACACTTGCTCTGATTGGCTGGTGGGTGTGACTTGTGGGTGTAGTGGAGGTTTGGTCCATTTGCATATTACTTTCTTATTAGATAAGATGTCTTGTTGTTATATTATGTTATTGTTTATTTATTAATTTATATATCATTTTTGTATTTCTTTCATCTATGACACTTCTATTATACAGAAAGGATGAATAATGATATTAAAATATTTCTTCTAGTTAATTTCCTTTCAATGTGCACAAATCCATGCACCAGGCCCCTAGTCTATTATAAATGGGTAATATGCTAATTAGACTGGGAGACCTTCTGGACATCCTTCTGGACAAACTGGGGGCTTGGCTGGCTTACAAACCACTCCCAAACGACCCTCAGCCCCTTGCCCAGGCAGGCTACACCCCCCACAGGGACCCTCACCCCAATGGGGTCATGGCCAGTCTGAAAATGGCCATCAGCCCCTTGCCCAGGCCCACCCCATCCTCAGCGGGGACCCTCACCCCAATTGGGGTGTGGTAAGCCTGAAAACAGCCCTCATCC
Source organism: Lasiurus cinereus (assembly GCA_011751065.1). Taxonomy (NCBI): domain Eukaryota; kingdom Metazoa; phylum Chordata; class Mammalia; order Chiroptera; family Vespertilionidae; genus Lasiurus; species Lasiurus cinereus. Next base: position 24,724,936 of record JAAGEH010000392.1, on the reverse strand, counting down.
CCTTGCCCAGGCTGGCCATGTCCCAGTGGGTACTCCCACCTCAGTGGGGGAATGGTCATCCTGCAAATTGCCCCAGGCCCCTCTCCCTTGCCAGCCCCACCACCAAGGTTACCCCCACCCGGATCTGGGACCCCCTTCAGGGAAAACTAGCTAGTCCCAACTCATGCACCAGGCCCCTATCTATACTAATAAAAGGGTAATATGCTAATTAGAGCAGGAGACCTTCCAGACATCCTTCCAGACAAAGCCATGGTGGTGGGGCTGAGGCAGAGGCAGTTAGGAGTGATCAGGCCACAATAGGAGGGCAATTGGGGCAAGCAGGCAGCAGGGAAGCCATTTGAGGGTAAGCAGGCCAGCAGGAGGGGGAAATTGGGAGTGAGCAGGCTGGCAGTGGGGGAAAGTTGGGGCAATCAGGCTGTCAGGGGGGGGCAGTGTGGGTGAGTAGGCCAGCAGGGGAGGTAGTTGGGGTTATCAGTCTGGTGGGGAGGGCAACTGGGAGAGAACAGGCCAGCAGGGAGAAACAGTTAGGAGCGACCAGGCTGGTAGCAGGGGGCAGTTAGGTATGACCAGGCCATCACGCAGGGTAGTGAGGAATGACCAGGCTGACAGGGGGCAGTTAGGGGCAATCAGGCAATCAGCCAGGTGAGTGATTAGGAGCCAGTAGTCCAGGATTGTGAGAGGGATGTCTGATAGCTGGTCTAGACGGGCAGTTGGACATCCTCCGAGAGGACCCAGATTGGAGAGGGTGCAGGCTGGGCTGAGGAGACCCCTACCCCTGTGCACAAATTTTGTGCACTAGGCTTCTAGTATATATAAAAGGCTAGGTGTCTGTGTGACAGTCCACCTGATAGCTATGACATGCACTGACCACCAAGGGGCAGACACTCAATGCAGGAACTACCAAGCTGTGGTTACTTCACAGCAGTGGTTCTTGGATGATGCACTCCAGGAACCAGAGAGGAGAGAGCCCAGTTCTGGAGTGTGTCACCCGAGAACTGCCCTCTCGCAATCCAGGACCACTTAGGGGATCCTCGCAGGCCAGGCCAAGGGACCCCACCTGCCAGAGTGATCCCTGCTCATTCTGCAGATGCCCTTCAAGCTGCAGCACTGCCTCAGGTGCAGCTGGCTGGAGAGGGACTGAGGGAGGTTGGCTCCAGGGCATGTCCAGCCATCTCACCCAGTCCTGCCCCGCAGGCCACATTCTAATTAATTCCATTTCAATGTGCATGAATCTGTGCACTAGGCCACTAGTATATATATATACAACACATAGACACAGATAACAGTGTGGTGATAACCAGAGGGAAAGGGGTGGGGTAGGTGGAGGTGGAAAATTAGAATGGGGAATAGGGTTGGAAAGAAACTTTACTTTGGGCAATGGGCACACTATGTAGTGTTCAGAATATGTATTGTTGAGTTGTACACTTGAAACCTGTATGATTTTGTTAATCAGTGTTATCCCAATCAATTCAATTTTTAAAAAAAGTGTTTAAGGAGCAGCCATATTCTAGTTAAATTTTAGGCCTAACCTGACCACCATTTTTCAGTTTCTGGTTTTAAAGAAATATTTTATGAAAATATTCTCTGCCTTGAATTGAACTGCAATGTGAATTTCATCATTTCCTGTATCTGCTATGCCATAGAGCTAGTAGCCTTCAGAATTTCTTCAGCTTCTTCAGTCATGCACTGAATGTTAAAAATAGATCATTCACAGTTATAGTAAATTTGGGCATCTCTGAAAACACACAATTGTATTCTTTTTGGCCTGAATGATCTGAGTTGCCTTTTTGTGGAATAAATGCTTGTGTGATAGAATGAGACTCTCTAATTTTCTCTTTTTTGGTTATTATTCTTTAGTCACCTGAAACCTAAGGTCCATTTGCATCACAATTAACCAGAAGGGTTACACAAGGCCTGGCAAGTTCAGGGGTGCTAGGTCATGATGACAGGAAGCTCAGATGGGCAGCAATGGCAGTGGTGGAGGTCTCGAGCTAACCAGACCCTTCTCAGCTTTCCCGAGGTTTTCCAGCTGTTGCCTTGGTGTGGTTTGTTTCTACTCAGCAACACTGGGAACGTCACTCTGTGGAACAGAATGGCTTTCCCCCACTGCCCACTGATAAGCTGCCCTGTGATCTCGTCGTAAGGCTATGTTGTGTCCACTCTGACAAAGAAGATTAGCAGAAATAAACTTTGCATCACAGATGAAAGCCTAAAGTCGTACGAAACTTTTATCTGGAAGTGTCTCTGTATCTTCTCTCCTCCTGGAAGTTGGTGCCTGGGCTGCATGGAACTAGGCTGTTGGCAAGCACTGATTAGATTAGCCCCTTCAATATGTCTCTTCCTAATTAAGGCTGCATTTCCTCCTTTTCTGGACACTGCATTCCAGGTTTACATAAGCGAGTTCACTATGCTATAAAACCTTGGCCAACATGACCAGAAACTGTCCTCTGAACCTCCACCTCCAATGCTCCCGTCTCTTAGTTATAACAATAGAATTACATGTGTCATAGAAAGGTTAGAAGCCTCTTCTGTACTCCCAACTCACATTCTTATTCCAACTCAAGCCTCATCATATATATTTGGGTTCCCTACACAATAGCAAGAATTATGATGCTGAACATCAATGTGCAAGAAAAAAAATCATCCTTAACCCTAGATTGTGGAGAAAAAATCAAGTAAGGGGTGTCCTGGTTGAAAAGTGTTCCCCCCAAATTTATGCTTACTTGGAACTGGGAACTGTGACCTAATTTGGAAATAGGTCACAGTCCCTATTTAAGATGTAATTAGTTAAGATGAAGTCATCCTGGAGTAGGGTGGGCCCTACTCTAATATGACTGGTGTCATTACAAAAAGGAGAACATTTGCCACAACAGACGCAGGCAGAAAGGTCAAGGCAGAGATGGGAGCAATGCATCTACAAGCCGAGGAGCACCAATGACTGCAGCAACTACGTAAAGCCAGAATGCGGCACAGATATTGTCCCTCTGAGCCTCCGGAAGGACACAACCCTGCCATGCCTAGAGTTGCTCTTCTAGCCTCCAGGACTTTGAGAGAATAAATTTGTGGTTTTTACGCCATTTAGGTGGACATAATTTATTATGGCAGACTTAGGAAACTAATACTAGAGTTAGGACTGTGAATAGATTGTTAAAAGCCCTAAATTGTCTACACTATAAAAAGAAAAAAATAGATAAAAGACCAGTTATCAGTCTTGAGAGGTTATCAGTAGCATTTAATAAATTTCTTTTAATTGATTTCAGGAAGAAGGGAGAGGAATAGAGAGATAGAAACGTCAGTGATGAGAGAGAATCATTAATTGGCTGCTTCCTGCATGCCCCCCATTGGGCACAATCCCAGCATGTGCCCTAAACAGGAATCAAGCCATGACCTCCTGGTTCATAGGTTGATGCTCAACCACTGAATCACACCAGCTGGGAAGTAGCACTTAATGTATCTTAAATTGGTAGTCATGGGAACTTCACAGTTATTTTTCATTTATCAGTCCTTGTTAGATGGAGATTTTTCAAGATCTTCCTCTCCCTTCATTTCAATATTTATTTTCCTTTGTGTCAGATAATGCAGAGTGAGAGGCATTTTCTTCTGGGTTTACTTGATGTGGAGACAGCTCCTCGTGCCCCACTCCCAGCACACAAAGCTGCACTGTGAGCAACAGGATGGCTTAAGGTCTGGTGGACTCTGCCCCATAGCTTTGATCAATCTCAGATGTGCTCTGTGGAATCTACACCACAGCTTTGCTGGATATTACCTCCCTTTCTCCTGACAGATCCACTTTCCTCTTGTTCTATCTTCTTTAAACAGTGCTAATTAGAAGACAAATAACTTTTATTTTATTTTATTTAAAATGTTTTATTGATTTTTTTTAAGAGAGAGGAAAAGAGGGAAACATCGATGAGAGAGAGAAACACCTATCATCCATTGGTTACCCCTACAAGCCCTGCACTGGGGATCTAGCCCACAATCCATGCATATGCCCCAACCCTGAATTCAATCCCTGCATGGGAGGATGCTCAACCAACTGAGCCAATACCAATGAGTGTCTAAATGCGTTTTGATATTTCAGACTTTTCCCGTGATCTGGTCTCATAGCCAAAATTCTTCAGAAATTGATGAATTTCTACTGGGTGGAGGAGTAGACTCTTAAGTAATAATGGCCTAGTTTGTTTGAAGTGCTTTATTTAAATTTAAGACAAACAAAAACCTTGCCATCAAATATACAAAAATGCACCTCTTCCATGAGTGAATTACTAGTTTTTCTATACCTTGAAAACTGTGTATATTTTATTTACTGGGTCTTTACATTTTGGGAAGGAAAACATTTTTGTTTATTAAAAAATGAATAATTGTAATTTGTTGTTCCTAAAATTTTTACACCGTTAATAACAAAATTTATTTTTTCTCATGAACTTGCAATTCCTAAATGAAGATAAACCCGTGTAAAATTGGGGAGGAATAAACTTTATTAATCAAATGACGTCTTGATTTTATTAAGTGAGAAAATTGTTTTATTTTTAACACTAAATATGGAAGCTGTTTCTCAGCAAACAAGGTTAGAAATATTAATGTGTTGTGTATTAGCTTGCTCCATCCTGTGTATGAAGCAGATGTAACCTTTGTCTTCTTAAGTTCCTCTACAGTTGTGGTTGCACTTCTAAAAATATATATTATTTTTAAAAATGTTTCAAATATGACTTACAGAGCATTGCCAATGATTGAAACAAAGTCATGTGAAAATCTTACAACCTGAGTTCTTAATGTGTTTTACTTTGATGTGTTTTGATTTAATTTGAAACATTTTAAAAGGATACTTTATTTGTGTTCATAATAATCTCTGAAAAGCTTGTAATAAAATTCCTACTTAATTCATTTTCAAAAAAAGAAAAAAAGTTTTGATTAGCAACTTGTAAAAAAAAAAGGTACTGAAATAAGTTAAGAAACACTCAACTGGAAAAGCAAGAAGAGAAAAAAATACAAAAAAGTGAAGATAATGTAAGGAGCCTCTGGGACAGCTTCAAGTGTATCAACATCAGAATTATGGGGGTGCCAGAAGAAGTGAGAGAGCAAGATACTGAAAACCTACTTAAAGAAATAATGACTGAAAACTTCCCACATCTGGTAAAAGAAATGGACTTACAAGTTCAGGAAGCACACAGAACCCCATATAAAAGGAATCCAAAGAAGACTACACAGAGACACATCATAATTAAAATACCAAGAGCAAAAGACAAAGAGAGAATATTAAAAGCAGCAAGAGAAAAACAGTTCATTACCTACAAGGGAGCACCCATACGACTGTCAGCTGATTTCTCAACAGAAACAATGCAGGCCAGATGGGAGTGGCAAGAAATTTTCAACATGATGAATAGCAAGAACCTACAACCAAGAATACTCTATCCAGCAAAGCTATCATTCATAATTGAAGGGCAGATAAAGAGCTTCACAGATAAGAAAAAGCTAAAGGAGTTCATCAGCTCCAAACCAGTATTATATGAAATGCTAAAAGGTACTCTTTTAGATGAGGAAGAAGAAAAAGGTAAAAGATAAAAAATTATGAACAACAAATACGTATCGATCAACAAGTGAATCTGAAAATTAAGGAAATTGAAGATTTGATCAACAGAATAAACTGGTGAATATAATAGAATCGGGAGCACAGAAAGGGAGTAGACTGATAATTCTCAGGGGGAAAGGGGGGAGGGGTGTATAGGGAGAGACTGGACAAAAATCATACACCTATGGATGAGGTCAACGGGAGGGAGGTAAGGGTAGAGGGAAAGGTGGGAGCTGGGTGGAGGGGAACTATGGAGGGGAAAAAAGAGAAACAAATGTAATAATCTGAACAATAAAGATTTAAAAAAATAAAATAAAAAATAAAAATATTTATGTGGCAATGAGGGAAATTTGGACACTGATTCAATAATGATATTTGATAATAAGGAATTGTTAATTACTTTAGGTATAATAAAGATATCATGGCTAAAGAAAAAAAAAAGAGAGAGAAATGGAATGAATGCCTTGCACACAATTACCCTGCTTGAAAACATAGTGATAAGAGTTTTTTTTCTTTTTCCAAAACCTCTCATCTTGAAGTTTGCTAAACACAAATGTAACAGAATCTTGAACCTGTTAGTGGAAGTTGTTGCGGAAGCTGGGGGTGAGTGGGCGAAGAGGCATTTCTCAATATCCAGCATAGGCACTGGGACAGCAAATTAAGTGGCAGGACATTGGGATCCCAGTGCGTGCCTCCTCCCTAAAACTCCTCCATGGTTCCTCTCCAGCATGACCCCTCCAAGCTCCAGCATTATAGTCCACGGTGAGGTCATTCTGTTTATTTGCTTTCACCGAGCTTAGAATTAATAGTGCAGAATAGAGAGGAGAGCACTTCCATAGTCTTGGTTTATGTACATTTAAAGCATGAACTATTTTGTTGGAGTATGACACAAACTTAGAAATGTGCCTACATAAGCAAATAGCTCAATGAATTTTCATACTGAGGGCACTGCCTGTACAGACATCTGGCCTGTGCCGTGGAGTCAAGCTGAGTGACCTGCAAGATGGTACACGACAGCTACCACGAGAGCGAGTGGGCCATAAATCAGATAGGCCTCTTGTTCTTGTGCTCTTAGAAGATGATGGATTTGCTGAGGAGAAAGATTATCAGAGAGAAATGCCTGCTTAGAGTTCTGGAAGGAAAAGAAAAATAAGATGTGTAAGTGCAGGAAGTGTTATACTATATTTTATAGGAATAGTGGCATATGGGTCATTTGTATCCAACTTCCTCCTATAAGAAGAGAGAACCATTTTAAAACGTCACAAGTAAAATCATTAGTACCAAGGCATGATTTGCTTGAGAGCCAAATGGTACCATTTGGGATGATTTTAGTGTAAAAAGAAGATGTGTTTATAGAAGCTTAATTGAAATCTTTAGGCTGACACTGGGCTTAATAAAAATATCTAACTCTATTTTTGATATTCTGTTTATCACCTGAAATTCAGTAGAATGAGCCAGAAGAAAAGTATTCCATATATATTACCCCTACATCAAATTCACTGTCAAGGTGGACCAACGACTCGACAATTCTGAGCAGACTTTACAAGCATTGGATTCCTTCAGTCTGTTTGGGATAGTTAGAGTGTGTAGTCACCGCAAATGGGGGTATGGTGGTGAGGACTGTAATCACGAGCCTTCACGTCTTGGGGCTTCTACTTTCTGATTATGTTTTCCATATAGGGTTACATGTTGGCTAGCAAATGCATCATGGTTTGGATATAATAAAGGCAGAGTCTAACTTCCTAGCAGGCCCTCATTTTCTGAAACCCAGATTCATCCAAAAACTTAAAAACCAAATAAATATTCCTCAAGTGATTACTGCATTCCAGTTGTCATCTGGCTTGTAATGACCGGTTTTCAGTGCACAGGGATGGCCCAGGCCTAGAATAAATCTCCCCCCAATCCTTCATGTCAGCACAGGCATTAAAGACCATAAACCATCCCATGCCTCGTCTGTCAGCTGTGCCCACGTCCTCTGTATGAGCTGCTGGAAACCTGCCTCGCGGGCCTAGCAATCCTGCAACAGACTTTTAATGGTTGCTTTTTCCTCAGCCAGATGAAAATGATTATAAAATACAAGGGTTCTTTTGATATGACCTATTAATAGCTATTTTTTGGATGGGGGCAGGGAGGTGACAGGAATTGTTGGCAAGGATGGGCAGGACATGGGTACTGCCTCCTGATCTCACAGCGCTCTGCCTGAGGTCTGGGTACCAGGAGAGTATATCTTCCCTCAGCCAGGGATGTGTGACCCTCAGCCAGGGATGTGTGCCAGCCGGTCTGTGTCTCCCACACTGCTGTTGTGCTGTTGTCCCTCCTTTCTCTGGGAAAGAATGTTCAATATTCAAGTTATTCCAAGCAGCATCCTGGATGTCTCATTTCATAGGTCCATTTCACACCAATGATCGCTAGCTGTTAACTTTCATACCTCAGCTGTTTTTCTTGGCAACTCCTCCTGTTTTGCTAACTGGACAGAATCAGGCAAAGGCAGCCTCCCTTGTACACACCGGAAAGGGCCCTATCTATCATCCCTCTGCCAGCCCGCAGGACGCCTAGCTGAGGCCCTGGCAGGACCCGAGGGCAAGTGTCCTCCATCTGTCTTTTTCTCTCTTCCTCTCTTCCTGTGAGGAAAATGCATAAGCACAGATTTAATGTACAACCTTTGGATAAACCTTGAAGCAGAATACATGAAGAGAGTTGGTAAGATTGAGTCGCCAGTGAATAATGAGGAGGAGGAGCAGGTTTGAGAGTGGCCACACTGATCATCCTTTCTCCAAGAACTTTCTTCGGGAGGATGCTGTGTTCTCCACTTGTATTCACTCAAAGGGTTAGAAGCATCAGCCCAGGCAAATTCTGTTGTAATTTTATATGTCAAGGCTCATCAGAATTGACAAACACTATCTGATGCCAAAGAGAATGGGCAAGAAGTACAACTTTAACTTAGAATTTTCCCTGATTAGGGGTACATTTCCAAATCGGATTGAAGAATTTGAAAGAAAGAATATGGAGTAGAGAGAGGTGGTCAGGAATTTGCTTAATAGGTTCTAGTTAAATATAAGACAGGAGTCCTTCCACTACTGGCCCCTGCTGAGGGAAGTGGGAACCATAAATCTCCCTTACCTGAGACTGTTTGCTACATTTCTGTGCTCATGGTCTGTGTCTGACCCTCGTCTTTAAGAAATGTTTTCCAATTGCTGATCTGTGTATGAGTTTGATTTCTTCATTAACTTTACTGGAGGTTTCCATATTTGACCACATATTCATTTAAAAATCCTCCAGGCTAAAAGACAGCTTTGGTATACTTCAGAAGATTTCAACCAAGAAACATTCCACAGACACTGCCTGCTGTGACTGCCTTCAACTCTGTGGGAAGAGCTCAGCTTGACTTCAGCCCAAGGGGGATCAGAGTCAACCTACTAGTAGAGTGGCTGCTGAGTGAAGAGGAAGAGATAAGAAAAGATAACATGTTAGTTCACAATGCTTGTCTCAAAGGACCAGGCTTGGGAAAGCCATTGTGTGTGTTCACATGATAAAACGCTTAGAGATACCAACCCAGAGTGTGATCTCCACAAAAGAAAAGGGGATCTAAACAACTGACAAATGAAAAATAAGGAAAGTGTTGTTCTAGAAAGTTGTCTTAGTAAGTAAAAGTACATTTTGTAGAAATAGTCACACAGAAGTGACAATGTACATGTGACCCACATGCAGTCACTTTCTGGCAGTGTTGGGGCTTCCCTTCCTTCAGGGCTGCCTCCTGTGGAGGCCATTTTCCTCAGCATCTCTCTCAGCAGATTGCTTCAGAGCTGGCTCAGGGTCACCTGAAAAGCAGATTATTCGCTTTGCTCTTCCACTGCCTACCTGTGGGGTGTTGGGAAATTTACCCAGCTCCATGGAGCCTCAGCTGATTCATCTATGAATGGAAAAGATATCAGTCACCCCTTGCAGTTTCAGTGATAAATAAATCTGATAATGTCGTGATAAAATGTGTTCATTTGAATGTCACATTTTGCATCAGACTCTGACTAGATTCTATTCCGGGAAACAGGAAAATGCCAAACCAGAAAGGCCATTTCATTCCATTCTGTCTCTTACAATTTAATTTCTAGAGGCAAACACTTCCCATTTCCCTAGTAGCATGTTTCTTATCTGAGGTCATAGACAGCAGAAATGGTTGCTGTTGGGTGAAAGGGAGTGATGGCAATGATCATGCCCAAAGGGCACAGCTGGGTGCAGACATAAGCCCAAGATTGGAGGGGAGGAGCACAGGAATGCTTACACTGTGACATACGCTGTGACAGGAGATGACAGGGAAAGGTCAGGAGCATGGAGCATGCTTCTTAGGCTCTGGAAGGATGCCTCCGTGAAAGAAAGACACCCCCTGGGACACAGTGAAAACAGTGTGAGGGTCCCAGGTACTCAGCCTCCAACCCAGGAGTGTGGCTGTCTTTTCACCTGTCTGGGGCTGAGCCTGACTCCATGTCTGAGCCAGCTGACACATCACACAGTGTCGAGGCTGTACCTCAGCTCCCCTCCTGGCAGTGCATTCAGGGTAATGGGATGGCTGTTGAGCTCAAGAATTTCCAGTTTCCTGCTTTTTCACTTGCAACACTCTTTCACACACTTTTTAACAGTTGACAAAAGTAAGAGAAGATTTCATGGAACATGAAAATTCAATAATTCAATTTTCAGTGTCCACAGATACAATTTTAATGGACTAGAGCCACACATCGTCCATCTACACACTGCCTGTGGCTGCCTTCACATGACCACAGCAGCACAAGGCAGTGACAGAGGCCACATGGCTGGCAAAGGCTAAAATAGTCACCATCTGGCTTTTTACAGACAAGTTTTACCAGATTCCGCTCTAACCAGTGTTTCTGGAATGGCAGCATGTGTCAGAATCCTGGGGCGGGGCCTGTGAAAACGCAGCATCACCCCAGAATGTCAGTTTCAGTGGCTCTAGGGCAAAGCCAGGAATCTGCATTTCTCACCATTGTCCAGGGACTGCCTTGAAAGCCCTACTCTAAGCCACCCTACTCTACTGTCTGCTCAGATTGCTAGATGGGATGGAAAGACGTTTGAAGTTCTTGGTGCTGCCTGATCTACAGCCACCTTTTGAGAAAGTGCCCGCCCTCCCCTCCCCACTGACTTTTCCCCCATGGAGCGGTTGTGGTTCAGGCAGCAACTGTATCAGAGATGCAGAACCAGACTTGCATTCGTTCAGAGTGAATGGTGCTCATACCCCATGTCAATATGCAGCGGCCATGCTCCAGAGTTTCAGGGTGGAGACACATCTTATGCCAGATGGGGCAAACAGATCTCTCTCTTTACTAAGAATGGATCCCAGGGAAACAACAGGACAGGTGAGCCTGCTCTCTGTAGCAGCGAGGCTCTGCCCTGCTCTTCAGTGATGTGGGAAGTCCTGAACGGCACTGAATCAGCACGCCGCTGCTGGGGCTACCACCCTGGCTGCATATTTGCACGTTCCTCTGCAGTAACTGCTCACCATCCTAAGTTAGTTATTCATTTCCCTGGTCATGATCATGAGGAATCCAACGAGCAGGACTAGAACTTCTGGAGAATGGCCAAGGCTGCAGTTCTACATCCCTGGAAGCAGACCCTCAGGTTGGCGTGCCTGACACTGGGGAGTCTTCTCAAAAGGCACCTCTTTGGTGGGAGAGAAGGGCATGGGGCTTGGTGGAGAGAGCAACTGAGCTGTTGCAGACATCACAGAAGCATAGCCTGCCCCATCGGAACTGGGAGGCTAGGATGGCTCTTCCAGGTTGAGCAGAAAGGGAGGCTGGGCCTTTGTGCCCCTGTTTCTTTCCTGCGTGTCATTACCCATCCATTCAGGCTGCACTCCTGCATCCCTTACAGTCTCTGTGCTGTGGAGGCTCACGGCCATGCCGCTCACTCATATTCGTTCCATTGCCCATGGTGGTACTGTGGCAAGGGGTGGGGCATGCTGGCTGAGGGTTCCCAATCAGAGGTTACATGTGTGTTCTCTCCTTAGCCAGAGACTTGCCAGCCTTTCAGTAGGAGACGCTTCAGTGGAGAATCACCTTGCTGTCCCTGAGACTGGCCTCTATGTGTTAGGAGGCAAAGAGGACAATGGGGTCTTCAGAGGTTTTCCTACAAGAGGATCTGATAGGCAGGGAGGAAATACAGCTTGAGTATCTGCGTTCAGGGGGAGTTAAAGGAAATCTGTGCCCCACTTTGAGTGGCCAGCATGGAGGAAAGGAAAGGGGTTCCTGATCTGTGTGTGAGCTGCTCACTGTTAGAGCTGCGCGTGGGCTGTGCGTGTTCTGGAAGGTGCCTCTCTAGGTGAAGTGGAAGAATGTATCTTTAAGAACAGCACCTTTGGGGATCAAATATAAGACATTTTAGGTGCTAACAGCACTTAGGAAGGGGCCTGTCCTCCTGTGAAGACCCTTTGTGGCCTGAGCAGCTAGCTTAACCCGTGTGTTGTTCAGGAACAAGCTTCCACAGCACCACCATGTGGCAGTAGGAGCAACTGCAGTGATGAATGATAGTTTTCTCTCCAGCTGACATTGCAAGAGAACTGAGATCCTGCAAATCCAGTAAATTTTTAGAGTTTATGAACAATTCTGGGAAGAGGTCTCCTAAGAGAACAATGTTTGAATTTTGTATTTTGATTTATTATGTGATAAAATCAAAGAGATTTAACTAGATTTGTGCCTCAGTTTGTGGTTCATGTCAATTTAAATAGTTTTGAAATACTGTTATGACTATTGTGTTGTTTTCCTGGTTTATGAAATGTTGCAATGAAAGCAATAAGCATTTAATTCAAAGTTTCTGTGCCCAGGTCTGTTATAAGGTCTATACTTATCAATGAGAAAAACAATGTGAGGTAAATATTAATAAAGTTAAACTTATTAAATTCAAGTACTTTTATAAAATTGTGATAATATATTACTATATCTTTTCATACTTTCTTGGTATAAAGTTCTTTTTACTCTTATAAAAAGTTTGTGATTTTAGATGGTGCTATTTAAAACATATTTTTATTTGAAAAAGTAAAGGTTTGGGAACCCAATATTAATTTCTCAAAATGTTTCTAAATTTTACTTATCTATTAAATTAAGTGTATAGCTTACATAACATTTCAAAATCTATTCTCTGTAGAGCAATAAGTTAAAAGAGATTAGTGGCCACCGTATAATAATATGATTCTTTTTCATATTATTATAGTCTGGCTCTGTGAACAGACTATATTGGCTTCTCTTTATACTGGATAAAATCTGAAATAAATATTATGATTTTAAAAATGACATTATGATAAAAACAAACACCCCACACAAAGCAGAAAAAAAACACAACTCTTCTCTCATTGCTTTGAGTCAAATAGTTTAATTTTAATCATTAAAAAGTTTACTTCAATAAAAGAGAATAATTCCAAACTTCTGGGTATGAAGGAAAAACGCTACAGACGCTAAAAGATCTGTTCTAATAAATTCTCTCTTCTCCTTTATTCAGTGCTATCCATTTTACGCTTTTGAGATAGTGCTGGTCGAGAGTTGCAAAGCACCCTGGCCACCTGTCCCGCAAGTGCTGCACAGGTACCTGGGACCTTGCCTGGAGATGTGGGCACCCTAGCTACGGCAGTTTTGTCCTCACCCCTCTGTTCTTCTCTGGTATCCCTCTTAGGGGTTCTATTGTGGCTGTGCTATTTTTTTTTCTGAGTCTTTTATCCTCTGTCTAATGAAGATGTGTAATGTAACAAGGTCACAATCTGTTACTAAATTTCTTGCCTCTACAATTTATAGCCTCACAGTGCCACTGCCTTCGGAGTTGCATACATTTTAGAAGTTTTAGGCCAGTTCCTTCATTTTACAGATGACTGAACTGAAATCTGTGAAATTTAAGTGGCATGACAAAAGTCAGAAATCTCTTCTCAAATGATGATGGAAAGAACTGAGCGGGTCTGAGGCTCCACAATTTGGGATTCCTCTTTCAAAAATATACAAAATTAAATGTAAAATTGTTATCATTCAGAAAGTTCAAACACATTACGATGTATTACAAATATTCAAAACATATGCAATACCACAAACAGCATTGAAACAGAAAAAAAGCATCTTTATTACTCATTTGTCTACCCCATATCTGTAATTATTTCCTTATATTTTTGGCTGCATACTCTTTGATTGCCTTTTCCTATGGCACCAATCTTGTAATATCATTTTTATAGAGAGACAAATGAGGAAATTGAGTCTTTCCTATAGCACAACCAATCAAAGTTTGTTTCTTATGGGTAATTTAGAAAAAATTATTTTAGTTTTGCAACTCACTATTGACAGCGTCATGTGAATTTTAGTGCTGTCATCAAATTTTGAATAACTCCTATCAACCTTTTTTTTTTTTCATATAAGAGCTGTAAGATTTGGAAAACTTTCCCACAGACTGGCTCTTGATTCCATTATTTTCAAACCTTGTTTCTCTTCCTCTCCCCACATACTTCCAGTGCCAAGTGCTGCAGGAAGTGTTAGGACTGGAAGATGACCTTGCACTTTTGGGTCACCACGCTGGGTGCATCAGCAGAATGGGCTCTGTGAGTATTCCTAGAGTCATGTCTGCACCAGAATGGCAACAATGACCTAATTGTTTCTGAAAGTTGTGGCAAACCATGTAAATCCATGTAAATACAACCCATTAAGTCCAAACTAAACGTGAGCCATGCCATAGGTTCACACACACACACACACACACACACACACACACACACACACCTTGGCAAGCCCTAGTTTCCAGGGCTGTCCTCTGCACCAAGAGTTAGTAAATGCTATCTCTCAGTCTCTCAGCTCTTCCCTCAGAAACAGGCAAATGCTTCCAGAAGAAGGAGCCCTCAAATGCTGGGCTCAGTTCTATCTTCAGTAATTCTTCACCATTTCCTTAGCACCTGAGCCACAAATTATTTCTTTTAAATACTTTTTAAATTTAATTTATTTGTATGACATTGGTTAATAAAATTATACAGATATCAAGTGTAAAACTCTCTCTCTCTGTTTCTGTCTCTGTCTCTCTCCATATATATATAT